>CM032453.1:144154549-144403521 GCA_019049505.1 Pachyrhynchus sulphureomaculatus | reverse complement strand
GAAGCATATAGAGAGTACACATTTTAGAAAATATGTTCTATTTACAATTTACACAATTATAAATTGTTTTAAATAATAAGTAAGTAAATACTCCAAGTTTATAAAAAATAAATCTTTCTAAAAATTACACACACACACAAAAAACCTATGGTATTTTTAAGTAGCTTCTCAGAATTATTCAATTTATCCGTTTACGATTTCTTACCTTTCAACATCTTTGGGGAAGAAAAAAATCACTCTCGACGTACTTTTTGAATTATTTTTAGAATTGTCAACGGCACAACAATAACCTCCTTTCCCCATACTTATATAAATTGTTTTTCAGCCTTTTCGATTCTCTTCACTTACAACGTTTTTAATGCTCTTCTTATACAAACTCTCTCTTACTTCTTATGAACTGCAGTCACATCAAGAAACGATCGACAACACATTTCAAAAGGCACATTTCGAGATCAGAGCGGCCATCAAAATCTCGTCACCAACTTAGAGCTCACTTTCACTACTGTATGGAATTTACTGTGATATTGGTTTATGTTATTTCACTTATACTTTTTTTCTTAATTCAGGGCAGAATGTTTGCTAGAGTTAAGTTATATTATCTGTTAAAATTCGCTAACTAAACTTTCATAACTCAATCTGAGGATGCAAAAGTAGTGATTCTCCAGCACGAATAAGTTTGAATAAATCAGCGCATGGATTTATTTTTTTTATATAAGTAATATATAGGCACAAAAAATCATTAATTGTATAAAAATTATATTAGATTTAACTAATCATAAAATGGTGCGAAAAGTATGTTCACTTCATTTTTAAGTTAAGAAGAAAAACGATCTCATCTTAAAATGATAATTATAATTAATTTCATTCTCTCCAGATTACTGGGATTCGGTGAAATATAAATCAACAATGAGATATTTAAATGAATATACCATAGTGCAAAAAGCGCTGAAGCCAAATGTATTTTTTCCTTGTATTTTTTACTTTTTCTCTGTTTGTTGTATATCTGTTTTAATAAGAACTTCATAAAAAGTCTCTAAAAAACGCGTTTTTCGTTTTTTCTTTCCTTTCAAACAGCAAAATTGATTTTTATTCTACGGAATAGGATTTTTCTTGAAAGCAGGAATTTGAATTCAAAAACCTGCGGCTATCCTAACAGCATTACGGCGACAGGTCATGTTATCATTACAAATTCGAACCTCTTGAGATCAAAGGTGACGAATCGGACTAACTACTATGTTTATGTTTACTGTAGCACAACTGAAATGAGTGGCGGAAATTAAACTGAATTCATTAAATTCTATCGGCATATCACATTTTTAAAATACTTTTATAATATCCACGGTACGTATATCCGATGATTTTTTTTTTAATAAAATAGAATATTTCCACATTTACAATGACTTTGGAGGTAAAATTACAAAGTCACTGTCGGACACAAAGCAGCATATGGTACCGTATATCCGGTCAGGATAGGGTAATATTTCCGCCGTACTGCACGCAGTGGTCAACAACGTCTTTTAATAAACTGATTTAATTGCTACAAATAGCATTTTTATTGATGATGTTAGGTGAAGGTTAAAAAATGTTTTATAATTAAAACGTTGACTGGATAGTTGTTATTTGATTTCGTTTTTATTTTATGTGTATAGTGCGGCTGGTCGGCCAAATTTAACAAACAAGTCGACGTATTGTTCGAGATGTGGACAAAGGAGAGAAAAATAGAGTTGTTTGATAAAGTTTGCGTGCCGTCGACGTTCCACATTTAAGAAGGTGTTTTTTAAGTTAAAGCGATAAAATGACATCATATAAGAAAGTTGCTCGGTTGTCAAATTACACAGGCTAACAAAAAAACCTTTTTTAACGTTAATAGCTGATTCTTATGGTTGTTTCGGTGCTGAATCCATATATGACCTGAGTTGTTCTGTCACCCACGGTTTCATCAGGATATAACTTCGTTATAAACTAGAATATTAGCGGAAGATACGGTAGGAATGAAAAATAAATTAATGTTACGATGTGAAGTATTAACATGAAAATAACACGTAGGCTGAAAAGTTGTTGGTCTGACACATAGATGTCGCCCTTTTCAAAATGTTCATATGATTGAATTGATGATATGAACGATACATGTCAAAATTTCATGACATTTTGACGATTAGTTTACAAGTTACAGTAGTTTTAGTGACGCTACTTTTGATGTTTTCAAAACAATGGAAAAAATCGAATTGTGTGTTAATTAATCACTATTTTTTGATGGGAAAAAATACTGTTCAAGCAAGGCAATGGCTTGATAAGTGTTACGGGAACTGCCCCTCGAAAATCACTCGTCATTGACTGGTATGCTGAATTTAAACGCGGTCATACAGATACAAATGATGCTGAACGATATGGACGCCCAAATGAGGTGGCTACTCCGAAAAACATAAAAAATTCATAAAATTGTTTAGGAAGGCAAAGACAAATCCTTCTGTAAGAAAGGTATAGAAATGTTAGAAAAGCAATGGACTGATTGTAACGCTCTTGAAGGAGACTATATTGATGAATAAAGTCGAATTTTGCCAAAAAAAGTGTTTTAAGTACTGCACTGACAGCCGTTACTTGATGGAGATCCATAATAACTAGGAATAAAAATTTAAACAACTGTTGAAAATCACCACTTATGTTTAGTATATTATTGCTGAGATCATGCTCCAGAAGAAGACACAGTGTGTCGAAACAGTTGTCAGCAATAATATAATAAACATAAGTGGTGATCTTAAACGGTTGTTTTAAGTAGCTAGACCAAAAACTTTTCAGCCTACTTCTTGCTTCATCATCATCATTAACTTATTCCATCAATATTCGGACGTAAGCCTCCCCAAGTAGTCTCCAATGAGCTCTGTTGTTTGCTTTTTGCATCCAATCGTGTCCCGCTAATTTTTTTATGTCGTCTGTCCATCTTGTCTGTGATCTACCTCTGCATCTTTTATGTTTTCTAAGCCTCCATTCAACTATACGGCGCACAGTGGGGAAAAACGAAAAATCGTGTTTCAAAATTGTCTAGAGCCTCCAATTTTGGTTCGATTTGGACGATTTTTTTTTTAAATTGAAGCTTATTAAATTCCGAACAAAGTTGTCGGAGCCGATTTTACAATTGAACTTTTGTTTCAAAATGGCGGACGTCTTCAAAATGGCGGTTTCTGATTATATAGCGACTGAGACACAGAAAACGCTTACAGTTTCAAACCAAGTTGTGCTAATATGCGTGTATGTATGTTTTTTTTATGTCGCAGATAATATATCTAATATCACAGTTACAAGATTAATAATAATGAACCCAAAATGGCTGCCATGAACAATAAAAGTATTATAAATATGAATAAACGTACCATTATTATTTTATATCCATAACATTTGCATAAATAATTTCTTTAAGGTTGTTAATTATAAATATGTTTCAACAATTGACGAAAAATGACAAATCAACTATGGCGGATGCCAAAATTGAATCGAGCAAGAAAGTTTCTCTGTGGCATTTAGACTGTGGCAGTCAGATTATTCAAGTTATTCAAGTTTAGTTGCGGGATTTAAATTTTGATGCAGTTATTGCTAGAATATTGCTGCTGTAAATTTTAAGTATCGTAGACAATTTTCTAGCAGATACAAAAAACAGCGATACACGCAGAAAAGGACAGCTCACAGCTAGAAAATGGCTACAACAGCTAAAACGTTTTGTTAAAATAGGGACAGCTAAATATTTTGCTGCACTAGCCACATTGTTTGCTGTTGTAGCAAAAAAGTGGCTGCTATTGCTAAACAGTGGCACAACTTGGTTTGAAACTGTAAGCGTTTTCTGTGTCTCAGTCGCTATATAATCAGAAACCAACGTCCGCCACAAACAAAAGTTTAATTGAAAAATCGGCTCCGACAACTTTGTTCGGAATTTAATAAGCTTCAATTTTTAAAAAAAATCGTCCAAATCGAACCAAAATTGAAGGCTCTAGACAATTTTGAAACACGATTTTTCGTTTTTCCCCACTGTGCGGCGTGCCTATCTGTTACCATTCCTCCTTGCGATATGCCTCGCTCAATTCCACCTTAAAATACATATTCGTTGTATTACATCTGCCACTTTTGATCTTCTTCGTATCCCGATGTTAGAGCCAATGCTGTTTATTTGACACTTGTTTGACCTTTTTATGAACACGCCTCTCATCATCATCATCATCATTAGTTTATTCCTTCCATAGTCGGATGTTAGCCTCCCCAGTTTGTGTCCAATGAATGTCTGTGGTCTACCTCTGCATCTTTTATGTTCTCTATGCCTGCATTCAGCCATACGGCGTGTCCATCTGTTATCATTCATCCTTGCGATATGCCCCGCCCAATTCCACCTTAATATACATATTCGTTGTATTACATCTGTGACTTTTGATTTTCTTCGTATGTCAGTGTTATGAATACGATCTTGGAGTCTAATATTTAGCATTCTTCTCTTCATTGTTCTTTATTATACTTTTATTTAAAGCCTACGTTTCAGTGCCATATGTTAATACCGGCAGTACACAGTGATCGAACACGCTGACTTTTATGGTATTTGGAATGTCCAATTTAAATGTGGATTGTAACTTTCCGAACGCAGACCAAGCTAACGAGACTCTGCTATCCAAGTCAGCCTTCAAATTATTTTTTAATATTTCGATTTTTGGTCCTAAACATTGTACCTTTCCTACTCTTTCACCTTCTATTAATAGTTCCTGACTGTTATCATCACCTCTTGATTACATAGGCTTTATGTATCCATTGGCTTATATTTCCTTTCCCTCTTCTCGTTAAAGCTTCTGATGTAGCTTTTCCTTCTGTAAGTCACTGGCTGAACTTCTCGGTGAAGTGGCCAACAGTAGTCTCCCATCATATTAAAATTATATAAAAACAACACTATGTTTTAATTTCCAATATATTTAAAGTAACTTGACAATTGTTTCACCATACAATGGCTTCTTCAGAACTAAATAAGAAAGAAAAATATTTGGTAGTAATCCTGGTTATATAGTGCTTAAAACTATCCTTAATTACCTAAGATTATGCTTATCATTTTATTATATTATTCTCAGACAGAATTATTTTAAGAATGCAAATCTGTGGTGCTATTTCAGAGAACTAATAAAGATTAAGTAAGGGCGAATGGTTTAAGTCTACCTGTTCGTTTAATAATAGATTGGAGTTTTTCTGTTTGTTAATTTCAACACATTCAAGCAAATTTAATCTTTTAGATTTACTTTCTACATGTAGGATTTTTAACGTACCAAATTATGGGATTCGTTTATTATATGGGTTGCGTAATGTGAATTGTTCTTATTTTTTAAATAACTATGTTTATGTTCTTTAATGCGAGTTTCAAAAGATCTACCAATTTGTCCTACGTAGGTTTTAGTACAAGATCCACAATTTAATAAATAAACCCCTGATTTTAAGGATTTCTTAGATTTGGTTTTGTTATTCAAAATTATATTTCCTAAGGAATTACATATTGGTATTTCAGCCGCCCTGATACCGTCTTTCCATCACTTTAATATCTTGAAAACGCTCACCTTGCTCCTCACTAATATGAACCAAATTGTCGGAGAAAAAGTCAAGGTGACTGATGAAAAAATAAATCTTCAGGCTCATCGAACATCCTTACTTTTTGAACTGTTTCTGCATGTTAGCTACAATAAAAAAATAATGCGGATCCTTATTGTTGCCCAAAAACTTGGTAACAACGATACTTAGACGTCCCTATCATTTAAAGTCATTTTTAATTCAAAGTTAGAACCGAACATCCTTTTTCGGATATCAAGCCCGACAAACACGCTTTCTTTCAATTTCGCTTCTGATAGTCTTATGCCAAGAACCATGAATTTTAATTTAAAATAACAAGATCGCAGCGAAATTACAAGACAAATTTTACTCTAGTAGTTTTAGTTATATTTAGACGTTTGTAATACTCCCATTAAGAAAATCTAAAATCAAAAACGACGTCATTCGCGAATTTTATACCGTGGCAGAGGTCCAACTGTAATAAAAAATATTTTCGGGTTATTTATATCGACAACATATGGCCGAAGATCGGAAGACTCGAAAAAAAAAAAATGACAAGTAGGAGGTATGTCCCGCCACGCGAAATTTTTTATCCGTTTCGATTCCGAAAATAACTGTGTATTTTTTTTATTTGGACTGGATGTGGTTATAGATTTGGTGAACACGTGGAAGTCTTATATCATGGTTGTTTACTCTAAATTATACGAGGCCCGTTTTTAACGTAAGTATATATATATTTAAAAAAAGGACTAGTCGGACTTGCGCAATTAGTGTTCCATACCATGATTACTTTTAAAATAATAACCGTTCAAGTGCAAGTTGAACTTGCGCAATTAGTGTTCCGTACGTTGATTGCTTTTAAAATAAAAAAAAAATTACGGAGGTATAAAATGATCAGTGACTTCATAAAACACACCCCAAATGAATTTTCAACAAGGTTTGTTTCCAATCTTTAATCAAAACTGATGACCTTGAAATTTTTGTTTTTTTTATATACCAGATAAATTATTAACTCGTGATAATTTTTGTTCAATCTACACCCCGTGGAGAATATTCCAGAATTTTTTCAAAATTTTTTGATAAGTACTTTTCGAGATAAGGCGGGGGGCAGCGATTCTTCGCGATTTTTTAAAAATAATACAAAGAAAAGTATTACATTATATATACATTTTTTACTCGTCTTTTCACAAGCTTTCATTTGACACCACACTCGATGATCTAGTAAAAAATATTTTTTTTCACTTCCGATTGCACCCCCCAAAACTAACCCCTTAAGTCAAAATTTAACTTTCAAAACTACACGGCTCTGATGAGGCCATCAATTCCTATATTAGTACCAAATTTCAACTTTCTGTGTCAAATAGTTTCAGAGAAAATCGGATGTGACAGACAGACACCGAAGTGATCTTATAAGTGTTCCGTAGGGAGCACTAAAAATTTTCGTTACGTAGGTATAAAATATCATTTACTTCACAAAATACACCCCAAATCAGTTTTCAGAAATTAATATCTAGGATTTGGACCCAAACTTGTTTGTGTTGGTTAAGACAACATTCTACAATGTGAACTTCTATATCATTAGGAAAATTGCAGAACACACTCAGTCTAAACTTTATGGAGAATATTCTAGAATTTTTCGATATTTTCTGTATTCTGAGAGATACGGTGGGGTGACAGCGATTTTTGGCAATTTTTTAAAAATAATATAAAGAAAAGTTTGCGCAAATATTACATTATATATATTTTTAAACTCGTGTTTCCACAAGTTTTCATTTGACACCCCACTCGGATTTTTTTTTCATTTCCTATTTCACCCGCCCAAAACTTAAGTCTAAATTTAACTTTTAAAATTACACTGCTGTGATTAGGCCATCAATTCCTATATGTGTGCCTAATTTCAACTTTCTATGTCAAATAGTTTCCGAGAAAATCGGCTGTGACAGACAGACGCCGAAATGATTCCAGAAGTGTTTCGTCCCGAACACTAAAAACTCGACGATTTTAATTTGTATTAACGCCCGGGCCTTAATCTACTTTTTAACATAATTTCCAGCTTCTGAATTCCATCCTCATGTAAATGTGCAGCCTGGTTTGTTAACCACTGCAACACGACCGTTTTGGCATCGTCGTCGGTGTTGTAGGGCTGACCGCCAAGGTGCTTTTTTAATACGTAGGCTGAAAAATTTTTGGTCTAGCTACTTAAAACACATTTTTTTTGTCAAAATTCTACTTTATTCATCAACATAGTCTCCTTCAAGAGCGATACAATCAGTTCAACGCTTTTCTAACATTTCTATACCTTTCTTGTGGAAGAATTTGTTTTTGCCTTCAAAATAGCTCTCAGTTTTTCCGATAACTTCTTCATTGGAGCCAAATCTCTTTTCCGCGAGCATTTTCTTGAGGTTTGCGAATAGATAATAGTCGCTGGGGGCCAAATCTGGAGAATACGGTGGGTGAGGAAGCAATTCGAACTTCAATTCATGCAATTTTTGCCATCATAACCATTAACTTGTGACACGATGCATTGTCTTGATGAAAGAGCACTTTTTCTTGTTCATTTGGGGCCGTTTCTTTACGATTTCTGCCTTCAAACGCACCAATAACTTAATATAATATTTTCTATTGATGGTTTTGCCCTTTTCAGCATAGTCGATAAAAATTATTCCATGCGTTTATCAAAATATAGTGACCAAAACCTTCCCAGCCGACCGTTGTGTCTTTGGTCGCTTCGGGTGGCTTTCACCAGCTGCTGTCCACTTAGCTAACTTCCAATTTGATTCCGGTGGGTAATGATGGATCCATATTTCATCCATTGTCACATATCTTATGAAAAAAATCTTTTTTATTGCCCTTAAACAGGTCCAAACAGCGCTCAGGGGCAGAGTCCCCGTAACGCTTATCAAGCCATTGCTTTCTTTAGACGATATTTTTTTCTATCCAAAATAGTGTTTAATCAACACATGAAATTCGATTTTTTTCATTGTTTTAAAATATCAAAAGTAGCGTCACTAAAACCACTGTAACTAGTAAACTAATCGTTGAAATCTGGACACATATCGTTTGAAGGTTGGTGCTTCCTAAAAATCATACGGATTTTTTAAAAAGTACGACATCTATGTATCAGACCAAAAACTTTTCAACCTACGTGTTAAGTGCAGGAACAAATGAAATCGTAAAAGCTCTTTCATCAACTTTCCCCATCAGGTCATGATTAATGATGGACGGTCGCCCACTTTGACTCTTACCGTGCACGTTTGTACAGCCATCTTTAAATACCCTAACCCATTTTATTACCATCGCTTATAGCCTTTTCGTCACATACTTCACTAATCTGCCAATAAATTTCGGCCGCTTTCACGTTTCTTGCTTTTAAGAAACGAATTGCGACGTGTATTTCACAAACCGATGGATTTTCGCTGATCTGAGACATTTTATACACGCAGAGCCAAACGTAAACCTGGACGACTGCTTCCATAATGGTGTCTGTGGCAAGCGAATAAATGAAGGCACTCAGCGCACATGCGCGAAACGGCTACCGCAACGCTGCAGCAGCCGTATTTCAAAACGATGCTTAATTAAAAACGCACCTCGTATTAATATTTTGTTTGAAAAATAAACTAAATAAAAGTAAAAAACCATCGCAATAACTACCGGTGCATTTCATTTATCAGGACTCTCAACTCTAAATATAACGAAACGTCATATACTATAGTCTGTTCTTAAATGACTGGGTACCATAAATCTGTTAGTAGCGGAACAAATTCCGAGAGAGCGATGGATCAATATTCTACATATTATAGCTACTTAGGTATTTAGATAATACGAGTAGTGTATGTTTTCTAGAATAGGACAGTGTGGTAATATGATGCGAGTTGTGATTCTATAATTTACAGATTTCTTAGGGAGAGGAAAAGTGGAACTATGAACAAGCCTAAACCGTCTCCAAGTAGATATTTATTACTGCCCGAAACGCATTTTATTTCAGAAAAGGAATACTAACTGTTCATGAAATTCTGACAAATGTCGAATGAGAATCTGCCTGACGTGGTAAACACTAAACTGTGGAAACTACTCAGGGAAATGCAGAAAAAGCAAAATCGGCAGTTGTTACTTATTGACAAAGAAGAAATAATATGTTGGGAAAGACCTTATTTGCGAGATTTTAGAAAATACCCCAGAGAAGACTAAAACATCTTTTACCTCGATGAAAGACACACCGTAAAAAAACGTGACAAAATAAAAACAATACGGATTCTCATCAAGCATTCTTAGAGGGGTCATCAATAGGTTTAAAAGCTTCACTCAGTAAGAGCCGCAGACGCATTATTACCCATATTAGAGGTGTTCATGGATTTATAGAAGGCGGTCTGCTTCAGTTTGAATCGAAATCTATGAAAGATTACGATGAAAAAATGACAGCTCTTGACAAGGATGCGAACTTAAAGTAATATTAGTTCTTAAGAATTAAATTTGCCAGTTTGTAGCCCTATGTTCCTAAGGTGCCATCCTTTTATGGTAGCTTCTTTTTGCTGAAACTCTGCGAGACGTCAGCTCATATGTCGTAGACAGTCAGTTCCAGTTATAAAAATACTGCTGAGTATGTTTATTTTTATTGCTTAGGCTACTAGGTCGTGTGCTGCCAATCATTAAAATATAAAGTGAAGTTCAGTGATTGGACAGACATCTCGTACTTTTAATGGAATGGCAACGCCTGATAGACTACTATATATTTATTTCCCTCACGAGTGCGTGAAAGACAGCTTTCCGTTTTAAAAATTGATTAGCAAGTGATAATTTTCCGAACGAATTCACAAAAACCCTTTTCTATTCCCAATTCAGATTTTTCCACAGTTTTTTCTTTACTTTTCCGCCGGCCTTTCCAGATGTCCGTGTTTATAGGACAACCTAATTTTCTTCTGACATTTTATTTTTAATTAACACTTTCTAATTTATCTTTCAATTAGTTGGGTAATAAATGATCACAGTTAATAAACAGCGAACCTTTTCTTGATCGTTGTTCTAATAAACATCTGTTCTATTTTTAAAGCTTAGAGTTAGGTTTACTGGTTTTTATCTTCTAAATAATACAAGTTTATAAATAATGATAAACTCTAATTATTTTAGAATCTACACGATTGTTTTGGTCAGCTATATTTTTTTCAAAACTTCATTTTCTTTAATTAATTACTGATAATAACGAAAAAAAAACGAAATTTATTTCCAGATGGGCGCCAGAACTAGGAATGAGCGATAATAGTTTCTAGTTAGGAACCCACATATCGATAATTTTAACTTGTCGATAGGTTAGTAGTTATCGATATATCGACAGTTATCAGTAGGAACTTTTGGTTGGTTTAGTCGACCAAGTAAACTATAAATTTATCACCTCGTTCATCATCTTTTAATTAATTCAGCTTTTATAATAACCGTGAACTCAAAGACCAATTCCTGCTTTAATTAATGCAGCAACATTACCATCGCAGCATTAGAGAATCATAATTAATACATATTTCTTTGTGAATTTAGGAAATTTTGATCTGAGCTAGATTTGCTTTCAAAAAGACGGCATAACATTCCAGTCATCACGTAAAACAATTATTGGAAATGAAAATTTTGGGTTCGTTTTTTTGAGGAATAACCCAGCTATCAGAGGCAAATTTTGACGAAAAGCTCTCATTAAATTTTAACAGGCTGCATTTTGCTACAGTTAAAAGTATACTTAATATTAGAAAATCATTAAAAACTTTAAAAAAACTTTCTCTTGTTTTGAAATTTTCCTCTTAAAAAAGTGTTCATAATAAACGTATTTTTTGCTTATTTTTAATCATACAATTTAACCTTAAAATAAAAAAAATATTTAAAGGTGGGAAATGAAAGATAAAAGTCTAAACTTTAAGTATAAAGTATTTATATTTCGGAAAACTATAACAAATAGATGCTTATACTGTACTCTGTCGGCGACTTACTAAGTCTATTCAAGCAGAGCGGCACAGCACGGCTGGCACTTATTGCAGAAACGCACCTTTCTCGAGCTTACTGCTCGAAGGCATAGATGGCAGCATTGGTATAACAACTAAAAACGAAACGAAAAGAATCGCATTTTTAGAAGTTAACCAAAGTGTTCTTCGTATTTGCTGAACCATCCCAAGACGCGTTTGGCCGTATCATGGCTCATCAACTGGGCTGCTTAAATAGACTTAGTAAGTCGCCGACAGAGTGCAGTATAAGCATCTATTTATTATAGTTTTCCATTAGTTACTTGGATAAAGGACTAAAAATGTGTTCTCGTATTTGCTAAACCTAGCCCAGCTGATGAGCCGTGATACGGCGAAACGCGTCTTGGGATGGTTCAACAAATACGAAGAATACTTTTGGTAACTTCTAAAAATGCGATTCTTTTCGTTTTTAGTTGTTATACCAATGCTGCTATTTATATTTCATTTAAACATCCAGGTACAAAGAAAAAAGTTATTGAAAACACAATTTTAAATTACTCTAAGAAATTAAAGAAATTATGTACTCTCTCGCCGTCATATTGGATCGGCCATTTTGAATTTAACAAATCTGTCATTGGAGTCTTAATCACCACCTGGAGAAACCCCTTAATAGCCAAAATTTCGCGTTCTTTCACGTGGTGCTATTAGTTTTTCGATATCTTTTTTTATTTTTCGAGATATTTGTGAAAAATCGAATTTTTCATTTTATTTTCGATTTAATAGACTTAACGTACACTTTAGAGCAACAAAATTAATTGAGAATTTTGGGAAAACATGTTAATAATCATTTTTTTGTTCTTGTCTGACACTTTTCCTCTTTCCTTCTGCTTTTCTCTGATTTTATAATAAATCTTCTGTTAGTTAAAAAAGATTCAATACAGCAACTCAAAGAATCCCTTATTCCTAGAGCTTTGATTTTATGAGCTAGAAAGGCACTCAGATCGAAAAAAAAATCCGCCACAAACTTACATCGATCTAGTCTTCAATCGACGTCCTGGATAAAGTTTGTACGAGTAGTAGCAAATTTTGTGGAAGGCCCTTTACGAAATCCGTAGTAATGAGCTGTTATGACTTTTAATTTATTAAGATAAGAAAAACAACCTACATCTCGATAAATTTAACTTGTCGAGCGGTTAATAGTTATCGAAATATCGACAGTTATCAGTAGAAACTTTTGGTTGGTTTAGTCGACCAAGTAAACTATAAATTTATCACCTCGTCCATCATATTATAATTAATTCAGCTTTTACACTAACCGAGTACTCAAAGACCAATTTCTGCTTTAATTAATGCCGCAGCATTACCGTCGCAGCACCATGCATTAGAGAATCATAATTAATACATACTTCTTTATGAATTTAGGAAATCTTGATCTGAGCTAGATTTGCTTTCAAAAAGACGGCGTAACATTCCAGACATCACGTAAAACAATTATTGGAAGCGAAAATTTTGGGTTCGTTTTTCTTAGGAATAACCCAGCCATCAGAGGCAAATTTTGACGAGCTGCATTTTGCTACAGTTAAAATTATGCTTAATAGTAGAAAATCAATAAAAACTTAAAAAAACTTTCTCTTATTTTGTAATTTTGCTCTTAAAAAGTGTTCATAATAAACGTATTTTTTGCTTATTATTAATCATACAACTTAACCTTAAAATAAAAAAAAAATATTTAAAAAGTGGGAAATGAAAGATAAAAGTCTGAGCTTTAAGTACAGTAGAATCCCGGTTATCCGAGGTAACGTGGGGGGGCACCCTCCTCGGATAACTGAAAACTCGGATAATCCGGATTTGTTTTTTATTCATTCAAAAAATAAACACCAATACTTTAAACCGATGTATTAACGTTTTTAACATATAAATAGGTACATACATTATAAAATATATATGCGCTTCTGTTTCATATTGCATCTTCTTTTTCTCGCTGCAATGTTTCTCCATCTATTAAGAAGAAGCAAATCCGCGGGGGTTGCCTCTGGTTGTTGTTCGATACACCTCAAAGCTTTTTCCAAAGAAGCAAAACCTTCTTGATGAGAGATCTTATTGCGAGACTGTTCATCCACCGCCGCTTCGTCATCGTCATCTGATTTTTCGGTTTCCTGAAAGGCATTCGTTATTTCTTCAATACTCATTTCTTCTTCTAAATCATCTGCTGTAATCCATTCAACAACATCTTTTCTTGTCACATTTCCTCAACCTTTTAATTTTTGCATTAATTCAAATAAACTTTTTTCTTTTTCTTCTATCTCGCTGTCAAAATTTAAACAGGACATTTCTCCATGGCTTCTCAATTTCAAAGCTAATTCATTTAATGGAGTATCATCTTCACTGTCATTATAGTCCTCAAAATCAATAACTTTTGACCAAGATTTTTGAATAGAGGTAGTACGCACAGAATCCCAAGCTTGACTCACCCAGTAAATAACATTTTTCAGTGTAACCTTTCTCATCCCATTGATAATATCCTCTTTTTCTGTGTATCCTAACAGATGTAAACGCTTATAATTTTTTAAAATGTTTTCGAGGATGCCTTATCCTGGTTACATTTGGAGGAAAAACTTTTACAACAATGTCGCCCACATGAAGTCCTTCTCCAGGGTGAGAGGGGGCATTATCCATTAACAAAATTGCTTTAATAGGAAGACGGTTTCTGTTCAAAAATTTAGTCACAGATGGCACGAACTCTTCTTCAAACCAGTTAGTAAATAAGGTCGCATCCATCCATGCGCTCTTCTGACTTTTGTAATAGACTGGTAGGGCTTTGGGTGAGATGTCTTTTAAAGCTCTTGGACGTGCAGACTTGCCAATCACCATCAGTGGGATTTTGTGCTTGCCAGATGCATTGGAACATACCATTATAGTTAATCTTTCCTTACTTCGTTTGTGCCCAGGAGCTGATTTTTCCTGTCGAGATGCCAATGTTTTTGATGGAAGCATTTTATAATTCAGACCAGTTTCGTCGCAGTTGTAAATCTGATCACATGTGTATCCACAATCTTCGATTTGCTTTTTAAAGTTCTGCTTAAACTTCTCAATTGATGACACATCAGCAGAAAGTTTTTCACCACATACAGTCAGTTGTCGTACACCGTGCCGTTTTTTCCAGCGGTCAAGCCATCCAGAACTGGCGGTAAACTGATCTATCTCTGGGAATTGCCTACTAATCATTATTGCTTTCTCTTATAAAATTGGACCTGACAGAGGTACACCTTTTGACACCACATTTATAAAGCTTCGTTAACCTTTTCAGAGTCGCCGGTTTTCATTGATTTTCTTCCTGAGGACGAGGAGGCTTGATTTATACACCACTCTTCTATTTTTGTGCGGTTTCTTTTTCAATCTCCAACTGTTACCTCACCTACTCCCTATTCTCGTGCAACAACTTTAATTGTCTCTCCTGCTTCAATTCTTCTGATGGCTTTTAATTTTTCTTCAATAGGAACGACAATTCTTTTACGCTTATTTTGCTCCATTATAATAGGACAAACAAAAAGTCAAACAAAGCAGTTCGTATAAATTACACTTAACTACCAGAACTTCAACCAAATAAATTATGTGAGTATACTCGTACTTATCCGTAGTAAACGCTATAACGCACTGCATTCAAGCAAATTTACATGCTGAAAGAGTCCAAAAACATAAATAGGGGAACCCCTACACGGGCCAGGGGGATTCCCCGAAGGCCCCGACGATTTTAAATGGAAATATGTACATACATATTTTAGAAGCTCGATTAATACGCAGCATAAACGTGCGTACCTCGGTAATCAGGTTCTTAGATGGGCTCGGTTAATCCGGAGCTCGGATAATCGCCACTCGGTTAATCGGGGTTCTACTGTATTAGAAAATCATTAAAAACTTTCTCTTGTTTTGTAATTTTGCTCTTAAAAAAGTGTTCATAATAAACGTATTTTTTGCTTATTATTAATCATACAACTTAACCTTAAAATAAAAAAATATATATATTTAAAGGTGGGAAATGAAAGATAAAAGTCTAAGCTTTAAGTATAAAGTCTTTATATTTCATTTAAACATCTAGGTACAAAGAAAAAACTTATTGAAACCCCTGAATAGAAAATTTCAAAATATTTACCGATATACAGAAACGTTAATTTAATCACAAATGAAGTTGGAATTATGATTCCCATTACAACTGAAAGATGATTGCGAATCAGTTTAAACGATATATCCAAACCTTTCTGCTTTAGTTTTTGCTTCCTTTGGCGCAAAATTAATTGAGAATTTTGGGAAAACATGTTAATAATCATTTTTTTGTTCTTGTCTGACACTTTTCCTCTCCTACTCTTCTCTGATTTTATAATAAATCTTCTATTAGTTAAAAAAGATTCGGTCCAGGAACTCAAAGAATCCCTTATTCCTAGAGCTTTGATTTTATGAGCTAGAAAGGCACTCAGATCGAAAAAAAATCCACCACAAACTTACATCGATCTAGTCTTCAATCGACGTCCTGGATAAAGTTTGTACGAGTAGTAGCAGATTTTGTGGAAGGCTCTTTACGAAATCCATAGTGATAAGCTGTTATGACTTTTAATTTATTAAGATAAAAAAAACAATTCGTATATTAGTGATTCTATTATTTTGGAGAAAATACTTAGTTGGGCTGTAATTCTGTAAATCCTATGCATTGTTTTTCCTACGAATGACAATTATAGACGCTAATTTTAACCTAATAGGAAACTGACGTTTGTTCTGTAGGCTCATCGTTGCTCGGCTCCGAACGTCGTGATCTCTATTGCATTGTTACACAGAATTTATAACAGCCCTACAGGTTTCTCTTCGACACGTCTCATCATCTCCGGCTACTCCAAGCGCATTGTAGACATGATCTCAGCGATATATTTGTTGGGAGATCTACCTCTTTTTTGTCTACCGTCGGCTTTCCCTTGGATCAGCAACTTTTCCCTGCCATCCTTCCTTATTATGTAACCAAAAAATGATGTTATTTTTCTCTGATTCAATGGTAACAGCCGGGTCCCTATTTTGGATGTTAAGATCACTCGGAACAGACGCGTTTGCCCTTTGAGCTGTTCAGGAAATTCCGAGCATCTACCTGTAGCTTGTAGTTCCGAAAGCCTCAGCATGCTGCATTAATAAATAGTCCATGTTTCAGCTCCGTATGTGGCTATAGGGAATATTAGTGAATTGACAAGCCTTTTTTTAGTCATTTTATTTATTCCGTGATCTTTCCATACTTTGTTTAGGCTTGTCATTGCAGTTTTAGCCATTGCAGCCTTCTCTTAATTTCTTTTTCGCAGCCCCTCTTTTTAGAAATTCTGGCGCCTAGGTATATAAAATCCGCCTTCAGTGGTATATCGTTGATTTCTTTCGATTTAGTGAAAGGCGACCTCATTTGCGCTAACCTTTTCGATTGAATGCAGCAGTGCGACCATTTCTTCCTCGGAGCTAGCCATTATTGAAATATCATCAGTGTATGTTTGTTATCTCATCAATGTCTTATAGGTGCATTTGTATTGATTATTGTTCCAATAAAGTGAACCAACGTAATGCCTTCCCGATCCTAAAACTCGTACCTGTTAGGCTTTTATGAGGAGTTGCTATGCATCCATTGTTTTAACTGCTGTTTAGTTTTTATGACTGGTTATGAATCCACGTTTCATAACCAGTCATAATTGTTTCTAATATTTTTCTTCCCCGTGTTTGTCAAACCACAGAAACGTTAAGGCTGATGTCGCCGCTCCTTAGTGTTGTCAAGCAGCATCTTGGGCGATGACTTTCAAATTTCCCGGAAAGTACATGGATATTACACTAATCGTAAATATACGCCTTCGTCGAATCAGTTGATCTACTCAAGATCTTCTCCTGTTACTGACTTCTGCCCTCGACTACCTTCATCGTCAGTTCTGCCTGCTCTACATCGTCACACATAAAATTTTACCCGTATGCGCTGCTGCTTTGCGATGAAATTCTGCTACATTATTTGGTGGGGGGAGGGGGAGGCAGAAGATATCAGTCTCAGTAGCATAATCGGAGGTTGAAAAAGAAACAGCCCTCTTATGTGACTTAAATATTATTTACTATGCCTGTATCCAGTGCATTACAACTCAAGAATAAATGACTCCGAATCGGTGTTCGGCTACAGCTTGGTGATTATATTATGGTTATCTTAAGCCATATTTACGATAAAATACGATCACAGATTTAACATGCTTTGATTGATTGAATTTTTGCTCCTACTGATACCTCTCCGTCTCACTCTTCCGTATAATAGTATACGTTCGAACAGATATAGTTCCACTTCATGGAGTAAATCAAAGAGAAAATAAAAATATGGCATACTGTATGGCATATAAAAGCTACTAAAATAAAGTGGCATTAAAAAAAGTATTAAATAACAAATACCGAATAATTTTAATAAAAGATATACATGCGATAAATCAAATCAAATATATGGACTTAACGTAAAAAAGTGTCTAGACAGTGTCGTAAGACATTTATGCTTAACATAAAATATTAAATAACAGATAAAGCACTTATATTCCTAAGTAATTAATAAACAGGGTCCGACAACAGTATGAGGTCAGAAGGAAAGCGAATCTCTTAGAAACTAGCTTAATATTTATATATAGTAAGTGCCCACCCCTTCGCCTGCTTGTAACCGCCCGAAGAAGTGATGTATTGATTTCCTTTCTATAAAGTCGCACCACAATTTTTGATGTTCCGTACGGAACACTTATGGGATCACTTCTGTGTCTGTCTGTCTGTCCGTTTGTCACATCCGATTTTCTTCGAAACTATTTGACATAGAAAGTTGAAATTTGGCACACATATAGGCATTGATGGTCCAATCAGAGCCGCGTAGTTTTGAAAGTTAAATTTTGGGTTTAGTTCTGAAGGGAAGAAATCGGAAGCAACACCAAAATAAGGAACTGGAAACAAAGATAAGAATAGAAAATCTACAAGTAGAATCAACGAGAGACCTGTACCAGAAAAGACTGAAAGAAAAAATCAGAATAAATCGAATAAATGACCATGATAACATAAATGATGGTTGGTTAAAAATATAAACAAATGTATTAGAAGCTTTACATGCGGCATTACGCACTAAAACTGTCGATAAAAATAAAAAATGGAGAACAAAAACACCACGGTTCAGTGCAGAAATCAAAGAGAAATGCTGTGAAAAAAAAGAAAGCTATCTAAAGTACAGGTCAATCAGGACAGATGAAGCCTACCAAAGATATAAAAGAATATGAACAGAAACCTACGGATTAGTAAAAAGAACAAAAACGGAATACTGGAAGAGATATACAAGAAAGTTAGAATCAGACTTCCGTACTCAACAAAAACAAATTTGGAGATTCATGAAACAGCAGAGAACTGAGATGAAACAGTTAATAGAGTATACACACATGAAGAAAGAAACGTGGGTAACATATCTTACACAATTATATAAAAGGGAACAGAGGATTACAGTGCTACAAACACCAGAAGTAACGATGAATGAAGAAACATATACATGTATAACGGAAGAAGACGTAATAGAAGCACTGGAAAAATCAAAAAACCGTAAATCTTCCGGCAAAGACCAAATAGCTAATTAACTACTAAAATATGGGGGACACTCTCTGGTTAAGCAACTTCAGATCCTTATATAGAGGACTATAAGATCGAATAGAATCCCAGATGAATGGAGAACAGCAACAGTTATACCAATGCACAAGAAGGGCGAAACGGAAGATCCAAATAACTGTAGAGGCATAAATCTACTAAACTGTACACCGAAATTAACAACAAAGATTATTACAACAAAAATAAACGCGAGAATACAACTGGAAGAAGAACAGCAAGGATTCAGAAGGATAGGCGCCCGCCTATGCACCGATGCCATATTCATTGTGAAACAGGTAAAAGAAAAATCCGTAGAATACAATATTCCAGCATACTTGTGCCTGATAGACTTAACAAAAGCTTTCGACAATGTGCAAATAGAAGACGTTATTCGTGTATTATATAATAGGAACATCCCATTAGACCTAATTAAAACTGTCGAGAATATATATAAAGACAATAAAGTAGTCGCAAAATTAGCAGAAGAAATGACAGAACCAATTAGCTATGAATCTGGAATCAGGCAGGGAGATTCTTTGAGTCCTCTTCTATTTAATAGAGTCATGGATGAAATTATAAAGAATGTCAAAAGAAAGAAGGGATATAGAATGGGTAACAGAAAACTTAAAATTATATGTTATGCAGATGGCGCGATAATAATTGCTGAGACCGAGAACGATCTGCAAAAGCTGCTATGCATATTCTATATAGCAGCAAAACAATATACTATATCAATCTCAATTGAAAAAACCAAGATAATAGTAAAAGCAAAAAAGCCGATCAGGTGCAAATTGGTGGTGGAAGATAAACCAATAGAACAGGTGATGGAGATCGATTACCTAGGCATCAAAATATCTAGTATCGGAAAAATCGAGGAAGAAGTAAAACATCAAGTTAACAAGGCTAATAGGATATCGGGATGCCGCAATGATACCATATTTAGAAATAAATTCCTCTCCGTGTAGACCAAAATAAGAATATACAAGGGCGTAATAGGACCAATAATGACTTACAAATCTGAAACAAGACCCGGTACAAGTATAATACCAGAGTATGCTGGAATCAACCGAAATGAGGAGATGTACAAACAAGACACTGAGGGATAGAGAAAGGAGTGAAGACATAAGACGCACATGTAATATAGAAAATATCAACCAGTGGATAAGAGGAAGAAAAGTGGAATGGGATCAACAGATGGGAAGAATGGCAAACAACAGGATAGTATGATAGCAAGAGACAAGTCACCGAATGGAAGAAGATCAATGGAACGTTCAAGAAAGCGATGGAGCGATGATCTATAGAGCAGGGAACAAAGTAAACAGGCAATAGTGCCTAGCTATAAGAAGGAAGGAAAAGAAATCGGAATTCGAAAAAAAAAATTTGTAAGGTCTTTTTTGGAGTCATTTTAACCGTTTTTTTTATTAATCAAATAACAAATGCGTTTTTCGGCCATTTTGAAAAAAAAAATGTTAACGGAAACGATTTTTTTTAATTAAGGTCTCGCGATTTGATAAAATATTTTCAGTTTTTTTTTCACAATGACTGAAAAAACGCATTTGTTATTTGACTAATAAACAAATTTTTAAAAAAAAAAAAAAACGGTTTTAAAACGACTCCAAAAAAAATATCTTTAATGCCGTCGAAAAACTGGCATCGAGACCTAAATTTTGAAAAAAAAAAGTTCATTTTGGACCAAATGTCATAAAATGGTTGGCAATTTAAATTTTAAATAACAAATTCATTTGGGTTCAATATTTTTGTACCAAAATTTGAATGTATTTTTGTTATAACAAAAGGTATATTTTCTGAAAGTTTCAAGCCGATCCGTTAACTTAGTCGACCTGGACAATAAAATAAAAAATATAAAGTAAAATAACCGGTGCAAGTTGAACTTGCGCAATTAGTGTTCCGTACGTTGATTGCTTTTAAAATAAAAAATGTTGTAACGGAAGTATAAAATGATCAGTGACTTCACAAAACACACCCCAAATGAGTTTTCGACAAAGTTTGTTTCCAATCTTTACTGAAAATTGATGACCTTGAAATTTCTGTTTTTTTTTTATATACCAGGTAAATTATTAAAGGTAATGCACTTGTGATAATTTTCGTTCAATCTACACCCCCTGGAGAATATTCCAGAATTTTTTCAAAATTTTTTGATAAGTACTTTTCGAGATAAGCGATTTTTCGCGACTTTTAAAAAATTAATACAAAGAAAAGTGCACGCAAGTATTACATTATATATATATATATATATTTTACTCGTGTTTTCACAAGCTTTCATTTGACACCAAACTCGATTACCTAGTAAAAAAAATTTTTTTTCACTTCCGATTTCACGCCTACAAAACTAACCCCTTAAGTCAAGATTTAACTTTCAAAACTACATGGCTTCAAAACTACATGGCTCTGATGCGGCCATCAATTCCTATATTATTACCAAATTTCAACTTTCTATGACAAATAATTTCGGAGAAAATCGGGTGTGACAGACAGACGGACAGACAGACACCGAAGTCATCTTATAAGTGTTCCGTACGGAACACTAAAAAAACAGTTTTTTGCCCGTTTTTTCAATTTTGTAGGTTATGTATGCACTTAAGCGTCTTAAAACCAATGAAAATTTCTTGGAAATTTCATTACGAAGAGTTTGTTTTTTTTTTGTCTCGATCCGACTTATATAACCGGAGTTAGTGACATTTTAAACTCAAAACGCGCGTTTTGGAAACTTAAATTGTTTATAAAAGAGCACAAGTTTTTTCGAGGTCAAAAACTCAGGACAATACTCCTGGTGATAGCTCAGAGAGGACAAGATCATAATATTGCTGTATCTAGACTGTGCAATTTCAAATCCTTTTTTTACTGCACTACAAGTAGTAAAGGAAAAAAATAAACTACTAGGAAATAATAATGTAGTATTTATTTTAGGAAATTATACTTGGAAATGCTGTTTTAGCAAAACAACTAACTGATAAGGAGACAAAAACAGTTCTTAACAGTTGTTTTCATTGCAATAAGTGTAAAGGCAAATGGTCCGCCTCAGACATGTTATCGTTGATTTTATTACTAGAAACTTCTGCATTGAAATATTAGACAGGCTTAGGCAATTATAAAGGAATGAAAAATAGCGGCTTTATTTTAAATGTATTGAAAAATATTAGGGGAATATATTTTTTAAATTATGTATATATATATATATATATATATATATATATATATATATATATATATATATATATATATATATATGTATATGTATATATGTATATGTATATACACACTACCGTCAGAAACTAGTTGCCCACCTAGAAATTTTAATGTAACTGCCAAAATTTAATACCTAATTAAACCCGTTTATTGAAAAATATTAGGGGGATATATTTTTTAAATTATGTATATATATATATATATATATATATATATATATATATATATATATACGAGGCATGTTTTTTAAGTAAGTACCGTTTTGCGATTCCGCCGCAGCAGCGATACGGTCGGCGTTCCGCGCATGTGCGCTGGTAACCTACATCTCATGTCTACGCACTGACGCCATTACAGTCTGATTCTTCATTGTATACGTTGTTTACTGAGTGTTTAAGATGCCTCCGACAATCGTGAGTCCCGCCGATTGTGAAGTACGGGCTGTTATACGATTTCTTAGTGCTAAAGGCGTAAAAACCGATCGATATTCATCGTGAGATCTGTGAAGTTTACGGACAAAACATTATGAGTGATGGAATGGTAAGGAAATGGGTGAGAGCATTTAAAGATGGCCGCACAAATGTGCATGATGAAGAACGGAGTGGGCGTCCTTCGGTCGTTAATGAAGATTTGGTGCAGAAAGTGGACGAAAAGGTGAGAGAAAACAGACGCTTTACAATTTCATCATTGTGCGACTGCTTTCCTCAATATTCTCGTAGTGTTTTGTATCGCATTGTGACCGAGAACTTGAATTACCGGAAATTGTGTTCACGTTGGGTTCCAAAAATGTTGACGGATTTGCACAAAACCCAACGTTTAGGCAGTGCATTGACTTTCCTTGAGCGGTACCACAATGAAGGTGAACATTTTTTAGACCAAATTGTTACTGGTGACTAAACATGGGTGGCCTACGTCACACCAGAATCGAAACAACAATCCATGGAATGGCGACATTCATCATCACCCAAAAAAGTGAAGTTTAAGCAAACAATTTCTGCCCGCAAAATCATGTGCACAGTTTTTTGGGACAGAAAAGGAGTATTGCTAGTGGAGTTTCTGCCTCGTAATGAGACAATCAATGCAGCGTCTTATTGTGAGACATTGAACAATCTGCGTCGTGCAATCCAGAACAAAAGACGTGGCAAGTTGAGTAAGGGTATCGTTTTGCTGCATGACAATGCCCATCCACATGTGGCTAATCGGACCAAAGATCTCATCAAATCTTTTAAATGGGAAACTCTAGATCATCCTCCATACAGCCCTGATCTGGCGCCCAGCGACTACCATTTTTTCCTGCACTTGAAGAAGCACCTGGGTGGTCAGCGTCTTCAAGACGATAACGAAGTCAAAACATTTGTGATACAGTGGTTAACAAGTCAGGCGGCAGAATTTTATGAGGAGGGTATTCAAAAACTGGTGCCACGTTATGACAAGTGCCTCAATATTCACGGAAATTATGTAGAAAAGTAGATTAAGGTACAGGCTTTCATGTAAAAATAAAATTATAGCGATATCTTTGCACGTCTTTTTTTAATTCCAAAACGGTACTTACTTAAAAAACATGCCTCGTATATATATATATGTATATATGTATATATGTATATATGTATATATGTATATATGTATATATGTATATTTGTATATATGTATATATGTATATATGTATATATGTATATATGTATATATGTATATATGTATATATGTATATATGTATATATGTATATATGTATATATGTATATATGTATATATGTATATATGTATATATGTATATATGTATATATGTATATATGTATATATGTATATATGTATATATGTATATATGTATATATGTATATATGTATATATGTATATATGTATGTATGTATATATGTATATATGTATATATGTATATATGTATATATGTATATATGTATATATGTATATATGTATATATGTATATATGTATATATGTATATATGTATATATGTATATATGTATATGTATATGTATATGTATATGTATATGTATATGTATATGTATATGTATATGTATATGTATATGTATATGTATATGTATATATATATATATATATATATATATATATATATATATATATATATATATATATATATTATATATATATATATATATATATATATGTTTATATACACTACCGTCAGAAACTATTTGCCCACCTAGAAATTTTAATGTAACTGCCAAAATTTAATACCTAATTAAACCCGTTTATTATATTAGGTAAATTTAATTGTTCTTAACAAGTGTCTATCATAAAATTGTTTAGATAAACCAATTTTTGCATGATAATCGTTTTGAGGCGATTTCTGAGAATTCCAGTTGAAGTAAGAACTCAATTCAAGTTTCTAGGGATTATGGCAATTCCTAGTGACATTTTTATGATAAAAACTATACAATAAATACCATTGCCCTTTTGGAAATTAACCATTCGCAAACAATACTTTGTCATTGATACGGGCTCAATTGTTTTGTGAAAATGCCAAAAACGAAAAAAAATTTCCGTTGAAAATCGGGCTCTGATAATTGCTAGATATGTAAAAAAATTTTCTGCGGGACATGGAATTCCAACCAAAAATGTTCAGGAAGACGTCGAAAAACGACTCCCGCTGAAGACAGAGCTTTAACAATGTCCAGCAATCGTAATCGCCCTCCTAACCGCACCAAAAATCACGTCTCAAGTAAACCTGGAGGAAACCACTTCTTAGGCAAGTAAATAAACGTAAACGATTAGAATGGGCCCGAGAACATGACAATTGGACATCAGAACAACGGAATTCCGTCCTTTGGAGCGACGAATCTAAATCCGAAATTTTTGGTTCAAATCGACGAGTTTACGTGCGGGGTCAGCTGGAGAGAGGATGTTGTTGCCTACAGTAAAACATGGTGGAGGTTCAGTATTGGTAACGTAACTCAAATGCTTCCTTCTGGAAGAGATATTTTTCAGGGGAAATTTATTTTTCAGCATGACAACGACCTTAAACGTTCTGCTAAATAAATTAGAGAACTTTTGGACCAATGGAAATCAGATGACGTCCTGGAAGTGATGACTTGGCCTCCACATCGAATTGCTGTGGGACCATTTGGACAGGTGTGTTCAAAAAGTCAGTCCAACGTCAGAAAAGCACTTGTGAGAACTTTTACAAGCTGAATCGGTTAAAACAAGCGAGGAAACTCTGAAGAAACTGTTGGATAGAATGCCGAAACTCTGTAAAACGGTAATTAAAAACAAAGGTCACATAGATGAGAAAAATCCTGGAAAATCATGAATATAATTCTCGACTGTAAATAATAATAATTCATTAAAATTAAAAAAAATATATTATCTGAGTTTTTGTTGTCTTGGGACTGAAATAACTAGGTGGGCAAATACTTTCTGACGGTACATATATATATATATATATATATAATATATATATATATATATATATATATATATATATATATATATATGTATATATATATATAACACGTAGGCTGAAAAGTTTTTGGTCTGACATATAGATGTCGCCCTTTTCAAAAAAATCCATATAATTTTTAGGAAGTATCAACCTTCAAACGATACGTCTCAAAATCTTATGACATTTCGACGATTAGTTTACAAGTTACAGAGGTTTTAGTGACGCTACTTTTGATATTTTTAAAACAATGGAAAAAATCGAATTTCGTGTGTTGATTAAACATTGTTTTTGATGGGAAAAATACCGTTTAAGTAAAGCAATGGCTTGATAAGTGTTGCGGGGACTTTGCCCCTGGAAAATCACTCATCTTTTACTGGTATGATGAATTTAAATGCGTCGTACAGATACAAATGATGCTGAACGCTCTGGACGCCCAAATGAGATGGTTACACCGGAAAACATAAAAAAATCCACAAAATTATTTTGGATGACTTTAAAGTGAAATTGCGTGAGATAGCTGACACCCTAAAGATATCAAAAGAATGTGTTGGTTATATTTTGCATGAACGTTTGAGCATGAGAAAGTTTTGTTCGAAATGGGTACTGCGTTTTCTCACGGTGGAGTAAAAACAATAACGTTTTGGTGATTCTGAACGCTGTTTAAGCGCAATAAAAAGGATTTTTCATACGATATGTGACAATGGATGAAACATGGATCCACCACTACACGCCGGAATCAAATCGGCAGTCAGCTGAGTGGACAGCAGCCGGTGAAAGCCTCACGAAGTGACCAAAAACACAACAGTCGGCTAGGAAGATTTTGGCCTCTGTATTTTGGTATGCGCATGGAATAATTTGCATCGACTATGGTGAGAAGGGAAAAACCATCAATAGCTAATATTATATAAAGTTATAGGTGCGTTTGAAGTCAGACATCGCAAAGAAACGGCCCCAAATGAACAAGAAAGAAGTGCTCTTTCATCAAGACAATGCATCATGTCGCAAGTCAATAGTTACGATGACCAAATTGCATGAATTGATGTTCGAATTGCTTCCTCATCGACCGTATTCTCCAGATTTGGCCCCCAACGACTATTATCTATTCGCAGACCTCAAAAATGCTCGCGAGAAAAAGAGATTTGAATGAAGAATAAAGAAGTTATCGCCTAAATTGAGGCCTATTTTGAAGGCAAAGACAAATCCTTCTACAAGAAAGGTATAGAAATGTTAGAAAAGCATTGGACTGATTGTATCGCTCTTGAAGGCGACTATATTGATGAATAGAGTCGAATTTTGCAAAAACTTTTTAGCCTACGTGTTAAATACAGCCTTGGCCAAAAGTATTAGGCACCCTACAATTTACTTCATTTCTTGTGTTTCAGGGTAAAAAATTAAATTCTTATGTTTTGTAAAATCGTATATTGAGGTAAAATTATGAAGTAAATTAATATATTAATATAAGTTGTACTTATGGCATCCCACTCATCCATCAAAGCGCTTTTTAGCGCTGCTTTTGATGTTATGCTATGCTCCCGTATCTTTCGTTTCAGAATACCCCAAAGATGCTCGATAGGGTATAGATCTGGAGACTGCGCTGGCTAATCCAACAAGACAATGTTATTGTCTCTAAACCAGCGCCTCGAAGCCGCTGATTTATGACAAAGTGCATTATCTTGCTGGAATTTGATGTCGTCTAAATTACTGTCGCCAAAAATGCGCTTTAGCGAAGGCATCAGTACAGTTCCTAGTACATTTATGTACTTTTTGACTGTTCATGCGGCCTTCACAAAAGAATATTTCGCCGACACCTTTAGCAGCCATGCAGCCCCAGATCATAATGCTGCCTCCTCCATGTTTTACAGTAGGTACCACGCGATCTGGATGGTATTCTACCTATTGGTTTCTAAAAGCCAAGGCTTCTTTCTTGCTTTGCACCCTCTTAAGCCAGCTTCTGTCAGTCTTCTCCTTGCCGTTCGAGAACTAATCGGCATCCCAATCTCTTCCGACGAAGTTGCAGCGAGCTCAGATGATGTTTTTTTTTTTTGATTTTTAATAGACTCGCGGATGAGTCTTACGTTTTCTGCCTGTTCTCCTTTTAATAGCACATTGCACTGCACTCCGAGAACATTTCACTAACTTGGCTATTTCTACTTGGGCCTTGCTTTGTTCATGTAGGGTTTTTTTCGATACCAAGCTCACTTTTCTTAGGCATTTTTCAAATATAAGAATGTCCAGTTCACAAATGAAACACGCACGGAAGCTTCTTGACATTACAAGTAGTAAAAGGAGACTGATAAAATATTAAAAATATTTATCAAAAAACCTCATTATCGCAATTTTGTGGGCCAGTTGTTTTATGGACCTGCAAAAGAGATTGTCTATTGTTTAAGTTAGCTTTTAACAGCACCGCCTATAGTATTGTTAAAACAATTAGCCTTTTTTTTTTAATATTTCATGAGTTTCACGTGTTTATTAGGGATGCCTAATACTTTTGGCCAAGGCTGTATAATAGCAAGTACGAAATATTCGTTTTTGTATTATTTTCAAATATTGGTTGCTACCTCAATTTCGCTGAAATTCGAACTTCAAAACCCGGTAGTTTCGATGCCTTGCTGGTTTCGGTTTTGCCACGTAACGAGTTTATTTGAAGACTGTCTACGCAAACATCCAAAAATGTCTGTCGAAATATTCTTGTTCTGTGACCTTTTTATAAGCCCTTTAATCCCCGCAACCTGTTAAAAAGGACTATTGTTATAGTCGGTACACACAGGAAATAAATTTAAATTCAACATGCGGGTGGGCCCTTTTCGGCCCCTTGTCAAATTTTCCCACTCTATGAAAAGACCTCTGAAGGGGATAATCTCGTCGACACGTTTACATCCTGTTTTTGAAGGATTAATCTGTGAATGTAACCTAAAAAATATAATGCATAGTGAGTGTGATTTAAAAGGGGTTTAGGGGGAAGTGGCGACAAGTGGGATACTAGAAAATTTACATTTCGGTACACGCAACCATCTACAAAGCGATTAAATAAAAATATTTGTTATTATTTCTTCGGAAATGCTATTTTCCGTATGGTTTTACCAAATAACCGCAGGTCATGACATACATTTGTTAGCTTTGCGTAACTGTCATTTATATCGTGCCCGCGATTTCGCCTGCGTGCCTGACTCGATTTGTATCATCAAAGTAATATAAGCGGCCAAGTGTAAGTCGGACTTGCCCAATTAGTGTTCTGTACTTTGCTTTTAAAATAAAAAATTGTGTTATAGCCTGTCCCAAAATATAAGATCCTAATTTTTGCCGTCTTAAGTTATATAAAAAAATTCTAAACTTGTTTATAATAGGTTGCAGAGATAGAAGCATTTTATTCATTAATGCAAATAAATAAAATTATATGTGTTTTGGGAGATGTTTATTTATAGATGCATGTAAAACCAAATGGATAAGAAGTACAAATATACAGTTTAAATGGTTTGCAAGAGGGAACATATTGTATAAATAAAAATATATTTTAACTTAAGCCTAATTCGGTTTCACTATCACTGTCATCAGCTGAGGTAATTATCAATGGTTTTATATTATTTACTTAAATATATGAATCTTCAACTTTAACAACGTGCTGAATGCAATTCTTCCAGCTTTTCGTGCCCTTATTTTTAATTTAACTTAATGCCAAATATGTTCAATTGTATTAAATACACAATAATTCGAAGAAAGCCGCAAAACAGTGTGTCCCATTTTCTCAGCCATACTATCACAAAACATATTCCTTTTTCAATTTATAGTCTTTCAGAACTTCTAAAAGATCAATTTTTTTATAACTAAAGTCAAAATAAATGTCATTTTCTAACATATATTCCTTTATTTCCGATTTGGTGTTGGCTGCATTAGGAACCTTATTTAGTAGGCGACTATGATAACTTGCATTGTCCATAACTATAACACTCTGTTCGGGAACATTTGGCAAAAGGGAATTTTGAAACCAATTTTCAAAAAGTCCTGCGGTCGTGTCTTCGTGATAGTCCAAACTGTAATCTTTTATGTTTTTGCAGATAATAGTAGACAATTTGAAACCTAGCCCTTTTCAGATCCAGCATGCAAAATGATTATTCGTTTACCTTTATTTGAAGGTGCGTTAGTCTTGACATTTTGTGCTGCTGACAACCCACCCTTTTTGCACAGTGTCATGGGTATCGAACCATGTTTCGTCAAGGTAAATTATTCGCCAATTCTCTGATTGATCCTTTTTAATTTCTTGTAAATAAGTATGTCACAAGATTCGTAATCTTTGTGACTCCATCACTACTTGCCTTTTGTTGATTTTTCGGAACGTGATCCCATTCTTAAGAGAATTCTGTGAGGGTTTGATCGGCCACAATGTATATTGGTCCCGTCCTGCCCCAGTCTTAATTTTATTTTGTCTAGTGGCGGCACCAACTGCTCTTCATACATAGAATGATGACGTCTTTTTCACAATCGTCTACATGAGGCATTTGAAAATCATTCCGTTTTTTCCTGTTCCTGAGTGATGGTTTTCCCACAATCGTAGAAATTGGGGTTTTTGTTAGTTCACTGGTTTCTTGCAAAGCACTTTATATATATAACAAGGATTTTCTACAGCTGACGCTGTCTTCCTTCTCTCAGCCTTTGATTCCATCCGTTTCTATCTTCCCAGTCTCCATCTGTTAGACCCCTGTCCTCCATAGCCTCGTCCACATCGTCTCTCCACGATCGTCTGGGTCTTCCTCTTTTTCTTCTCGCTATAGGGCTCCACTCCTTATTTTCTTTATCCACCTATTATCTTCGCTTCGTCTTATGTGTCCATACCATTTTAATCGTTTTTCTTCAATGGTATTTATTGCGTTCTCTTTGATGTTCATTCTGCTTCTTATTTCTTCATTGGTTATTCTCTCCATATGTGTCACTCTACATCTTCTCCAATACTCCATCTCTACCGCGTTAATTTTAGATTTATTTCTTTTGTTGATCGTCCATGGTTCTGACCCGTATGTCATTATGCTTTGTATTATTGATTTGTATATGCATGTTTTGTTTCTCTTTGTAATGTGCTTGTCCCACATGATCGAATTTAATTGTCTTATGCATGTCCGCGTTTGTCCTAATCTAGCTTTAATCTCTTCTTCTGATGTTGCGTTTTTTGAAATGATGGTTCCTAGATATTTAAATCTATCGGTTCCTTTGATTATTGTTTCGTTATCTACTTCTAGATTCTCCACGTTTCCCTCCTTTGTTGTTAGATATTCCGTTTTATCAAAGTTTATTGCTAATCCCGCTTTAGTATTAGTATTAGTATTCTTCTTTCAGTCTTACCATATAACTGAGGTCTTCCTCATCTTGCGCTATGATTACTTGGTCGTCTGCGAAACTTAGAGTATATAAGTAATCTTCTCGTATTGGGACTCCCATTCCACTACATTTTTGCTTCCGTTTTTTTAATGTTTGTTCGAGGTATATTTTGAATAGTGCTGGGGATGTAGAGCATCCTTGTAATAGGCCTTTTGATGTTTGGAGTCTCTTCCCTATTTCATGTCCTATTTTTTATGTTCACTGTGTTGTTTTCGTAGAGAGTTTTTACTGCGTATATTAGTTCGTTGTCAATGCCTATTTCTTTCATTGCGTTCCATAATCTTTGTCTTGGTACTGAGTCATAGGCCTTTCTTATGTCTATGAAGGCTAGATGAACTTCTCTATTCTTTGCAAGTTTTTTTTTCCATTGTTTGTTTTATGGTGTATATGTGGTCTATACATGATTTTCCGGCCGTAAAGCCTGCTTGGTCTTCTCCAATTTTTTTCTTTTATATTTTCCTCCATGATATTTTTAATAATTTTTCCATACAAACGTCCCATACTCGATATTATGCTTAGGCCTCTATAGTTTGTGCATTTTGTGCGGTCTCCCTTTTTTAAATATGGATACTATATAAGCTTTTGACCATTCCTCTGGTATTTTTTCTCCATTTATCGCTCTGTGGAACATGTTTCTCAGCATTCGATGTAATTTATTAGACCCGTACTTAATCATTTCATTTACCACACCCCCAGCCCCTACAGATTTATTATTTTTGAGTGTTTTTATTGTCTTCTTTACTTCTTCATAGCTTAGTTCTATCTCTTTTATTTCCTTATTCTGTTCTTCTTCAGGGTTCTCTTCTTGGAATTCTTGTCTATCTTCTGTTAGCAGCTTCTTATAATATTCTTCCCACTCGCTTTCTGGGATGTACTCTATATACGTCTTCTCTCTATTGTTAGTCCTTAATGCTTTAATTATTCTCCATGATTCTGTACTTCTAGTTCCTCCTATATACTGTTCTACATGTTCGCACCATTTTTTCCCATCTCTCGTTCTTTTCTTTGTTTATCATCCTCCTCGTTTCTACGTTTTTCTCTTTATATTTCTATAGATCTTCTTCTGATTTTGTATTCAACCATTTTTCATATAGTCTTTTTTCTCCTTTATAGATTCTTTGATTTTTTCACAGATTCTAATTTTATGTTTCTCATTCTCGTTGTATTCTTTACCTAATGCTTCTAGGGACGCCTGTTTGATGCATTCTTTTATGTGGTCATACATCTGTTGGAGGTTATCGTAGTTAAATTCATTTAATTTTTGATCTAATCGTCGTCTATATAGGTCTCTTATCGTTTCGTCTTGCAGTAAGTGTATTTTGTATTTTATTTCTTTGTCTGCTTTTTCTGTTATCTCATTAGTATTTCTGTTTTCTTTATCTATTGCTTCTTTTTGCTTTATTGTCTTGTACCACGGTACTTTTATATTTGCTATTAATAGTCTATGGTCTGTTCCACATTCTGCCCCTGTCTTTACTCTTACGTCTTTTATTTTGATAGTAGTATCGTTTTTAATTATAATGTAGTCTGTTATTGATTTTAAGTTTCGTGTTTCTTGTATCCAAGTATATTTGTGGATGTCTTTGTGTTTGTAGAATCCGTTTGTTATTTTGAGGCCATTTAGTTCACACAGCCCTATTAGTCTCTCTCCGTTGTCGTTAGTAATGTCTTCTCCGAATGGTCCTACGGTATTGTCCTTTGTTTTCCTTCCTGTTCTCCCATTCAGATCTCCCATTATTATTAATTCTTGGTTTTTCTTTACTTTTTGTGTTTCTATTTCTAGTGCTTCCATGAAATTATCTTTTTCTCTGTTGGGCCGTATACTCCCAATATTACCATGTTTTTCCTAGCATTGTTATATTTAGTTTTATGATTCTTTCATTGATTGGTTCCCAAGATGTTATTTTCTTTGTCCACTTCTTTTTCACCAATATTCCAACTCCGGCCTTTGCTCTTTCTTCCTTCTTTACTCCACTCCACCAATGCATCACTTCATCTATTTCTTCTATTCCACTTCCCTTTTTCTTCGTCTCGCTTATTACTAAAATGTCTATGTTCATCTTCTTAAACTCTTGTATGACTTTGATGTTCTTTGTCCTCCATCCCTGTATATTTATTTATTCAAATTTCTTTTTACCAAACTGTCGTAAACATTTTTCACTATTTGTTTACCGTCAAGTGATAAATATTTTCTCTTGCGATAGTCACTATTGCAATTTTCCCACGGACGCCACATAATTAAAATAGAACGGTTACGTTGAAACTTGTGAGTGAAACCAAAAATAAAAATAATAAAAAGTATCTTTCGAATCTTAATGGGGACCTGTGGTCATTAGGCCTATATTATCAAATACTTAAAGGGCTCCAAACCGGGTTGCCAGGTAGTAATTATATAGGTAAAAAAGATCCAATATGATTGCAGGTGCAAGTGAGGGCGGTATACAAACCAGGTAAAATAAAAATACGTTTATCGTAATACCTGGCAACTATGCACAAAACCATAATAGGGTCGTTTATTGCTCCATTGAAAAAGCAAAAAGGCAGGATCTTATATCTTGGGATTTACTTTACGTAGATATAAGATGATCAATGACTTCACAAGACACACCCCAATGACTTTTCAACAAAGTTTATTTCCCATCTTGGTTGAAAAGTGATGACCTTGATTTTTTTTTATATATATGTACCAGATAAACTATTAAAGGTGATGCACTCGTGATAATTTTCGTTCAATATACACTCTGTGGAGAATATTCCAGAATTTTTCAAAATTTTTTGATAAATACTTTTGAAGAAGGGGATGGAACGCGATTTTTTGGCAATTTTCAAAAATAATACGAAGAAAAGTGTGCGCCGGTATTACATTTTATATATTTTTGAACACCGGTTTTCACAAACTTTCAGTTGAGATCCCAATGGATGACCTGGTAAAAATTTTTTTTTCACTTCCGATTTCACCCCCAAAAACTAACCCTTTAAGTCAAAATTAAACTTTCAAAACTGCACAGCTCTGATGGGGCCATCAATTTCTATATTAGTGTCATATTTCAACTTTCTATGTCAAATACTTTCGGAGAAAATTGGGTGTGGCAATTGGACAAACAGACACCGAAGTGATCTTAAAGTCTTTCGTACGGAACACCAAAAAGGGCAGAATAATCACGAAAGTTTTGTTGCATACTACTAACCTTAAGTAATCTCCCGACTCTTCTACGTCTCCGTAAAACAATTTTCTAAAATCGTATCAAAACTGATAAATCTAAAGCTAACACTTAACGTTTTGCCATCTTTATCTGAATAACTTTGTGCGAGATTTTTGTATTTCTATTTATCGATTTCTAGTCGATTCTATTTTATGGTTATAAAAAAATTGTCGTTCGACCATCTATGTTTGAAAAATCCTTTCGTAATATTTTTCCGGTATTTTCATTGCTTCCAAACCAATTTTAATCCAGTTTTACAATCTGTCAAGTAAGAACGTGGCCTCTCGTATTCTGAAAAAAATGTATTTCGAGAACATTTTTTGCCATCAATCTATTCTTTGGTGTGCTAACTACGGCACAATTACCTTAGTAAGTTGTCTAATCGCCTCCTGCATCAATAATCGCCTGGCATCTTCGAGGCATGCTGGCGACGATATTTTCTGCATACTCTGCAAATTTTTCGAATCTCTCGAGACAACTGAGTCAGAGTCCTCAGAGTCTTTACTCTAAGCTTTCTCTTCATAAGAGACCAATCTTTTTCAACAGAGTTGGCGTCCAGCGGTTATTAGGGCCACTTTAGTATCTTATCGTGGGCCCAAGCGAACCGCTTCGCGACGTGATTTTCGCCCAGCACAAGTTTGTTCAACGTGCTTCTGAATTTGACATCATAAGCACGAAGATGTTATCAAATAGTCTCATGGGACACATTCAAACCCAATTGTCTTAAATTTGCCGCTTCTGGTGCAGTGACAATTTCGGGTCCCGTGAATAAGACACGATTCGTTTTCCGCCTTTCGGAGTGACTTTGCCCCCCCCCCCGAGCCGCGTTTTAACAAGTCGTCGACATTTTTTGTTCTGTTAAAATGATTTATCCACTTCTTCACAAACGATACCGACTTTCTAATATATTTAGCGGCCGCGAAATGTGTCTTTTTTGTTATTGGATGGCAACAACCGACGCCCAAACCAGTGACTTATTTTGGATTTTACGTGATTTCAACGAAAGTTTGGAATCGGCTGATACTTTTACTAGAATGCGTCGTAGACAAAGGTTCCCTCTACCGATTTTTTGTTGAATCACTAGAATCGCATCTACTAAAAACGAATTATCGTGTACACGTTCTTACTTGACGGACTGTATAATTAAACTTTCTTATGGGGCACCTTGTACATTTTCATTAATGTGTTGATACCAGGCTCATTATTATTATTTATTTATTTATTTTTTAGTTTGTGCAACATTAACAATCACACAAATCAACGGCCCGTCATCGATAGAAGACGGTTCGATGGAAGATTTGGTCTTAGATTGTGAATTCGAAGCTGAAGGTGAGGAAGATGTCGTCGTTAAATGGTTCTTCAATGGACTGGAACAACAAATATACCAGTGGATCACATCGTCCGATCACGCATATGCCAGCGGACCAATCAAAGATTTGATCGATACAAGTTACAAATTGGGAGCGTTGAAGTTTAATGATGTCAGTCCGGAATTGAGTGGGAATTACACTTGCAAAATTAGCAGTGAGGAGCATGATGCCTACACCACTAAGCAAGTTATTGTTTATTGTAAGTATTCTTCTTTTCCACGTGCCTTGTCCGTTGCGAACGTTGGCTTTAACATGACTGTTCTGATTTTATTGGCGGCAGATATGTACAGTTGGGCAGATGACAGCCCGAACCAGTGGCGCAAGTTCTGGAGCCAAAAGTGTCTTCTTCTTCCGGATCCCCTCCTGTTGTCTATCTTTCCTTGGATTATTAACTGAAGCATCCGATATTTACTGTGCCTCATAAGATGTCCGAGGTATTCCAGCTTTCTTCTCTTAACAGTTACTCCCACCTCTCCTTCCTTACCGATCCGACGCAGTACCTCCTCGTTAATGATGTGGTTCGTCCAAGATATTCGCAGGATACGTCTGTACGCCCACATTTCAAATTCCTCAACCTTTTTCATGACCGTTTCGGTCATTGTCCAGGCTTCTACTCCGTACAACAGTACCGGAAATATATAATATTGGAGCGGCCTGATTTACTGTTGGAGATAAATGTGCTCTTCATATTATTAAAATATGCTCTCGCCCTTTCTATTTTCACACGTATTTCTCTTGCCTGGTCCCATCCTGAGTTAATTCTTGTTCTACGTGTTCAATTCTCTGGTTGTTTAGTATTAATTGTCTTGCTGGTTGTTGGTTTTTACTTATAAGCATTGATTTGGTTTAGGCTTAGCCCATAATCTTCACTGATTCTTTTTAACCTTTCTATCAGGCTGTTTAGCTCATCTATGCTGCTTCTTCTTCTTCGAGTGCCACTCCTATCGGAGATTAGAAATCATCACAGCTACTCTCACTTTATTTGCTGCTCTTCTAAACAGTTCAATTGAGCTGTAGCCAAACCAGTCGCGCAAGTTACGCAACCCCGATATTCTTCTTCGTCCAACCTTTCTCTTCCCTTTAATTTTGCCTTGCATAATATTCCGCAACAGTGAATACCTTTCTTCCCTCAACACATGTCCCAAATATGCCAGCTTCCTTTTTTTAATAGTTTTCATTAGTTCTGGGGTTTTGTTTAGTCTTTGGAGAATCTCGTTATGGGTTACCCTATCAATCCATGACACTTTCAGAATGCGCCGATAACACCACATCTCAAAAACTTCAATACTTTTACTATTGTTCTGCCTCAAAGTCCATGCTTCCACTCCATAAAGAAGCATTGAGAAGACATAACATTAATCTCCTTTGTCTGATCTGTGTTCTCGTTCAGCCATGTTCCCAAGTATTTGTAGCAATTGACTTTCTCAACACTTATGTTATTAACCAGAAGACGATCCTGGTGATTTTGAGATTTTGCCATCACCATAAATTTTGTTTTCTTTAGATTTATCTTTAGACCAAATTTATTGCAGCTGTCATTTAACCGCTCAACAAGATGTTGTAGGTCTTCTAAACTTTCTGCTAGCAGAACTGTGTCATCGGCTTATCTTACATTATTCAGGGTTTCACCGTTTACCGTTATGCCCTCGTCCGCCTCAGACAGAGCTTCCTGACATACACTCTCGCTATAGATATTAAACAACAGTATGCAGCCCTGACGTACTCCCCGGCGGATCTCTATCTCTTCCGTAATCATGTTCTCCACTTTTACTCTCGCTGTCTGGTTCCAATATAGATTGCATATGATGCGGATATCTAGATCATCGATATTTTTATTTTTAAGGATTCTCTTTAATTGATCATGTCGAACCTTATCGAATGCCTTTTCAAAGTCTATAAAGCAAACGTACAGCTCCTGATTCATGTCCATGCATCTCTGTGACAATACGTTTATCGCAAACAGGGCCTCGCGTGTTCCCATTCCTTTTCTGAATCCTCTTTGGGTCTCACTAATATCCATTTCAAGCTTTTTGTAGATCCGATTGTGTATTATCTTTAGAAAAAGCTTTAAGGTATGACTCATAAGAGATATAGTCCGATGGTCACTACATTCTTTAGCGTTTGCTTTTTTCGGGATTGCCACAAAAGTGGACTGAAGCCAATCCTTGGGTATTATACCAATTTTATATATTAAGTTAAACAGTTTTAAGAGAATTGAGATGGAATCGTCATTCATCAGTTTTAACAGCTCAACCGATATATCGTAAAGTCCGTCTGCTTTACCCTTCTTTGCATGTTTTATGGCGTACTATAATTTCTCTCTCATATCCGGGCCAGTATCGTCCAGGAGATCGTCTGATGTTGCACTTCGCTGTTCATCCTTAAAAAGGTCTTCAGTATATTCTTCCCATCTTTGTACTTTTTTATTCATATCTGTTATGAGAGTACCGTTTTTGTCTTTAAGTTGTCTAGAGTGATTTGATCTTCTTATCCCTGTCATTTCCTTTATCTTCTTGTGTACATTCAGCTATACTGCTAGCGAGTACTATTGTATCGTCAGCATATCTTATGTTATTAAGTGTTTCTCCATTTATCTTTATGCCTTCAGTACATTCTTTTAGCACTATCTTGAATATTTCTTCGGAGTAGATGTTAAAGAGGAGGGGAGACAAAAGGCAACCCTGGCGCACACCTTTTTTGATATCAGTATTCTTGGTTAACGCAAACCTTACTTTTACTCTAGCCGACTGTCCCCAGTAGAGATTCGCTATAGCCCGGATGTCTCTGGAATCGATTCCGATCTGATGTAGTATTTCTAGCAGTTGATAGTACTTAACGTTTTCCAAAGCTTTAGTGTCATCTATGAAACACAGATATACGTCTTTATTCATGTCTCTGCAGTGCTGAATAAGAACCTGTAAGCTGCAGTGCGCTTCCCTTGTGCCAAGGGCATTTCGAAATCCGAACTGTGTATCTCCGATGTTTCCTTTACATTTTTTGCAAATTCTATTGTATATAACCTTGGTGAATGCCTTGGTGATGTAGTTAATCAGGCTTATCCTTCGGTGTTTATTTATTTATTTATTTGTTATCAACGGTAACACCATTTCCACAAAAAACATCGACAATATGCAAGAGAAAAAACAATGTGAATGAACAATATAATTAAAGCTAAATCTAAAACTAATAGGTGAGAATGCAGGGTATTACAATCTAAATTAATCACTTTAAAGGTAAACAGTACTTGACATATAATACCAATGGGAAACTACCCGAAAATTAAAGAAACTCTACAGCGAGGTCAGTTGCTTGACCATATTTTTGAATCGGTGTACTGAGCCATCAATTGGCAAATTGTATTTATCAAAATTACGCTGCATTCTAAAGATTGGACTATGCAAGCCATAGTTTCTGGTGACATTAGCTGGGTAAAATAACGACCTGGCGCGGGTACGATGTACGGTATGAAAGGATAATTTACTAAGTAAGTACTCACAGTCAATATATCCATTTAATAGCTTAAATAAGAAATGTAGCTTGCATTCGTCGGTCCTGAAGACTGCACATATTTAAAAATCTTTGTACCAGGTCATAGTTGGTATGTCGCTCAGTTAAAGGAATTTTCAGTTTAAAAGAACAGATACGTAAGAATTTTTTTTGGACACTCTCCAACTGATTAATATGGACATTATAAAAAGGAGACCACACCGGGCTTGCATACTCCAAAATCGATCAACATACGAGCAATATAATAATTTAAACACATTACAAGAAAAATCGGCACTAAATCTATCAATAAAACCCAAACACCTACCGGCTCGCTGCACCACACTCATTTGATTGCCGATGAAAGATAAAGAACAATCAAACATCACACCAAGATCCCTAATCTCATGTACCCGTTTTAAAATGGTTGTATTTATACTATAGTCGAACTGCATAGGACTTTTTAATCTGGAAAATGATATACAGGAGCATTTGTCAGTATTCAGACTTAAGCCGTTTAAAGTTGCCCAATGGAAAAATATGTCAACATCCGCTTACAAAACAAGACTGTCCACAGGACTAGAAATAATTTTGAATAATTTCAGATCATCGGCAAACATGTATTGGTCAGGAAATCCCTCAAGTCATTTACAAATAAGAGAAACAATAGGGGGCCGCAGTGAGAGCTCTGGGGAACGCCCGAGGGCACTATACTTAGGTTAGAGATATAATTATTTATTCTTACACTTTGCTGACGGCTTATTAAAAAACTCTCCAGCCAACGAAGAATGTGAATGCCGAACCTAAGCGACCCAAGTTTGCTGAACAATAACCGATGGTTCACTTTGTCAAACGCCTTGGAGAAGTTAGTATGTTGTGTTGATCACAAGATTCGGTTTCTTCGGTATGGCCACAAAGGTTGACTGTCCTCAGGAAATTCCCCGCTGTTGTATATATTATTGAAAAGCGTGATGTGGGTCTTGAGAAACTGGCTGTTCATTTCGCACAAGATTTTCAGAACTTCGCCATGAATTCCATCGTTGCCTCGTGTTTTGTTGTTTTTAAGAGTTAAGATAGCCTTCTCTACTTCCACTCTTAGTATGGGAAGACCCGCATCATTATCAACCTTCAGTGAACACCCGCCAGGACGGTCAGCGTCAAACAGTTGCTCTACATAAGCTTCCCATATCTTTATGATTTTATCGGGATCTGTTTCAGGATATTCATGATAAATTTTCCCTTCTCACTCAAAGATATAACTTTCGAAGAGCGAATTACCCATCCCTTTACAACGACATTCTACAAACCGATTTTTCATTCTTGGAGTCCTTCAATAATATTGATGACGCTTGCGACCATTTCTATGTCGTACTGAATTTAGTTATCTCCAACAATGTTCCTATTATTCGCCCTAAGACCCTCAAATATCCTAAATGGTACGATAATTTGATAATACGCAAAATCAAAAAAAAGAATCACGCCTGGAAAAGGTATAGACGTACGAGAAATATTTGTGACCTAGTCGAATTTAAACCTCTTCGTAGAGGGATCAAGATCGAGGTTCGGATTATAGAAATTATGTTACTGAGACGGAAAGGGACTTCTCTATCAACCCAAATAAATTTTGGTCTTTTCTAAACGAGAAAAGGAGGACAACTAGTATTCCCATCAACACGTATTTTGAAAACGAATTGCTTACGGCTCCTCAGGAGAATTTTGCTAAGTTCTTCCAATCGGCATATGTTGATTCCTCTATGTTTCGGAACAACCCCCCTGATAACTACTCACGTCCCTCTCTTTCGTCTCTAATTGTTAACACCATAGAGGAAAGGGACGTGATCAGTGCCTTAAAAAAACTTAAACTAAATCGACCGCTGGAACCGATGGTCTACCAGCTTTTTTTATTCGGGATTGCGCAGCTGTGTTGTCCAAGCCTCTCACGTTTCTTTTCAATCTGTGTTTAAAATCATCGTCCTTTCCACAAATCTGGAAGAAGTCTAAAATATGTATTCAAAAAGGGTGATAAGAGCCACATTGAAAATTACAGACCTGTGGTAATATTGCACAACTTTTCAAAGGTTTTCGAAATTGTGCTATATGACATTATATTTAATCAGGTTAAACTTTTGATAACTGAAAGCCAACATGGATTCTTTCCAGGGCGTTCAACCATTACCAATTTAGTTACAATTAGTCAATTTATTTCGGAAAGTATAGACAGTGGAGGACAAGTCGACGTAATTTATACAGACTTCTCAAAGGCTTTTAACCGGCTTGAATGCTCCATCACATACGGCAAAACCAGTTCGCGGCACGTTGGAAGCACTCAGCTGGGAAGTTCTACCCCATGCGGCTGACTCACCAGACTTGGCTCCTTCCGATTACCACTTGTTTGCATCGATGAGTCACGCACTTGCTGAACAGCGCTTTGGTTCGTACGAAGATGTGAAAAAATGGCTCGATGAATGGTGCGCAGCAAAAGGGGAAGATTTTTACTGGCGTGGTATTCACAAATTGCCCGAAAGATGGGAAAAATGTATAACAAGCGATGGAGCATACTTTGAATAAAGCACTTTTTATCATTCTTCCGAATTTAACATGTTTTTTTAGAAAAAAAATCTGCATTTCATACTTGTGCATCTGATATAAGCACAATCAAGGCGTTTACCCAGAGTGTTGGTATTTTACTTTCTATGAGGCACCTGTTAAATAGAGCTTGAAGAGATTGTATTATCGATGCCCCTCCATACTTTATCATTTCTATAGTTATTCCATCATCCCCTGGTTCTTTGTTGTTGTGCATATATTGTAGGGCGTTCATTATTTCATCGGTTGTTATATCAGGAATTTCTTCAGATCCCACATTTCTTTCTCTCCCTCTATTTCCTTCTTCTTTCTTCTTTCCTGGGCGGTGGCGATATTTTCGTGTCATATAGTGTTTGATAATATTTCTCTGTAGCTTCTTTGATCTCTTTGATTTGTGCGATCTCTTGGTTATCGTTATTTATAAGTTTTATTATTTTATGTCTCCCTTCATTCATTTGTTTGTTTAAGTTTTTCCCCTCTTTCAAAGTTTCTTCTACAGGGTAGCCCAAAATTACCGAAAGGGTTTGAGTTCATTATAACTTTTTATTTAAGACATAATTATAATTTTTTTTTAAATACAGTATATTAATGGAGAATATTTTTAATTTAATTATGAAAAATTATATCTCGCAAGTGGTGGCCATTTTCTGTTTCGCATATTCGTGCTCTTTCCAAAACATTTTCCATAACCTTTCACAAAACTTCAGGTGTTATGTTGTTGATTTCGTCGCGTATATTGTTTTTTAACTGCTGAATGGTTCTAGACTTATTAATATAGACTTTTCCTTTCAAATAACCCCAAAGGAAAAAAGTCTGGAGCGGTTAAATCCGGTGAACGCGGAGGCCAATTAAAATCGCTTGTACGCGTAAAAGAGCCATTGTGTCCCTCGCAGTGTGCGCTGTGGCTCCATCCTGTTGGAACCATACTTGCGGATGGTTTTCCACGGCTGGCCTTAAAAAAATTTCCAACATTGTCCGATATCGAACACCAGTGATGGAAACGGCGACACCGTGTTCATTTTCAAAAAATATGGGCCAATTATCCTTTCCGACGAAACACCGCACCAAACAGTACACTTAAGTGGGTGTAATTGTCGCTGTTGAACTACTCTTGGATTTTCCGTAGCCCATATCCTGCAGTTTTGCCTATTAACGAACCCATTTAATTGGAAATGGGCTTCGTCGCTCATAATTAAATTATGAATAAAATCATGATTTTCTTTTGCTTTTTGCCGGAAATAAATTGCATAATCAAGTCGTTGCTGGTAATCTGTCGGTTTCAAATCTTGAACAAGCTGAATTTTGTATGGAAACATTCTTATTGTATGCAAAATTCTCTGCAGCGACTCTCGTGAGAGGCCAAGTTGTGTCGAACGTCTCCTGGTTGATGTTTCTCCATCTTCCCGAATACTCTCCTGTACTCGTTCAATATTGTCATCCGTGTGCACCGTTCGTCGTCTGTCGGCACCAGGAAGGTTCCTTACTGCCCCTTGTTGTCGAAAATTTGCAACCAGACGGTTTATTGTTGACTCTGAGGGCCCAACCCGCACATTAAAATAACGACGATATGCACGCTGAGTCAAAACAATGGACCGTTGATTTGAGAAATAAAGTTCAACGATTTGGGCACGTTGTTCAATTGTGTACTGTTCCATTTTAAATTCCCCAAGTCTTCTTTACAAAATACTGAAAAAAAAAATAAAAAAACAAAATTATAATAAAAAAAGTTATAAAGGAATTCAAACCCCTTCGGTAATTTTGGGCCACCCTGTATTTTCGAGTTTCTGTACTGTCTGACGTCTTCTCTGATCTTTTTCTTTATTTTTTTTGTGTGTTTCTGCCAATTCTACTCAACAATTTGTAGGATTATTTCTTAATAGTCGTCTCTGTTTCATGAGATTTTGTGTCGCTTTACTTAATTTTTGTGTTTTTTTCTTTTTTCGATGTTGCTACTTGTTTTGTAGTCATGAGTACGCTGTTGGTTATTTGTGCGTCTAGTTCATCAAGTTCTGTTTGGTAGTTTATGTGCTTTATATGATTTTCTAGTGCTTGTCGATATTCGTCTGGGTTTTGCTTTATTATTCCTGTTGGTGTCTCTATCTTTGTGTGCGTTATCAATCTACGTCCCTCCTGCTTCAGTTTTATTCTTATTTTTGCTCTGAGCATCCGATGATCACTGCCAATGCTTATCGTGTTCAGGAGTGTCGTGTCAATTACAATATTCTTGTCATTTGGTAACACATAATCAGTTTCGTTTCTTGTTATATCATCTGGGCTTTGCCATGTCCATCGTCTATGTTCTGGCTTTTGGAAAAATATGTTCTTAACGTACAAGTTATTTTCGTTTACAAAATTTGATAACATTTCTCCTCCGCTGTTCCTTGTACCCCAACCAAACTTTCCGACGCTCTTTTCAATGGTATTCATTGGTTTCCCTATTTTAGCATTAAACTCGTCGATTATTATGACATATCTTGTTTTATAAAGAATATACTATTATTTTATGCTGACTAATTTTGCGAAAAATTTTTCATAGTCAGAAATTATTATTATTTTTTTCTTGATCCACTGTACTAGACTCTAAATTTTAAAATAAATCGCGCACTTCCTCCTTCTGCTAACTTTAAATTTACATGTTAATCTTATTAAAAGCGCTTTCTTATTTTGACTCGTGCCGTTCTGTTACCCATGGCTGGTTACCTACAAAGAACGACCGGTTCTGTTCTTTCCTTTAGGTTTACTGTTATGTCAAGAGTTTACCGAATATTAATAACTAATTATTTTGAAAAACAATAAAAACCCGACAGCATGGTTTAGTTTATTAGATGTAATAAATCAAGACAGTAGTAGAAGCGAAAGCTGCATGATAGCACAATTTCTGCTTATTTTTCGTGCTACGCTATACTTACATGGGGTGAAAAGTCCCGAGACTTTCCGAGAGATGGCAGCGCAAACAAAAAACCCAGATGATTTTCGGTTAGTGTCGACTCTCAGAAGATTCGTGTAGAATGTTTATGACATTTTGTCTATTAGTTTGCGAGTTATAGCTGTTTGAGCGACCCTACTTTCAATTTTTGCAAAATTAAACAAAAATAATTTCGTGAGTTGATTACACATTGCTTTTTGATGAGAAAAATACAGCCAGAACCCAAGAGTGGCGTAAGAAGTGTTATGGCACGTCTACTCCGTCGTAAGCAACTATAGATCGATGGTTTAGTAAACTTAAATGCGGTCATACAAGCACCGATGATACATTATGTTCCGGGCGTCCATATAAGGCAGTCACTTTAAAAACACAAAAAGAATCCACCATATTGTTCTAAATGACCGCAAAGTGAAAGTGAGAGAAAATACGACTGACATCGCGAAGGTGTCAACGGAACGCGTGAGGCATATTTCGCATGAATATTTCCATATGAAAAAGCTATGTGCTGGTGCACTCTCACAACGCTGTTTGGCATTGTTTAGGAGTAATTCAAAGGAGTTTTCGCGTCGATTCGTAACAACAGAACAGAAAAACCAAATACACCATCATAAACTACTTTAATTATACTAACAACATATCCAACTCAAAAATCTTCTACGATAAATAAGAATCATTTACAACAAAAATAACATTTTTCGGCTGTTCATAAGTATTGGCATTCTATCCCGCCCCCCGTGGGGGGGCGGGATAGAATATCTCCCCCGGTATGTTCTGCCTGTCGTAGGAGGCGACTTAAAGAACAATCTAGATGGTAAATGCCCAGATCCCACCAGCATCGCCCGGTGTGATACCATCGCATCGGCTTAAGCTGCGTGAAGTTGCTTAACGTTTCGTGGCTGTGCCGATATCCCGGACTGTGGGACCAAATAGCATGATGAGGCACCTGGATACAAAAAATTCCGGAGGTAAAATAGCCCCCCGTTCGGATCTCCGGGTGGGGGCTGGTTCAGGGGCGTCGACATGCAAAGAACAGAATTTCAAAATGGATTTTTGCAACATACGAGGTTTAAATTCGAACATAAATTCAGTGCACCAACACCTGCAATCAAATAAAACCTCATGTACTCGCTCTCTGTGAAACTAAGGTCAGTTCATCGACCAGCACAGTAAACTATCTTTATCCTGGGTACGATTTCTATTCCCGATTTTAGGCGTAACTTTGGAATCTGTCTTTATGTCAGAAGCGACCTCTCTTGCCAACGAGAAGAGGCTCTGGAGCCCCCAAACTTTGATGTTATGTGGTTAAAAATAACGACTCAACCAACCACAAGGTTCGTTTGTATCCTCTATCGACCACCAAGTGATACAAACTTTAGAACACTTTTCGCTTCTCTTGCAGACACCATAGATCATTTACAAATTAACTATCCAAATGCCGAAATTGCCATCCTGGGCGACTTTAATGTCCACAACATCAACTGGCTTAAATATTCAAATACTACCGACGAACAAGGTCGTGAAGCCGAATCATTTTCAATCAGTTGTGGCTTGACTCAGCTTATTGATGAACCAACACGGATCCCTGATCGAGACGGAGAGTTCGCCAGTCTTCTTGATCTGTTTTTAACCACTAATCCGGAGATTTACACGGTCAGCGTAAATCCACCGTTAGGTTCTTCCGACCATAAACTACTTTCGACATCGAGTATTCTACCAATCAGTGACAGAGAGGCGCCCAAACCGCGCAAGATTTGGCACTACAAATCTGCTAAATGGGAAGATCTCATGGAATATTTTCGAACTTTCCCTTGGTTGGACGTTTGTTTTCGATCCGACGACCCATCTGACTGCGCCAGGGAGGTTTCCGATGTTATTTTGGCCGGTATGAATGCTTACATCCCTTTTTCGAAGAAATGCCCTTCCAACGGCAAGCCTTGGTTTGACCTAAAATGCAAAGAAGCTGTTGCTTCTAAACATCTTGCATACCGACAGTGGCGTGAAGATCCTAACACCATAAATCGTAACATCTTTGTTCGTGCCAGGAACAGATGCAAAGAAATTATCGACGAAACCAAGGAGGTACACAATCAACGGATTAGAAACAAACTTCTCGCTTGTCCCGGCAATTCCAGGTCCTTTTGGTCAGTCGCTAAGGCAGTTAGTCAAAATTTCACCAAATCCACCATACCACCACTCACACGGCCAGATAATTCTATTGCAACGACACCTGTTGAGAAAGCGAACTTGTTGGCTGAACTCTTTGCTTCACATTCTACTGTCGATTTCCAAGGAAAAACACCACCTACTATTCCCATAGTGCAGTCAAGGATGCCCGATATTGTCTTCAGACAGCGTATCATAAAACGTATTTTGATGAAGCTAGACACCAAAAAGGCTTCGGGCGCTGACGGAATACCTGCCATAGTTCTCAAGAACTGTGCGAGGGAACTAACACCAGTTTTCTGTAGACTTTTCAACCTATCCTACAGAAAGGGAATATTTCCTTCCTGCTGGAAATGTGCCACAGTTCAGCCGATACCTAAAAAAGGCAAGAAGACCTTGCCAAATAACTACCGACCAATCGCACTACTCTCAATAATATCGAAAGTCATGGAAAAGGCTATCAATCAGCATTTTCTAAAATATCTTGAAGGATTCAACATTATTAGTGATCACCAATATGGCTTTCGTAAAAATAGATCAACAGGAGATCTTCTGACTTATGTAACACATGTTTGGAACAACGCAATTGAACACTTTGGAGAATCTCGAGCGGTTGCTCTTGACATATCCAAGGCATTTGACCGTGTTTGGCACGATGGCCTGTTGGCTAAGCTACGTTCTTATGGTATGTCTGAAAAGTTCTGTTTGTGGCTCTCATGTTTCCTCAGAGAGCGTTCTTTACGAGTGGCAGTTGACGGATTTCTTTCTAACACCTTCACTATCAACGCCGGTGTGCCCCAAGGTTCCATACTGTCTCCTACTCTCTTCCTCATTTATATTAACGATCTGCTGGAAAAGACCGAGAATCCAATCTACAGCTTTGCAGATGATAGTACACTTATCTCTTCATTCACTTTGAACGCTCGGACATGGACTACTCAGACGAATATCCGCAGACAGCAGGAAGTCATTCGACTCAACAAAGACCTGGAAGAAATTCTATCTTGGGGTGACAGTAACCAAGTGGAATTTAACGCTACAAAAACCCAGGCGGCAGTTTTTTCTAAAAAAGTTAACGTTGCAGAACCCGACATAGTTATGTCGGGGCACTCCATCCCTCTAACATCGTCACTCAATCTGTTAGGCGTTAATTTGGGAGCAAATATGTCCTGGCATGAACATGTTGCAGGCATAGCAAGAAGAGCTTCTCAAAAGTTGGGAATATTGTTTCGAACCAGAAAGCTTTACACTCCACAACAACTGTTAATTCTTTACAAAGCTCAAATTCGACCAACTATGGAATACTGCTCCCATGTTTGGAGCTCCGCTCCCAAACATACACTGCATTTGTTGGATTCTATCCAGAGAAGAGCTGTTCGTCTGATTGGACACCCGGAATTGACCGACGGCCTTGATTCGCTGGAACATCGAAGAACGGTTGGCGACTTGAGCCTATTCTACAAGTACTTTCATGGAAAGTGTTCGAAAGATGTGGCCCGTTTGATTCCTCCCAGAGTGGTGCATATTAGAAGTACACGTCGCGCTGATGCTTCACATCCGTATGAGGTTCAGCTTGTTACTTCTCGTACAACGCTTTTCAAGCAGTCTTTTATATGGAGAACATCATGCCTTTGGAATGGTTTACCCAGGACTGTGTTTCCCATCGAGTACAATCTACAGCGATTCAAGAACAACGTGAATCGTTTTCTCCGCACACGTGTCGCTCCTGTAGCGCTTTAGGGACTTCCCTGTAGCACGTGTGCTAGACCCATAAAAAAAAAAAAAAAAAAAAAAAAAAAAAATTGGACAAATTTCACAATAAAAAGGTATATAACATAGCAGAAGAAAGTGGCAGTAAAAGATACATTCTTATCAATACTTTATAGCCATACCCTTCGAAGCTAATATGGCGGCACATCGTTGAGACATCGATTCGATTAAGTTGAGAATTCTGTCTCTGGTGGTATTAACCCACTCTTGAACTTTTTTAGTGTTCCGTACGTAAAACTTATAAGACTACTTCAGTGTCTGTCGGTCCGTCTGTCTATCTGTCACACCCGATTTTCTCCGAAACTATTTGTCATAGATAGTTGAGATTTGGTACTAATACAGGAATTGATGGCCTCATCAGAGCCGTGTAGTTTTTAAAGTTAAATTTTGACTTAAGGGGTTAGTTTTGGGGGGTGAAATCGGAAGTAAAAAAAAAATTTTTACTACCCGTCCACCAGCCTTATCTCGAAAAGTACTTATCAAAAAATTTTGAAGAAATTCTGGAATATTCTCCACGGCGTGTAGATTGAACGAAAATTATCACGAGTGCATTACCTTTAATAATTTATCTAGTATATAAAAAAAAACAAAACGTTCAAGGTCATCAGTTTTCAGTAAAGATTGGAAACAAACTTTGTTGTTCAACTTGCACTTGACCGGTTATTCCTTTATTGGAACAACTCTGAGTTCCCACTTTCATTTTCAACTCTTCTCACAAATGTTCTATGGGGTTCAAGTCCGGGGATTGACTTGGCCATTCTAAAACTCGAAGATTTTTCTCGCTGAAAAATTCTCGCAAAAGCTTGTATTGATGTTTCGGATTATTATCTTGTTGAAAAATCCATCTTTGTGACATATTTCGATGTCCATAAGGAAGCATGTGCTCTGATAGAATATCTCTATACATAACAGCGTCCATAGTACCTTCAATTTTAACTATTGAACCGATGCCTTGCCACGAAATTGCCCCCCAAAGACATAATACTACCACCACCATGCTTAACAGTCGGTATTTGATACCGAGAATCATGTCTAGTACCTTTTAGTCATCGAACATATCTTCTTCCATCTTTTCCAAATAAATTAACTTTGGTTTCGTCCGAAAACTGCGCTTTTTTTCAGTCTTCAACTGTCCAATTTTGGTGTATTTTTGGAAATTCTAATCTGGTCTTCTTATTTTTTTTTTTACTGATAAACGGTTTTTTTTACTACAACACGTCCAACAAGTCCAATTTGTGTTAGTCTACGAGAAACAGTACTCCTGATGTCCGCTAAATTTTCTTCACGTAATTCACGTGCAATAATTGCAGCATTCTTTTTTACGTCTGCAGCTGCTTTTCTTTTAATTACTTTGTCGACACGAATAGTTATTTTCTTTGGTCTTCCAGAACATGGTTTATCATTCAGAGTACTCGTAGTTTCCCATTTTTTAATTATATTTTTAACCGTTGTTTTTCCTATGGATAAAAGTTCAGCTATTTTACGTGAAAGTTTTCCTTTACCGTACAACCTCATAACAGTTTTCCGAATGTCGTGCGTTTCGGCATCTTCCCTCGATGCACAGTGTCTCTACTAGTACAAGCTAGCGGGACAATATTATTTCTTCACTTATTTCAATTGTTTATGTATATTCCAGGTATCTTAAGCTATTTTAAAGAAAAAAAAAAGTTGAAAAATGTGTACTGTATGTGTATTAATCGAAATATGTAGCTGCAAGACGGAAGTGGTTTACTAATGTGTCTCATTTGTTCACTATTGTCGCTAATTGTTCTTTAATTAGCTACATACGTCTACCTACTCATTATGTGTGAAAAGCACAATCATGTTTGTTTACAAAGAAATTTCTAGGAAAAAAATAAAAATCATAATGATAGTACCTACATTTATTAATTTACAAAATATTATTTCTTTTAAAATAAATTAGTACAATAACAGTATCTATATATCAATTATTTACAATAACAAGGTGTATAAGTAAAAGAAATATAATATTAAATAACTTATATACTAAGGCATGAATTATAAGCAACTACAACACACAATAAAATAGGAATAATAATTACAATAAAAAATACTTAAACCTACTAATCACCATCAGATGAGTCGTCATCACCGCTCTCCCATTCAGTAGAATATTCAGAGTGTAAATAATCCTCCTCATTTAATTCGTGATGATGATTTACTGATGGTGTTTCGGATGGCAATGAAGGTGAGATAATCAACTGCAGAACCTCCGATGGCAAAGAAGTAAATTTTCTTCGCGGTAATTCTCTATACGAGTTGATAATAGGATCAGACGTAATTAAAAGCATTCTCAAAAGATCTGTATTTGTGGCAATACGTGACCGCTTCCTGGTGTGCCGTTCACGGAATCTACGACAGTCTTTATTTCTTGCCTCCTGGGCTTCTTCGGAGAGTTGTCCAATGGGAAGAAGAAAAGACTTTATAACTTCCGCGTTGTGTACAAGAATTTTATGCACATTAACGGGCACGGAATACCACGAATACAGATCAAGGTATAATTTTCTAGTATCAACACAAAACTTTTCGAATTCTATATAATTTATGTCATATCCCGATGATAAAGTTCTTAAAATTACATGAAATCTACGAATAAGGTTTACGTCTAATCCTGTAATTTCGCTGCTCAATTCAGCTTTGGAAAAAAATCTACTTGCTGTGTTTCCATCGTTTGTGTTACCATACCCAGGTTTTGGTTTATCTACAATGAGACCCATACGATCTTTAAACACTTTTTGTATCTCTTGTGAGCGTTGCTTCACAATAGCTTTGTCGTTATCTCCCTGACTTGCCACTTTTTTATTTCTAAACGATAGCTGATGTGAAGCAAACATTCAAACGTGCGGATCCATGCATGTAAAGTAGATAAACCAAATGCAAGGCGTTCTTCGTTGCTGGGATATTTCTTTGACTCCTCGTTCATAGTAGACGGGGTGGCACCGCAAATATAACACTTTTGTGTTGAACTTGTGTCTGTTAAGGCATTGCACACTTTGCCATCAGTCATTGTCAACAACAAATCGTGTTTAACAGAGATTTGAGATCCAGCAACGTTACATAATGTTGGAAGAAGCTGACTTACTTCATCTAAAATTTTAGAAGTTTCTTCTTTCGTAAACTATTTTGTCTCCTTGGCAAAAATAAACTTAATAGGACGGCAATATAAAGTAGAGGAAGGTCTTGGATTTTGCCAGATCACAGTTTCGCCATCAAGCAGTCTCAAAGGGACAAATGAGTATACGAACAAAAATTCGTCTGTAGCGTTAGTGTTCTCAAATTTCTGCTTATACGTGCTATGCCCCGAACTCCCATCACAGCCCCATTTGCTTACCAACGTATAATATGAACGAGGTAACACACTTCTAATGACTTCCGTCTGAGCTTTAACTAATCGTTCAGCCATTTTATCCAAAATCGCGTGAAGTTTAATTTCAGCTCAAGATTCAGTCACAGAAATATATTCGTCAGAAGGACAACAAGAAGCTTTGGACTTACCTAAACTATAAAACGATGGATACACTTGATGTCCCGCTTTCATTGACCATTTTCTTGTTTTTTTATATGAGTGAGAACTCGATTTCGAGTCCACATAATAAGCTAAAGCTTCGTCTGGTGTTAACTGCCGACTTTGTTCAGAACACTTATTCTTTTCTCTAGTTTCACTGACCGCGACGTTATGGATCTGTTTAGCAACACTTCGATGCCCTTCTTTTCGAGTAGCTAACTCAGCTGCTGTAATAAGCTCACTTGCACTTCGCGATTTCCAAAAGATCTTCTACTGTCCGTCTCTTCGTTTGAGAGTTGATGAGTCTTCAAATGATTTTCTGGGTCGCCCTACGGAAAGAGCCGCTGATGATGTTGAAGTGCACGGGTGGTTAACACACATCTTTATTTCGATTCCGGATCCCTCTAACTAATCTTTATGTTTGATTAGAAACATTTCTTTGTTACACTTTAAAGAAGTCCACTTTTGATTGAATTTTGCTGAAAGGCTTGATATTTTCATTTTGAGTCGTTTTAGAGAATCGTCAGAAACATCAGACATATTGAATTTTTCACTTATATAATAAAAAATGCCACTGTTTCGTTCAGTTTTGTCATGTTTTAGCCATTCTTCAAAAAACTCCATTTTCGTCATAGTCACGACTCGTTCTGAAAAAAATAAAATAATTTTACTTTCGGTCCTTTTCGGGGTCTATAATATATATGAATCTGTGCCTGAATGTTGTAGGTATTACATATAGAAAAATCTAGGTGGATATATGTGGATAAAAAAAGTTGCTACTTTTAAAGTTTACAATTAATGTAAAATTTGCTGGATTTATCTATACATTTACAAATTGATATTACATCAAAAGTATACATATTTTTTATAAAAAATATAAGTCATAATAGAGTACATACGTTCAACAGAATATTCCATCACAAAAAACTCGTTTCACTTTGCTACCAATTTTAAAATATGTTATCACAAGTGTGCATAAGATGCAACTGATTTGCAAATGAAAATGACCTCTCTTATAAGGGTTACTTTGACCCCCTGTTAAGATACCTTTATGAGGCGATAAACAAATTAATTCTTGGAATTCGTTAAATGGGGGGGGGGGTTGTTTACAAGTCGTTATCAGTGGTTCCTGGAAATTACGTCATGAATATTGTCCCGCTAGCATGTTCTTGCTGAATCACTGTGCGATGATACTGATACAAAATTATGAACTGAACTTGATGTTTACCTGGATTCACGATCAGAAATGTAAACATAACTGAGTAAAATCACAGTTTTTTTAGAAGTTGGCCCGATACTTATGAATAACCAAAAAATGTTATTTTTGTTAGGAATGATTGTTGTTTATAGTAGAAGATTTTTTAATAGTAGTTTATGGTGGTGTATTCGGTTTTTTTTCTCTCCTCCCTTTATAACTCAATTAATCACAATAATATTTTCGACCAAAAACTTTTGCACGCAACTGTAGATTCACCACTACATGCCTGAGTCTTAACAGTCAGCCCGCAGAGTAGCTGGAACCGCATGAAAGTCGACCGAAGCATCCAAAAACACAAACATGAGCTGGAAAGATTTTGGCAAGTATTTTTTGGGATGCGCATAATTCTGATCGACTATCTTGAGAAGGGGGCGAATAATCACCGGACACTATTACGTTGGCTTATGGGACCGTTTGAATGGTGAAATCAAGAAAAAAGGGCGCATTTAGCTAAAGAAAAGTGTTGTTTCACCAAGATAATTCACCAGCCCACAAGTCCATAGAATCGATCGTAAAATTGGACCAGTTGGGCTATGACTTACTTCCTCATCCACCGTATTTTCCTGATCTGGCCCTCAGCGACTATTACCTCTCTCTCGATTTGAGAAGGTGGCCACCACGGAAAGAAATTTGGCTGAAATGAACTCTTTGTGATTCACTAGTCTTAGTCGTAGGACAAGCATTATTTCTTAACATTTTATTTTATTTTTAGCTCCGGCAACTTCTTTTGACATGTACTTCATTGGCGGAGATGATGAATTCAAAGGGAACGAAATTGTCCTTTGCGATGTTCAAGATGTTTCACCGAGACCGAACTTTAACATTTACATTGTAGGAACGTAAGTATAAACTACATATTTCCTATTTTAAAACCACCAAGAAGCTACATCATTGTCTGACCTCTTTACTGGTTCTTACTTTCTTGTTCTAATTTTTTTTCCATAATATTATACCTATTTCTTTCTTCACATTATCTATAAGCTAGACAACGTTGAGTTCCCCAGGCCCAGTGAATCTTTTCATTCTACGAGGGTTATATGATAAGTACCTGGCTTCAGCCAGAGATGATTCTACTACTATTTAAAAAATTATATTTTTCGTAAACATAACCTTTCACAAGAATCCTGTCAATCTTTCAAGTCGCTGCATGATTTAGTTTATGAGTGGCAGCCGTTTAAATAGAACAACTTCGAAGTAAGGCTGGGCGTTAAATTTGGAGCAAATATGTCTTGACATGAACATGTTGCAAACATAGCAAAGAGAGCTTCTCAAAAGCTGGGATTATTTTATCGATCTAGAAAGCTATACACTCCACAACTGTTAATTCTGTACAGAGCTCAAATCCAATCAGCAATGGAATACTACTCCCATATTATATGCAATGTATGTTTAGATCTAGGTTAGTATCTCTTTGGCTTTTTTACAGTAGCTGATAAAATTCTTCAACCACTCCTAGTATTTTCTCTACGTTTGTCACTATATTTCCCTCCTTATTTCTGATTTCAATTTAGCACTTTCAAGCTGTTGTTGTCTTCTATGGTCTGCTGTATTTGACTCTTGGTATATGTCCTTATGTCGCGCCTTATCGCTTTTGATATTTGTTTGTTCATTTCTCGTAGCTTTTCATTTGAGGCCGATTCATCACTTTTCAAATCTCTTCTTCTATATATTAGCTGTTTGGTAGGCTGGCTGAGCTTTTCTTCTCTTTTCGTCTTGGGACAGTACGTGATTTAACTTTCTATCAGAGTGTTTGTTATTTTATCATTTAAGGTGTCAATATCTTCATTTACGTTAACCTCTGAACTCTTCAATTTGTTATTTATATACCATCCTATAATCGCTTGTAGTCGTGAACTGGTTCAACACCGTCACATCTTTAACTATGTGTTTCTTGTTCGTTATTATGTACACGTAATCTATTTCATTTTTAGTGTGTCCATCTCTGGACTTTTCCATGTCCATCTTCTATTAAGTTTTTTTATGAAAGAAATTGTTCATCTGAAATAGATTAATTTGCAGCAAAAACCCTCGTACTTCACCACGGTCATTTCTGTTGCCCAACCCAAAGCTGCCCAGTGAGACCCCTAATTCCTCGGGTTTTATTCCCACTTTATCATTGAAGTCACCACGTAAAATGGTGTATTGCACTGGCTGTTCTCATAGGGCTGTAGATATGTCCTCATAGAAAGTGTCCACCTCATCGTCGCTGTGGTCAGTGGTGGGTGCGTATGCTTGTATAATTTTCATGTGACATCTGCTGTTCAGTTTCAGAACCAAGCCCGACACTCTAGATGACGTTATCTTTAAGGAAACAATATTGTTGCTGTGCCGCTTATGTATTATGAAACCGGTCTCGCCATTGGACTCATTTTCGTTTCCTGCATAATAGAAAAGAAACAGCTGACATCGTGAAGGTGTCAACGGAACGCGTGAGGCATATTTCGCATGAATATTTGCATATGAAAAAGCTATGTACCGGCGCACTCTCACAACGCTGTTTGGCACTGTTTAGGAGTAATCCAAAGCAGTTCGTGCGTCGATTCGTTACAGTGTGGGAAACATACAATTGCGTGCAAAAGTTTTGGGCCAAAAAATATTTTTGTAATTAATTGAGCTATAAAGGGAGAAGAAAAAAACCAAATACCCATCATAAACTACTTTAATTATACTAACAGCATATACAGCTCAAGAATCTTCTACTATAAATAACAATTATTTATAACAAAAATAACATTTTTCGGCTGTTCATAAGTATTGGGCCAACTTCAAAGTTATATAACATAGCAAAAATCACTCTCAACTCAGAAAAAAGTGGCAGTAAAAGATACATTTTTATCAATACTTTGTAGCAATGCCCTTCGAAGCTAATATGGCGGCACATTGTTGAGGCATCGATCCGATTAAGTTGAAAATTCTGTCTCTGGTGATATTGGCCCACTCTTCTTGAACTTTTTTCCAGAGGGCACCTTTATTGGAAGAACTCTGAGTTCCTACTTTCATTTGCAACTCTTCCCACAAATGTTCTATGACGTTCAAGTCCGGGGATTGACTTGGCCATTCCAAAACTCGAAGATTTCCCTTTCTGAAAATTTTTTGCAAAAGCTTGGATCGATGTTTCGGATTATTATCTTGTTGAAAAATTAATCCTCGTGGCATATTTCGACGTCCATAAGGAAGCATGTATTCTGATAGAATATCTATGTGTCCACCTCATCGTCGCTGTGGTCAGTGATAGGTGTGTATGCTTGTATAATTTTCATGTGACATCTGCTGCTCAGTTTCAGAACCAAGTCCGACACTCTAGATCACGTTATCTTTAGGGTGTTTGTCCCCTTCAGAATCCGTGGGACAGACTAAACTGATGTTAGTGTGAGATTCTGAAGACAATCTCCTACTCGCCTGAAGTATTTGTGTTTTCACATCTAGCATTTTCATAGGGGGTATTTAGCCATAAAACATCACTCTGGCTAGATGGGTTGGTGAGTTTGAATTTCAGCCGCTCACTCTGGGTCAGACGCTGTTTGCAGCCGCCCAATCTGAAACAGTCACTGCATGGTGTGAATTTTCTTAGCTTCACCTCCGTCATGATGATAGTGATGGTGATTCAGAAGATTCCTGCTCGCCTGATTGGAGACCCAGAACTCACCAGCTACCTTGATTCGTTGGAACATCGAAGATTGGTTGACGACTTGAATCTATTCTGCAAGTATTTTCATAGAAAGAGTTCGATTGATGTAGCCTGCTTAATTTCCCGCCAGAGCGGTGCATGCTAGAAATACACGTCGCACTAATACTTCACCTCCGTATGAGGTTCAGCTTGTTACTCTTCATACAACCCTTTTCAAATAGTCTTTTATATGGAGAACTACACCCCTTGGAAATAATTTGCTCAGAACTGTGTTTCCGACCGAGTACAATTTACAGCGATTCAAGACCAACGTGAATCGCTTTTTCCGCACACGCGTCGCTCCTGTAGCGCTTTAGGGATTTTGCTGCAGCACGTGTGCTAGGCTCAAATATATATATATATATATATATATATATATATATATATATATATATATATATTTAAATATATATATATATATATATATATATATATATATATATATATATATATATATATATATATATACTAGCAGTGCCCGCGGCTCCGCTTGTGTGGACTCGATCCACTACTATCGTCTCTGCTTATTCCTTAAGTAATAAAATATCTGCCATTATTTCCCCTTATCCCCCATTATTTCTCCTAATCTCCCATTATCTCTAAATAATTTCCATTATCTAGGCTTATCTCTGCTCATCTCCCATTATTTTTCCTAATCTCCCATTATTTCCCCTTATCTCCCATTATATCACCTTATCTCCCATTATCTAATCTTATCTCGACTTATCTTGCAATATTTATCCTTATCTCCCATTATTTATACTTATCTCCCATTATCTCACCTTATCTCCCATTATCTAGGCTTATATCGAAGAACATATGTATAAATTTATAAAAACACGTAAATCGGATAAGTGGTTCTCAAGTGATAAGGGCACTAACGGACAGACAGACAGACAGAGAGACGTTGCATTGTATATATATTATATTCTTTGCAGCATGTTCCATATTTAATGGTTTAGGCAGTGTATTGCAAGAGAACGCGCTAACGGTAACCTTTTTTCCGACTTGATTCACCATTATCGTCACTGCTTATTCTTTATGTTACCTAACACAATAAAATATATCCTATAATCTGGCCAGAGAACATATGTATGTTTTTAAAAAAAAAGCACGTAACGCTCTAACGGACAGACAGACAGAGAGAGAGAGCCGTAGCATTTTATATATATTATAGATAGATAACCTGGCCAGAGAATATATGTAAGTTTTTTTAAAAAAAGCACGTAAATCGGATAAGTGGTTCTCGAGTGATAAGCGCACAAACGGACAAACAGACAGAGGGACGTTACATTTTATATACATTATAGATATCCTTTGCTACATGATAATGTTCCATATTTAGTGGTTTAGGCAGTGTATTGCAAGGGAACGCGCTAGCGGCAAACTTTTTTTCCGATTCGATTCACTATTATCGTCACTGCTTATTCCTCATGTTACCTAACGTTATAAAATATCTGCCATTATTTCCCCTTATCTCCCATTTTTTTCTCCTTATCTCCCATTATCTCTATATAATTTCCATTATCTATGCTTATCTCTGCTCTTCTCCCATTATTTCTCCTTCTCTCCCATTATTTCCCCTTATCTCCCATTATCTCACCTTATCTCCCATTATCTAGGCTTATCTCTACTTATCTCGCAATATTTCTCCCTACCCCCCATTATTTCTCCTTATCTCTCATTATTTATATATACCTATAACCTGGCCAGAGAACATATGTATGTTTTTTAAAAAAAAAAGCACGTCAATCGGGTAAAAAAAGGTTCTCCAGTGATAAGCGCGAAAACGGACAGACAGACAGAGAGACGTTCCATTTTATATATATTATAGATATAGATTATTATTATTATTATATAACCTGGCCAAAGGATATATGTATGAATTTAAAAAAAGACACGTAAATCGGATAAGTGGTTGGTAATGGACAGACAGACAGAGAAACATTGCATTTTATATATATTATAGATTATAGATATTTCTGCTACATAATACTGTTCCATATTTAATGGTTTAGGCTGTGTATTGCAAGAGAACGCGCTAGCGACAAACTTTTTTCCGACTTCATTCACTATTATCGTCACTGCTCATTCCTTAAGCGCACTAAGGGACAGACAGACAGAGATACGTTGCATTTTGTATATATTATATATGTAATAAAATATATATCTATAACCTGGTCAGAGAACATATGTATGAATTTAAAATATCATGTAAATCGGATAAGTGGTTGTCGAGGCATAAGCGCACTAACGGACAGACAGACAGACAGACAGAGAGGCGTTGCATTTTATATATGTTATAGATGTAAGTTATTATTATTTTTATATAACCTGGCCAAATAATATATGTATGAATTTAAAAAAAGACACAAATCGGATAAGGGGTTCTCGCGTGATAAACGCACTAATAGACAGACAGACAGACAGAGAGACATTACATTTATATAGACATTACATATATATATATATATATATATATATATATATATATATATATATATATATATATATATATATATTATAGATTATAGATATTCTCTGCTACATAATATTGTTCTATATTTAATGGTTTAGGCTGTGTATTGCAAGGAAACGCCCTAACGGCAAACTTTTTTCCGGCTTCATTCACTATTATCGTCACTGCTCATTGCTTATGCTACCTATGATAATAAAATATAGCCTATAACCTGGCCAGAGAACATATGTATGTTTTAAAAAAAAAACTACTATCGTCACTGCTTATTCCTTATGTTACCTAACGTAATAAAATATCTGCCATTATTTCCCCTTATCTCCCATTTTTTCTCCTTATCTCCCATTATCTCTACATAATTTTCATTATCTAGGCTTATCTCTGCTCTTTTCCATTATTTCTCCTTCTCTCCCATTATTTCCCCTCATCTCTCATTATCTCACCTTATCTCCCATTATCTAGGCTTATCTCTACTTATCTCGCAACATTTCTCCCTACCCCCCATTATTTCTCCTTATCTCCCATTATTTATACTTACTCCCATTATCTCATCTTGTCTCCCATTATCTAGGCTTATATCGAATTATATAGAACATATGTATAAATTTTAAAAAACACGTAAATCGGATAAGTGGTCCTTAAGTGATAAGCTCACTAACGGACAAACAGGCAGACAGAAAGACGTTGCATTTTACATATATTATATTCTTTGCAACATGATATTGTTCCATATTTAATGGTTTAGGCAATGTATTGCAAGAGAACGCGGTAACCTTTTTTCCGACTTGATTCACTATTATCGTCACTGCTTATTCTTTATGTTACCTAACGCAATAAAATATATCCTATAATTTGGCCAGAGAACATATGTATGTTTTTTAAAAAAAAATACGTAACGCACTAACGGACAGACAGACAGACGTTGCATTTTATATATATTATAGATATAACCTGGCCAGAGTACATATGTATGTTTTAAAAAAAAAAAACACGTAAATTGGATAAGTGGTTCTCCAGTGATAAGCGCACTAACGAACCAACAGACAGACAGGCAGAGAGATATTATAGATAGAAGATTATAGATAACCTGGCCAGAGAACAAATGTATGAATTAAAAAAAAAACACGTAAATCGGATAAGTGGTTCTCGCGTGATAAACGCACTAACGGACAGACAGACAGAGAGATATTGCATTTTATATATATTATAGATTATAGATATTCTCTGCTACATAATATTGTTCCATATGTAATGGTTTAGTCTGTGTATTGCAAGAGAACGCGCTAGCAACAAACTTTTTTCCGACTTCATTCACGATTATCGTCACTGCTTATTCCTTATGCTACTTATCGTGATAAAATATAGTCTATAACCTGGCCAGAGAACATATGTATGTTTTAAAAAAAAAGTACGTGAATCGGATAAGTGGTTCTCTAGTGATAAGTGCACTAACGGACGGACAGACAGAGATACGTTGCATTTTATATATATTATAGATGTAATAAAATATATATCTATAACCTGGTCAGAGAACATATGTATGAATATAAAAAATCACGTAAATAGGATAAGTGGTTCTCTAGTGATAAGCGCACTAACGGACAGACATACAGAGTGACGTTGCATTTTATATATATTATAGATATAGATTATTATTATTATTATTAAATAACCTGGCCAAAGAATATATGTATGAATTTAAAAAAAGATACGTAAATCGGAGAAGTGGTTCTCGCCTAATAAACGCACTAATGGACAGACAGAGAGACATTACATTTTATATATATTATAGATTATAGATATTCTCTGCTACATAATATTGTTCCATATTTAATGGTTTAGGCTGTGTGCAGCAAGGGAAAGTGCTAGCGGCAAACTTTTTTGCGACTTCATTCACTATTATCGTCACTGCTCATTCCTTATGCTACCTATCGTAATAAAATATAGCCTATAACCTGGCCAGAGAACATACGTATATTAAAAAAAAAAAAAGTGCGTAAATCGGATAAGTGGTTCTCCAGTGATAAGCGCACTAACGGACAGTCAGACGGAGTGACGTTGCATTTTATATATATTATAGATATATATATATATATATATATATATATATATATATATATATATATATATATATATATATATATATATATATATATATATATATATATATGTTTATCTCCAGACTTGTTTCGAGTTAGATCGCAATGACATCGTCTCTCCTCCGTAGTTTTTGAGATACCACATAAAGTTGCACATTTTTAATTGAAAAATGTTACTTATTTAACCATAACCTTTTTAGGAATAGTTCTATGGAAGACTTACCCGAAATGTTTGTACTTAATAAAAACGAAATGTCAGACAACGGCTTCTACAATCTCAGCATCACGTTATCCTTTAATGCCAGCTACCTGGAAGAAGGTACCACGAAATTTGCCTGTCAACTTAGCATACCTGGTACAAATTATTCAGAAACGAAAAGTGTGGAACACGTCGTGTGTAAGTAAAATTTTGATTTTTTTTAAATATTAAATAGATTTATAAGTACAATCTGTCCGGTAAGAACGTGACCGCTCCTATGCTTGAAAAAATGTGCCTCGAGAACATTATGTTGGGAATGTGGAATCTTTGACACAATGACACTACTCAGTATATATCACCACTACAACACACACTTTATTTTTGCACTTGATGCGCGTTTCGCTAACCATGTTAGCTTCTTTAGAAGCGATGATTGATGAGGCATGCCGCCGACGAGATTTTCTGCATATTCTGCAATTTTTTCGAATCTCGCGAGACAACTAAGTCAAAATCCTCAGTCTTTCTTCTGAGCTTTCTCTTTACCAAACGTTTTCAATAGGGTTGGCGTCCAGCGATTGTGAGGGTCACTCTAGTAGGCTCAAGCGGGCCGCTTCACAACATAATTTTCGCCTAAAGGTTTCTTCAACGAATTTGACATCATGAGCACGAAGATGTTGATAAATGGTCTCGTGGGACACATTCAAACCCGATTTTCTTAACTTTGCCGCTCCAGCGTCAATTTCGGGTCCCGTGAAAACAAAGACACGATTTGTTTTTCGATTTTCGGAGTGACTACCTACCGAACCACGTTTTGGCAAGTCGTTGACATTTTTCGTCTCATTAAAACGATTTACCCATTTGTTCACAAACGATGCCGACTTTTTAATATATTTCGGCCGTAGAATGTGTCATTTTAGGCCCCTTTGGATAGGATCAAAGAAAGACTGCCTCGAACCAACGCGTAAAAAGTCACTCATTTTAGATTTTACGTGATTTCGACGAAAGTTCGGAATCCACTGATACTTTTACTAAAATGCCTCGTAGACAAAAGTTCCCTCTACCGATTTTTTGTTGAATCGCTACAATCGCATCTACCAAAAATGCATTATCGCGAACACGTTCTTACTTGACAGACTGTAGAGACAGTCGGTCAAGTAAAAACGTGTTGCCTGTAAGTCGGTAAAAGAAATTCCTTTTTTTTTGAGATTATTGTTGGCAACCCTGTAAACAATGCTTTGTGGAAAGAGATTCATTTCTAATCTTATTTATGGTTAAATAGTACATTATCAAAAATGAGTGCTGCATACGTTTCGCGTTTCGAGGCTGTGTTCCTATGTGTCATCTAAAAGGTCTGACGTTTACAGCGGCTGCTAACTATCTGGGTAAGTCGAGAACATACGTTAGCAAGTGAGTGAAACGATACTTTGCGTTAAAAAACGTTGAGTATCTACCAGAACGTGGTTCAAGAGGAAAAGTGTTGGACAAGGACGCGGTATCCCAGAAGATGGACAAATTACTGATTCATTAGCATTTTAAGGGCAATCCTTTACTGTCGAATAATATGAAAAAACTTTTTAAATACATATATTTCTTAATGAACAATGCCTTCTTACTTGACCGACTGTAAATATATTTTTATATATGGTCTACCCCCTCCTTGTTAAAGAGGACAGTATCTGTGTATGTACCTGGTGCGATCCAAAAGTCCCCCTGTACTCGAATACACCGGTCCCATTGTTTTTTTCCACTGGTCTAACATTTTTTTGAAGGGGCCCTCAACTTCATTTTCATATTGGAAAACAGCTGGAAGTCACAGGGCACCGAACCAGACGAATAAGCAGGCGGGGGATGTCACTTATAGAAGTCTTCACCAAAAACTGTTGCGTACAAAACGAACCGTGGGCTGGTGCATGAGCGAGGAGAAAACTATTTTCGCTTCAAAGCTTTGACCGGTTGCTAACCAACGTAAAATTCGTTAAAGATACCTAGAATTTTTCGATGACGGTCTTCACAATTGATTTGTATTTAAGAGTGCCGGGGATTTCAGGCGTAGTTGCAATGGAAGGTCTTTTGGAGTGCTCGTCGCCTCCCACCGAAGTTTGACCAGCCTTAGAACGCCAAAATAACTTGAAAATATGCGTACAACTCAAAACTTTGTCCGTAAATGCACAACGAATGATTTCATAAGTTTTAGTAGCTTTTTACCCGAGTTTTAAACAAAATTTCATACCCACGCGCTGTTTTTTTTTTCATATCCATTGTAAAAATTGCAGAGAGACACAATTAGACTATACACAAACGTGCATACGGAATAAACTGAACGAACGAGTAAATTGAACTTGACACGCAACTTTGTTGTACATAGATGTATCTAGTCCCACTTATCGGAGCGAGTCGTTATTATTTCACGTTGTTGTTATATAACGTACTACGTATAAATATATATATATATATATATATATATATATATATATATATATATATATATATATATATTCAAACCAGTAAATTCTTGTATCAAGAGTTATGGTTTTTCAACATGTACCTCATGATTATAGTAAATGGACAGTGCAAATTCTATAACAGATAATAACTTCGTTGTCGCAATATTGCTATGCTTAAAATTAACAATTTCTCTGATGCTGAAGATATACTATACTTTAAGCTAAAATTTTTCACACCCACTTATCATCATTATATTTCCATTAAAGCCACACTAATACGAAATGATTGTTTGAATAAATAACATGTTTTCCTGTACTTTTCTTGTACTTGCATTTCTTGCTGTCGTACTGCTGCACCGTCGCTATTCACATGATGCGCGATGTTCTACGAGATATGTTGCCCATACTTCATAGTTAACAGCATTAATTTCGTTATGTTTGATGAATGACTTCGTCTAGTGCGTTTTTTAGCTGTTAAATATACAATTGTGTTTTTAACGTTGTTTTAGTAATATATTTTGTATTTCCTTATTAATGTGATTAGAAAAGCATCACCTTGATCAGGTTGTTTGATACATTCGTGTATTCCAAAAACCAACAAAATACCACCAGAAAAGATGAACGTTTTGCAGCAGTGATAACAGGCGCCAATATTTATAACGTACAAAACTGCTGCTGACTATGGTCATTGTGACAAAATATATGTTGGAAATAAGCCTTATAAAAAAAGATTAAAATCTTTCATTCTTTCATACATCAAAAAAACGTGAGGTGCAAATAGCCAGCAACGTGTAGGAGATCACGCAGGTCATTGCTCAGTGGAATGTAAATCAATGCGCGCTCGCGAATCGTAACAAAAACACGTAAGAGCTGTACGAGAACACTTTTGTTTATTTATTTAAACGATTATTTTGTATAGTATGTATACAGTTATTATGTGAAAAGATTCGGATTTGGAAAGTTGGTGTATGTTATTTTATTTGGTAAAAGTTTTTAAAACACTGTACGCCAAACGTGGTTTATTTCTATGGCTTCAAATGCTTTGCAAAACTCAAAAAGGGAAAATCGTTTATTTTGTTATACTGTAAAGTAGGAAACCTCTGATTTTAAGCATAATAACATTGCGACAGTCCGGGTTATTATCAAAATCCGAGTCAGTTATATTGGGGTACATACTAAAAAACCATTAAACTTCAAGGTAAGTTTTCTTAGTAATTATGCAGTGGTGCTATTTATAATCATTTTTGCAATTGCTATTCATATAAAGATTTCCGATTTCAATATATTAAGCGGTTTTCACAACACCTTGTATATATATATATATATATATATATATATATATATATATATATATATATATATATATATATATGATATATGTATGTATGTATGTATGTATGTATGTATGTATGTATATATATATATATATATATATATATATATATATATATATATATATATATATATATATATATATATATAAATATATATATATATATATATATATATATATATATATATATAAATATATATATATATATATATATATATATATATATATATATATATATATATATATATATATATATATATATATATATATATATATATATATATATATATATATATATATATATATATATATATATATATATATATATATATATATATATATTTATTTATATATATTTATATATATATAAATATATATATATATATATATATATATATATATATATATATATATATATGTATATATGTATGTATGTATGTATGTATATATACATACTATATGAGGTGAAAAGTCCCGATACTTTCCGAGAGATAGTACCACAAACAAAAAAACGATATGATTTTCAGTTAGTGTGAACTCTCATAAGATTCGTGTAAAATTTTCATGCTGCGTGACCTACGAAAAATACAGCCAGAATCCAAGAACGGCTTGAGAACTGTTATGGTATATCTGCTCCGTCGATTCGTGATGGAGATAGCTGACATCGTGAAGATATCAATATAGCACATGAGAGACATATTTTTCATGGATATTTGCATATGCAAAAGTTGTGTGCCCTATGGGTGCCACACGCCCTCGCGATTAACAGCAACGTGTCGAAGATTCCGAACGCACTGTTTCGGAGTAATCTCAGGAAGTTTTTGGGTCGATTCATAACAATGGACGAAACATGGAGCCACCATTGCATATCTGAGTCTAACCATCAGCCCGCAGAGTGACTGGAACTGGTCCAAAAATACTGAAAGGCTGAAAAGGTTTTGGCCAGTAGATTTTAGGATGCGCACGAAATAATACTCGTCGACTATTTTGAGAAGGTGCGAACAATGACCGGAGACTATTATTTTGGTTTATTAAACCGCTTGAATGGTGAAATCAAGGAAAAAAAAGCAGCATTTAGTGAAGAAAAAAGGGTTTTGTTTCACCAAGATAATGTACTAGCTCAGAAGTCCATAAAATCGATGGTGAAATCGGACCAATTGAGCTATGAATTGCTTCCACATCCGCCATATTCACTAGATCTGGCCCTCAGTGATTATTGCCTCTTTCCAAATTTGAAAAGGTGGCGCCAGAGAAAGAGATTTCGCTCAGATAAAGAAGCCGAACAAGCTTATTTTAGCGAGCTCGGCAAATCCTACTATACAAAAGATATCAAAGAAAACTACCTCAAAGAATAAACTCAGTTTTTGGCAAAAACTATGTTTTTTCCTCAGAAGTCTCGGAATTTTTCACCCTGTATTTTTTATATCACCTGACCACCTCATACACCATATTACTGTATTTTATGTGTATTCCTTATTTTTTTCATCATTTTATAACCATTCATCGAATGAACTTGTTGCTATTCTGCCAGTAACTATTTTTTTTTTGCACTGCTAGCAGCTGCAACCGAGCTTCCCTCTGAAGAAGACTACTATTTTAACTTAAATAGTTCCCCTTTTCTTAACTCCACCGAAGAAACTCCACTTGAAGGTATATGAAAATCTATCCCCCCTAACCGTAAATTAAAATAATAATAAGAGTTTTTGTTTGTGACTTTGTAGATCTCCTAACAAGAGCATGCAATATAAGCCTTTTTTTTTTTCATTGTAGGGAGAATCCTCCAGTACCGGACATATAAAGTTGAAGAATTATATTTAATTAATTAAAACATTTTTAATTTTTTTCGTAACGGCACCACACACCTCGCCTGAATTCGCAGCATTCTTGTACCAACACAGTCGGTCAAGTAAGAACCTGTAATTTGCAGTCGGTAAAGTAAATTCCTTTTTAGTGTTCCGTACAGAAGATCACTTCGGTGTCTGCCCGCCTGTCTGTCACACCCGATTTTCTCCGAAACTATTTGACAGAGAAAGTTGAAATTTAGTACTAATCTAGGAATTGATGACCTCATCAGAACCGTGCAGTTTTGGAAGTTAAATTTTGACTTAAGGGTTTAGTTTGGGGGGGTGGTATCGGAAGTGGAAAAAAAGAGTAGGATATCAAATGAAAGCTTCTAAAAACATGAGTTCAAAAATACGAGGCTAGTTTGAAAAGTCCGTGCAAAGTCCGAGAGATGGCACCACCGGCGCGTATCGAGGTCATGTTTAGTTAGTAGCATCTCTTGAATGAACGCACACCAAGTTTCAGCCATATTGGTCTATTTCTTTGTGTTTAGCATTCGTGTGAATCAAGGAAGTCGAGTGATTTTCAAGAAATGGACGAAAAAGAATTTCGTGTGGTGATTAAACATTACTTTATGAAAGGCAAAACGCCTCAGGAGACTAAAGAGAAGCTTGATAATATTATGGTGACTCTGCACCTTCGATTAGAACAGTTTATAAGTGGTTTCAAAATTTTCGGACTGGCCATATGGGCACAAGTGACGCTGAACGTTCTGGACGGCCTGTGGAGGTTACGACTCCAGAAATCATTGATCAAATCCATGATATGGTGATGGATGACAGAAGAGTTAAGGTGCGTGAGATTGCTAGTGCTGTGGGCATCTCGACGGAACGGGTACATAATATTTTGCATAAACATTTGGACATGAGAAAGCTATCCCCAAGATGGGTGCCGCGATTGCTCACGCTTGACCAAAAACGGAATCGTGTGAAGTGTTGCAAGGATGGTTTGCAGCTGTTCCACAAGAATCCGGAGGACTTTAAGCGTCGTTTCGTCACTGTGGATGAAACATGGATACATTACTATACTCCTGAGACCAAACAACAATCTAAACAATGGGTTACCAAGGGGGAATCTGCACCAAAAAAGGCGAAGACCGTTCCTTCGGCCGGAAAGGTTATGGCGACTGTCTTTTGGGATTCGCAAGGGATAATCCTCATCGACTATCTGGAAAAGGGTAAAACTATTACAGGTGAATATTATTCATCGTTATTGGACCGTTTGAAAACCGAGCTGCAAGAAAAACGCCCGCGATTGGCCACAAGAAAGTCCTTTTCCATCACGACAACGCACCAGCACACACCTCAGCAGTTGTGGTCGCAAAATTAATGGAAATAGGATTCCAACTCGTTTCACATCCCCCCTATTCTCCAGACTTGGCTCCCTCGGACTACTATTTGTTCCCCAATTTGAAGAAATGGCTGGCGGGACAAAGATTTTATTCAAACGAGGAGGTGATTGCAGGCACTAATGGATATTTTGCAGACTTGGACAAATCCTATTATTCGGAAGGGATCAACAAAACTAGAACATCGTTGGACGAAGTGTATAAGCCTAAAAGGAGACTATGTCGAAAAATAAAAAAGGTTTACCCCCAAACACATAAGTAGTTTTTATTTTTGCACGGACTTTTCAAACCAGCCTCGTATATATAATGTAATACTCGTGCACACTTTTCTTTGTATTATTTTTTAAAAGATCGCGAAAAGTCGCTGCCCCCCCTTATCTCGAAAAGTACTGATCAAAAAATTTTAAAAATTTCTGGAATATTCTCCAGAGGTTGTAGATTGAACGAAAATTATCACGAGTGCATTACCTTTAATAATTTATCTGGCATATAAAAAAACAACAAAAATTTCAAGGTCATCAGTTTTCAGTGAAGACTGGAAACAAACTTTGTTGAAAACTCATTTGGAGTATGTTTTGTGAAGTCACTGATCATTTTATGCCTCTGTAACAAAAATTTTTATTTTAACAGCAAACAACGCACGGGACACAAATTGTGCAAGTTCAACTTGCACTTGACCGGTTATTTTTTGTTGATATTATTGTTGGCACCCCTCCAAACAATGCTTTGTGGAAAAAAAATCTGTTTCTTCAGGCTCAATTCCCTCCGGGGAATGTAGTAGTCATTTTTTTTGCATTGTGGGATGTTCTTCTCTACATTTCTCGATCCTGCACTTCGTAGACCAGTGTGTGAAGTGGTGTGTTCGCAAGATGGCTAACTTAGTCCACCCAACAGGATAGAGAACGTCCTCGAGCTCTTCTATCTGGAACTTTTCCTCGAATAATGAGTTTTTCTTAACATTCCTGACCTTTTCTCCTGATATGGTCAAAAAATTCAATGATTTTTGTTTGGATAATACTTGAAATCATTGTCATCATTAGCTTATTCCATCCATAGTCAGATGTAAGCCTCCCCAAGTTGTCTCGAATGAGCGTTGTTGTTTGCTTTTTGCATCCAATCGTGTCCTGCTAATATTTTTATGTCGTCCATCCATCTTGTCTGTGATCTACCTCTGCATCTTTTGTGTTCTCTAGGCCTCCATTCAACTATACGTCGTGTCCATCTGTTATCATTCAGCCTTGCGATATGCCCCGTCCAATTCCACCTTAATATACATATTCGTTATATTACATCTGTCACTTTTGATCTTCTTCGTATCTCTATGTTAGCAATACGATCTTGGAGTCTAGTATTTAGCATTCTCCTTTCCATTGCTCTTTGGATTACCTGGAGTTTATTTAATATACTTTTATTTAAAGCCTACGTTTCTGTGCCATATGTTAATACCGGCAGTACATATTGATTCGAATACTCTAGCTTTTATTGTATTTGGGATGTCCAATTTAAATGTAGATTGTAACCTTCCGAACGCAGACCAAGCTAACGAGACTCTTCTGTCCAAGTCAGCCTTAAAATTATTTTTGATATTTTTGAAGTTTTTTCCCTTTTTAAATATAAGCACAGTTAAGGCGTTTACTCAAGGTGTTGGTATTTTACTTTCCATGAGACATCTGTTAAATAGATCTTGAAGAGATTGTATGATCGATGCCTCTCCATACTTTATCATTTCTATAGTTATTTTATCATCCCCTCGTTCTTTGTTGTTGAGCATAGATTGTAGGGCGTTCATTATTTCATCCTTTGTTACATCGAGAATTTCTTCAGATCCCACTTTTCTTACTATCGCTCTATTTTCTTCTTTTTTTCCGGGCGGTGGCGATATTTTCTTCTCTGTAGCTTCTTTGATCTCTTTGATTTGTGCGATCTCTTGGTTATCGTTATTTATAAGTTTTATTATTTAATGTGTCCCCCTTCATTCATTTGTTTGCTTAGGTTTTTCAGACTTATCCCCTCTTTTAAAGTTTCTTCTATTTTCGAGTTTCTGTACTGTCTGATGTCTTCTCTACTCTTTTTCTTTATTTCTTTGTTTATTTCTGCCAATTCTAATCTGCAATTTGTAGGATCATTTCTTAATAGTTAATGTTTCATGAAATCTTGTGTCTCTTTACTTAATTTTTGTGTTTTTTCCTTTTTCGATGTTGCTATTTGTTTTGTAGTTCTGTTTGGTAGTTTATGTATTTTATATGATTTTCTAGTGTTTGTCGATATTCGTCTGTGTTTTGCTTTATTATTCGTGTTGGTGTCTTTAACTTTGTATGCGTTATCAATCCGCGTCTCTCCTGCTTCATTCATCCGATGGTCACTGCCAATGCTTATCGCGTTCAGGACTGTCGTGTCAATTACAATATTCTTGTCACGTGATAACACATAATCAATTTCGTTTTTTGTTATACCATCTGAACTTGACAACTTAAAATACGTTGCTGGATATTAAGCTCTGATATAATTGAGGCGTTGCGTTGGTCCGTCGTGCGGACCACGAGATCCTAAGCATTCCTCACCAGCAGTATATTTCTTTGGCATCTAGTTTTTTTATTTCCGACTGTCTCAGTGTCCAGGACTCCCAGCCATATGTGAGAATAGGAAAGACAAGACAATTTACGAGCCTGATTTTCGCTTGTCTTGCCAGATTTTCTTGTGTTTTTGCAGAGCAACTTTGGCAAGAACACACCTACGACGGATCTCTCCCTCTACTGTACCGGCCTTACTAATTAAGGATCCGATATACACGTACTCACTAACAACTTCAAGGCGGTCAATTTGTCTGACATCTCGTCTGTTGTTATCAACAACCATAATTTGGGTTTTATTTATATTCAGTTCAAGTCAGAGGTGTACGCTTTCTTTTTCTATCCTCTTAAGTATTTGTAGTAATTTATTTTTGCTCCCAGCCAGAAGAACCGTGTCATCTGCAAATCTCAAATTACTAATCATTTTACGATTAATCGATTTCCCTTCTTGCCACTCATCCAAGGCTCCTCGCATGATGTATTCGCCATATATACTGAAAAGTTTGGGAGATAGAATGCTACGTTGTCTTACACCACAGTGAGGTTGAAATTCCTCAGATTTTGTATCATTAACAATAACATGGCACTTAGTATTGGTGTACAATACTAATTAGACTTGTAAGATGGATAGGAACTCCTATTTCTTTAAGTACTGACCAGAGCCCTGCCCATTTTACTTTATCAAACGCTTTTCAATAGTCTAAAAAGCATAAATAGAGAGTTGTTAAATTCACGCGCTTTTTCAAGTAGAATGTTTAATAGTTGATTTCTGGTTCCCCGACCTCTTGAAAAGCCGTCTTGCCATGGTGAAATTTGTGGTTGAATGTACATTTCTAAACGATCATTAATAATTTGCAGGAGGACTTTCTAACGTTATTTAGGGTTAAATAGTATATTATCAGTCATGAGTGCTGCATACGCTTCGCACTTTGAGACTATGTTCCTATGTAATCATCGAAATGACGCCTATAGCGGCTGAGTATATGCAAGTCGAGGGCATTCGTTAGCCGGTAGGTGAAACGATACTCACTAGAACGTGATTCGAGAGGAAAAGTGTCGAACAAGGACGAAAAAATGATTATTAACATGTTGTCCCGAAATCCTCGATTAACTTTGCGCCAAAGGGCACAAGAACTACAGCGGAAATGTTTGGATAAATCGTATCAAACGATTCACATTCATCTCCGGGCAAACGATTAGAAGTGGCGGAGTACAATCAAGAAACCACTCGCGTGGGCCGAGAAAAACAGATCGAGACTGGAGCAATCTAATTTTTCCCATAAAAACTTCATTTCGGGGTTATGTTATCAGCCTGAGCAATTTCCACTACGATTTCTTTAGCGCACCTTGAAACACTATCGAGATCCATTTTTGGGGATGTCTTTCGGAAAAACGTTTTGAGAGACTCTTCATCTTTACCTACAATTTGAACGCTGAAAAAGGAATCCGGTATCGTCATAGTGTGTTCATACATCACGTAGAAGCTTCGTAGTAAAAAGGTGTACGTAGTGAAGCAGCTGTCACGGCAAATTCAGGCAATTTGGAAACCGTTGCCTCAAGAATATGCGGAAAATCTCGTCGAAATTATGCCCCGAAAATGCCCGATCGATCATCGACGCTGATGGGACCTGGACAAACTACTGAATCTTTTAATACTGTCGAATGATGTAAAAATTTTTTAAATAAATACATTTTTTATTAAACAATGCTCTACACGTTCTTACTTGACCGACAGTACTAATACGTAGATTGAAAAGTTTTTGGCCTGGCACATAGATGTCGCCCTTTCAAAAAAAAATCCATGATTTTTAAGAAATACCGACCTTGAAACGATACGTGTGAAAATTTCAATACATTTTGACGATTAGTTTACAAGTTACAGTGGTTTTAGTGATGCTACTTTCGATATTTTCAAAATAATGGAAAAAATCGAAGTTCGTATGTTGATTAAACATTGTTTTTTAATGGGAAAAAAATACCGTTCAAGCAAAGCAATGGCTTGATAAGTGTTACGGGGACTCTGCCCCTGGAAAATCACTCATCATTTCCTGGTATGCTGGATTTAAACGCGATCGTACAGATACAAATGGTGCCGAACGCTCTGGACGCCCAAATGAGGTGATTATACCGGAAAACATAAAAAAAAGCCACAAAATTGTTTTGGTAAAGTGGAATTGCGTGAAATAGCTGACACCCTAAAGATATTAAAAGAATGTGGTGGTCATATTTTGCATGAACATTTGAGCATTAGAAAGCTCTTTTCGAAATGGGTACCACGTTTGCTCACAGTGGACCAAAAGCAACAACGTGTTGATGATTCTGAGCGCTGTTTGGTCCTGTTTAAGCGCAATAAAAAGGATTTTTTCATGCGATATGTGACAATGGATAAAACATGAATCCGCCACTACACATCGCCCATGAAATAATTTTCATCAACTATGCTGAGAAGGGAAAAAAAAAAAAAAAAAAAAACTATTAGTGTAGTGTAGTGTAGTATTGAAGGCAGAAATCGCAAAGAAATAGCCCCAAATGAACAAGAAAAGGTGCTCTTTCATCAAGACAGTGCACCGTGTTACAAGTTAATGGTTACGATGGCAAAAGTGCATGAATTGAAGTTGGAATTGCTTCCTCATCCGCCGTATTCTCCAGATCTGGCCCCCAGCGACTATTATCTATTTGCAGACCTCAAAAAAATGCTCATGGGACAGAGATTTAGCTCTATTGAAGAACTTATCACCAAAACTGAGACCTATTTTGAAGGCAAAGACAAATCTTTCTACAAGGAAGGTATAGAAATGTTAGAAAAGCGTTGGTTTGATTGTATCGCTCTTGAAGGAGACTATATTGATGAATAAAGTCGAATTTTGCAAAAGAATAATGTGTTTTAAGTACCTAGACCAAAAATTTTTCAGCCTAAATGTTAAAATACTTACCGGTTAAAAAGAAAATGACATTAATAAAACCACTTCATAGAAAACGTTTTAGTTTATAGTTACGCTGTACCATCTGTACCCGCTGCTGTCTGGCGTTAGGGGGATTCCCCCAAAATATTTGTAGTAAGGCTTTTGTGTTAATATATTATAGTTTAGCATAAATAATTGTTCAATACTAGATTTTGCTAATGTTAGTAGCAATGTAGTTTATTGCCAAATATGATAAAACGTTTTTTAAATAAGGAGATTAACCGTAAATCCTACCAAAATCAGTCAATCACAAGTGCCATTTGTACCACATCTATGTCGGCCGTTAATTTACAGAAATGGTATTAGCTGAGAAAATTAGAAAACTAAGAATAAAAATCCAGACGAACTATTAGGAGGAGCACATGAGAAATCTTAGAAATATCATATCTTACTTATTTTCCTGTTGAAAAAATAACCGGTCAAGTGCAAGTTGAACTTGCGCAATTAGTGTTCCGTACCGTGATTGCGTCTAAAATAAAATAAAATCCTTACCTAGGCTAAGTTAATTAGGTCCCTGACGTCGTAAGATCTAATATGTATTTTCACGTTTTTTTCTTAGTCAATCATTATTGACTATAGTATAATAGTTATAGCCTCTTAGCTACCCAATAGTCAATAAATCAATCTAGCTCAATCTAGAATCCAATAATAAAAGTATAAAACAAATATTTACTACCTAAATATTTGTTTAATTATAAACATAACATAAAATTATTTTATCCCTTTTCCTATCCGTTGGCTACCAGTGTGTGTAATAAAATTTTATCTCGGTACAAGAGCGACTCGCTACTCGGTTACAGTAAAGTATATTACATACGTCAAGCAACATAGTTTTCATAGTTTTTTTTATACCAGATAAATTAACAAACGCAATTCATTCGTGATAATTGTCGCTCAATACACTTTATGAAAACTATTCTAAAATTTTTTCAAAATTTTTTGATCAATACTTTTCGAGATAAAGGAGGAGCATCGTTTTTTGGCAATTATTTTTTAAATAATACGAAGAAAAGTGTGCGCAAGTGTTGCATCATTTATTTTTGAACTCGTATTTTTACAAGCTTTCATTTGACACCCCACTCGACGATTTCACCCCCCCAAACTAACCCTCTAGGGGGTAATCCCTAGAGCTAAGAAAAAAGCCTGATTTTGACAAATTAGTGAACGCTAAATGGCTTGTATGGAAGGACTAAGTGACAGCTGTCTTGCGTAAGGTAATTTAACTCCTAAGGAAGGTGTACCCGCTTCTGAACCATCGAGGTAGATTTTCAACTTGTAACAAGTTCCTAATTTACAAAAAGATTATTAGGGCCGGGCTTACGTACGGCTGCCAGACATGGTGCCAGATGTCTGGAAAGCATCGAGCTAAAGTCCAGACAGCTCGAAACAAAGCCCTACGTATCATAGCAGGAGCTCCCTAGTTTGTCCGCAACAACCAGTTGCACAGGAAGTTTCAAATGTCCGCAATAAACGAATTCACCCCAAAATACCCAGCTGCACTTTCTTGAGAAAGCGCCAGCTCACCCTAACCCTGAGATAGCTAACAACTTCAGACACAACGCAAACGTCGGTAATCGTTACCCTCACACGTACTACAAATAGACTAACAATAAACATGACTAAAACTAGATTACCAAGACGAATTATATTACGTACTTAGTATATAGGAATAAAGTCGTAGTCGAGCTACTCCTGTCCAGAAAATAAGCTGATTATGTAAACATCAAACACCACTAACACTACTGTAACATAACACTCCCGAAATAGACGGGAGCTTTTAGTTTTTAATTAATTAATTAGTTAGGTTAAGGTAGCCTAGATCCACACATTAGAAACTAACTGACAAGTTTTTAACTCTCACACTCCCTTTATAAAGAATAATCGTCACATTGTCAGATGAGTAAAAGTACATCTACAAATTGTTAAACATTTTTTTTACAAAATGGTGGCACCAGTACTCAGTAAAGGAAGATGCATCTTATAAATCGTACTTTGCGGCCGGAAAGATTTCGCCTTTAATTCAGTCCCAGTAACCACTCGCACTGCTTTCAATAAGATGCATCTTATAAATAGTACTTTGGGGCCGGAAAGATTTCGCCTTTAATTCAGTCCCAGTAGCCAGTCGCACTGCTTTCAATAATATCGAAAGTCATGGAAAAGGCTATCGATCAGCATCTTCTGGAATATCTTGAAGGATTTAACATTATTAGCGATCACCAATATGGCTTTCGTAAAACATAGATCACAGGAGATCTTCTGACTATGTAACACATGTTTGGAACAACGCAATTGAACACTTTGGAGAATCTCGACTGGTTGCTCTTGACGTATCCAAGGCATTCGAGCGAGTTTGGCACGATGGACTGTTGGCTAAGCTACGCTTTTATGGTATGTCTGAAAAGTGCTGTTTGTGGCTCTCATGTTTGCTCAGAGAGCGTTCTTTACGAGTGGCAGTCGACGGATTTCTTTCTAACACCTTCACTATCAACACCGGTGTGCCCCAAGGCTCCATATTATCTCCTTCTCTTTTATGGCGGGGTATTCCATTCCTCTAACATCGTCACTTAATTTGTTGGGCGTTAGTTTGGGAGCAAATATGTCCTGGCATGAACATGTCGCAGGCATAGCAAGGAGAGCTTCTCAAAAGTTTCTCCCAAACATAATTGCATTTGCTGGATTCTATTCAGAGAAGAGCTGTTCGTCTGATTGGAGACCCGGAACTGCCGGCGACCTTGATTCGCTGGAACATCGAAGAACGGTTGGCGACTTGAGCCTATTCTACAAGTATTTTCATGAAAAGTGTTCGAAGTATTTGGCCCACTTAATTCCTCCCTCGTACAACGTTTTTTCAAGCAGACTTTTACATGGAGAACATCATCCCTTTGGAATAATTTACACAGAACTGTGTTTCCCACCGAGTACAATTTACAGCGACTCAAGAACAACGTGAATCGCTTTTTCCGCACATATATCGCTCCTGTAGCGCATTAGGGACTTCCCTGCAGCACGTGTGCTAGACCCGGAAAAAAAATACCTGGAACAAGTGTAAAATTCTGCATAAAATTTTCTTGGGACGTACATAGAAATTAAAAAATATTGATTTTTTTATGAATGGTAGTTTGAAAAAAATGTTTTATTCTTCGGTAAAAAATCACGTAAGAAAATCGTTTAAAAAAAAACGTTCAAACAAATTGTAAAATCCGTACGTACTTCGCTAGATAATGTAATTTTGAAGGCACAAATAAATCGGTGATAATTTGAAGAAGTTATGTTTGCGGCCAGTTTGAAAAATGTAGTTTTGAGGAAAACCTGTTTTAAAGTTATATAAATTTTCTAGATACCTCTAATCTGCGACGCCTATTGATAGATTCTAGATGAACTTAAATTCTGTAGGCAAATAGATTTCTTCAATATTCAGAAAAGGTCATTTAAGAAGCGCGAAGCATAAAGACTCTCGGATAGTTGGAGAGCGCAGCAAGACAATTAAAGACACTTGATAAAATACACACCTTCTTACCCTCATAGAATCCTTTGTACCTTATTTTAACCTAAGCCAAAAAAAAATGTTGACTTTTTTCAAATTTCTAAAGTGGTAGTACTCCTTAAGTCAAAATTTAACTTTCAAAACTACACGGCTCTGATTTACAATCAATTCCGATGTTATTCCAAATTTCAACATTCTATATCAAATAGTTTCGGAGAAAATCGGGTGTGACAGACAGACAGACGGACACCGAAGTGATCCCATAAATGTGTACGGAACACTAAAAAGTCTTAAAAATTTTCAGTTTTATTCATAAAACCGTAAACTAACCGGTAAAAAATTATTTTCTCCTTGCTCAAATCTTTACAATTTAATGTGACAAACAAAAGAAACAGTTAGTATCTACTCCCAAAAAGTACAGACAGAATAGAGTTTTTATACAATTTTATTCATCATCGTTTTCATGTTCTGCAAGCGTAAAGCTCCCATACCGTTCCATTTTACTATATAAATCACCTGGTAATAATGCTCTTACATGGTAGAAAATCGTGCCTTGAAAACTATCCTCTTCAACTATGCACTAAACATTATACATGTCTAATTAGTATTTTTTTTCTTTTTCAGATAGTGGAAATATTTATCTTCGGCCTTCCTTGCCGTCAGTGATATTTTTGTTGATTTCTTTATTGGTGGCCACTTGAAAATTGTGTGATATAAAATAGGAAATACGAAATTTAAAAAAAAAAAGCTGTTAGGAAATTAACCAAAGAGTGTTTTTTAATTTTTCTAAAATGGTAAAATACACTGCTTGAGAGAATGACATAAAAAATATTCACCTTCTAAAATATTAGGTTACCGAAAAAGTATTAACTTTTTTAAAGTCCAAATTCAATCAATTTTTTTTATATTCTGAACTTTATTAAACTAAATATGTGCGTTACCTTCGGCAGTTTTTCCGGCAACGCCATAATCTCGTCACTATACGACTTCTGTGGTTTTTTCGGTAAAAATTATCACAAATGATTTTCAAAGGCCAGACTAACTTAACACTATTCGGGAAGTTCTGCAGGGACCGAAATACAGACAGACAGACACACGCAGATATATGATACTAAAGCTATCTAACAAGAAAAAGGCTCAATACTTTTTCGACTACCTTTTATGTATGTATGTACGTATATATATGTATATATATATATATATATATATATATATATATATATATATATATATATATATATATATATATATATATATATATATTTATGTGTGTGTATATATATATATATATATATATATATATATATATATATATATATATATATATATATATATATAGATATATAATATATATATATGTATACCAACACATATACGAGAGGATTTCTTTGCTCAAAAATTTTATTTATTTTTCAACATAATTTCCGTTTATGTCTATACATTTTCCCCAACAAGTTTCTAACTTTTTTAAACCTTCCAAAAAATATGGTCCATCAAAATACGCATTTGTTTCATAGATCAACCGTCTTCGATTATATATATATATATATATATATATATATATATATATATATATATATATATATATATATATATATATATATAAATATACGAGGGTTGTGTAAAAAATAAGGTTCCCACATTTTTTTCAGGTGTAAGGAATTTTTTATTTGAACTGAAAAATACATCATTGGAAAGCTTAATTTCTTAGCTATTTTTCAACAGAATCTCCAGATTTTTCCACGCATTTTTGTTGACGACTAATCCACTTTTGGAATCTCGCTTCAAAGAAGTCCGCCGCCAGCCCGTGGAGGAATTTGGTGACCGCTTCCTGCACTTCTTCATCAGTCTCGAACGTTGTCCACGTTGCTTTAATTTTGGAAACAAGTGGAAGTCACTCGGTGCAAGATCAGGGCTGTAGGGAGCATGTTCAACGAGATCCCAGCCAAAATTGTCGATTAAATTCTTGGTTTGGCGAGAGACGTGCGGGCGCGCATTGTCGTGGTGCAGTCTAACGCCTTTTGTCAGTCTTCCTCTCCGGCGATTTTGGATGGCTCTTCTGAGTTTTTTCGAGGTTTCACAATAATTTTCCGAATTTATTGTGATCCCTCGAGGCATAAACTCAACAAGCCGGACACCCTTACGGTCCCAAAAGACCGTAACCATCACTTTCCTTGCGGACAGCGTCTGCTTGAACTTCTTCGGTTTAGGCGATCCGGTATGGCGCCATTGTCGCGATTGTTGTTTTGTTTCCGGAGTGACGTAATGACACCAGGTTTCATCCCCGGTAACAATGGAATCTAAGAAATCTTCGGTATTCTCGGCGCATTCTCGAAGAAACTCCTGGGCACACTGGACGCGATCGGCTTTGTGGGTTTCTGAAAGCATGTGCGGCACCCACCGCGCACACACCTTGTGATAACGTAACCCTTTCAGTCAAAATCGTGTGGATTGTTTTTTCACAAACCTCAGGAACCCGGGCAGCCAGTTCCCGAATCGTTATCCTCCTATCCTCGAGCAGAATTCGCTCAATCTTCGACACAACTTCGTCGGGGATCGATGGCCTTCCGCTTCTTTGCTCATCGTGGATGTCTGTGCGTCCTTCGGAGAACTCCCTACACCATTTGCGGACGTGTTGAATGCTGATACAAGCTTCCCCATAAACTTCACACAACTGTCTATGAATATCAACCGGTGGTAACTTTTTAGCGTGCAAAAATCGGATTACCGCACGAATTTCGCACGTGGCGGTGACGGCGATCAGAAGTTCCATCGCGGATGGCTGTCAGGCCGCCACTGAACGTCGCAGCGAGTTCTACCAAGGCGGGATCTAGTGTGGGGGAATCAGCGCACACGGCGGTGTTGCCGGATTTCGCCTAGCATCTCGCGCGGCGAGTTTACAGTGTTGGGAACCTTATTTCTTACACAACCCTCGTATATATATAATAATAATATTATACTTTTCTCTGGCGGGCCTCAATTAGTTTTTTAAATAACCTGTCCATTCTTCACAATCTTTGATCCGCAGCGTATTTTATTCAAACTTGTATAAAATAGGTATTTTTACTGTAAAATATTGTAAAAATGTACATATTCATTAAAAATTAACGTTTTTATTTGTATAAAATCAAAATTTATTGTACAAAAAGTAATAAATAAATATTTTTAACATGCCAAATATTTAATACCAAAGTTTATCAATATAAGCAATTTGTAAATGATGTTAATTATTTATTTTTTATAATGTCTATGCTAGTCCTACAAATATTGGTAAATATAAAATTTAATATTTAAAATAATGTACTTTTATTGTTAAATTTCAGCCAAAAAACATATATTTTTGATTTATCACTTATTTCATTGATTCCTTCGATATATTCGTCAAAAAATCACCCTCCGAGATTTTTGTATTTTTTGTATTACAACAAACACAGTTACCTATTTCCGTCGGTCTGTAAGTCTTTTGGTACGATAACTCTCCAATAAAATGAGATATTGATTTCAAATTATACATTTACGAGGGCTAACTTAAGTTTTTACAAAAACTATGAAAGAAAAAAAAAATTGGTTGAAATCGTTTTATTGTTTCTCAAAATATTCTCCGCCTTTAAGATTTATACACTTTTGCATGCATTCAAGCCAATCCTCGAAACATTTTTTCCACTCTGAAGTTGCTACCTCAAAAACAAGATTTTGGAAGGATTTACTAGCTATTTTTTGTTTGACATTCGGGATCAAAAAGAAGTCGTTAGGTGCTAAATCAGGTGAATACGGGCAATAAGACATTAATTCGATGTTTTTCTCTCCGCGCAAATAATCAATTGTTTCACGTACTGTTCCGAAAGCTGGCAGCGACGTTTACGGATGTTTTTGTAAAAACGTTTAAAATAAATATTTCCTTTGAATTGTTTTGGCTTTTACTTGGTTTCGTTATATGGTAACTTCTTCTGATGCTTTTTGCAACTAACATACATTTAGGTTTTACTCCACCTTATTATCTACTTTTACAATTAGTCTGAAAATAGTTAATTAGGGTATTCTTGGAATTCATACTGAACTTTATAAGGTATATAAATTTAAAAATGGAGATTTCCCATCGGTCATATTTATTTCTGTTTGTTCATTTAGAATGGAATCTGTGTTTTTCAAACGATAGGGATTCCAAAATGTTTAACTTTTTTGCTTTATTTTCTACATGTAATATTTCAAACTGGTGTACAAAATACCTCCAAACGAAACAATTATTATGGTAGAACATCTATTAAATAAAAAAACCGGTCAAGTGCAAGTTGAACTTGCACAATTAATGTTCCGTATGTTGATTGTTTTTAAAATAAAATTTTTTGTTAGGGTGGTATAAAATGATCAGTGACTTCACAAAACACACCCCAAATGAGTTTTCAACAAAGTTTGTTTCCAGTCTTTACTGAAAACTGGTGACCTTGAAATTTGTTTTTTTTTTAATATACCAAATAAATTATTAAAGGTAATGCACTCTGATAATTTTCTTTCAATCTATACCCCGTGGAGAATATTCCAGAATTTTTTCAAAATTTTTTGATCAGTACTTTTCGAGATAAGATAGGGGACAGCGATTTTTTAAAAGTAATACGAAGAAAAGTGTGCGCAAGTATTACATTATATATATATATATATATATATATATATTTTTTACTCGTGTTTTCACAAGCTTTCATTTGACACAACACTCGATGACCTAGTAAAAAACATTTTTTTCACTTCCGATTTCACCCCTCAAAACGAAACTCTTAAGTCAAAATTTATGTTACGGTGGTATAAAATGATCAGTGACTTTACAAAACACACCCCAAATGAGTTTTCAACAAAGTTTGTTTCCAATCTTTACCGAAATCTGATGACCTTGAAATTTTTGTTTTTTTTTATATACCATATAAATTATTAAAGGTAATGCACTCGTGATAATTTTCGTTCAATCTACACCCCGTGGAGAATATTCCAGAATTTTTTCGAAATTTTTTGATAAGTACTTTTCGAGATAAGGCCCGGGACAGCGATTTTTCGCGAATTTTTAAAAATAATACAAAGAAAAGTGCGCGCAAGTATAATATTATATGTATATTTTTTACTCGTGTTTTCATAAGCTTTCATTTGACACCACACTCGATGACCTAGTAAAAAAATTTTTTTTTCACTTCCGACTTCACCCCCCAAAACTAACCCCTTAAGTCAAAATTTAATTCTCAAAACTACATGACTCTGATGAGGCCATCAATTCCTATATTATTACCAAATTTCATCTTTCTATGTCAAATAGTTTCGGAGAAAATCGGGTGTGACAGACAGACAGACAGACACCGAAGTGATCTTATAAGTGTTCCGTACGGAACACTAAAAACAACGTCAATATTATTATAAAAACAAGATATTCTCAACCTACTAAAAACATGTCTGAAACAAAATTATTTTATATTTAATAATTCAATCTACAATATCCCAGAAGGACTTATAAAGGGAAGCCCCTTAGCCCACTTTTAGCAGAAATTTTATAAATAACATCGAAAATATAATTCAAAAACATGATACGTATGAATCTTTACTATACTGGTATCGTTATGTAAACGCCATTTTAGTTTGTTTCGATGGCACGGATAGACAGTTGAATACATTTTTTAATCACATCAATTCCAACCAGAAAAATATAACATTTACAATAGAAATAGAGGAAAATCATTCACTTAATTTCCTAGACTTACTGTATCAAGGGATAATAACAAACACAAATTTTCAATATTTCACAAACCATCACACACAGACACAACAATACACAACACTTCAAACCACCCAAAACAACACAAATTTGCAGCATATCACAGTATAACGAAAGCTTGGAACGCATGAATATGAGCATAAACGTGAAAAAAACGAAGACAATGATCATAAACAAGGAGAACAAAACGCATGAAATATACCTAAGGGAAGAAAAGATACATCAGGTGGAGAGTTTCAAATATTTGGGTATAATGGTGACTGGATGGGGAGATTAGGGCGAGGACAGAGGCAGCGGGGAAACTCTTTAATAGAAGAGCAAGAACACATTCTTGAGCAAAAAAGAAATACCAAAATCAACAAAACTACAAAAGGGTAGCGACACCAATAATTACATACGGATCTGAAGTGTGGACAACAATACAAAGTCACAGAAGTAAGATCTCATCGAAATGAGATTCCTCAGAAAGATTGAAGGAAAGATAAGACTGGATAGGATAAGAAACATTAATATAGGGAAAACACTGGAGTGAAGCCGATACAGCAGAAAATAGAAATATGGAAGACTCCAACCTAACCCAACCCACTCACACCAGCTTACACCGAGAGGTATCATGGCTAAGGATTAAGTAAAGTATAAAGTTCAGCTAATATGTCAATCTCAACTGAAAAAACCAAGACAACAGTAACAGCAAAAGAGCCGATTAGGTGCAAGCTGGTGGTGGAAGATAAACCAATAGAACAGGTGATGGAGGTCGATTACCTGGGCGTCAAAATATCTAGTATCAGAAAAATCGAGGAAGAAGTAAAACATCAAGTTAACAAGGCTAATAGGATAACGGGATGCCTCAATGACACCATATTTAGAAACAAATTCCTCTCCGTGGACCAAAACAAGAATATACAAAAGCCTAATACGATCAGTAATGACTTACATATCGGAAACAAGACCCGATACACGAATAACACAGAGGATGCTGGAATCAATCGAAATGAGAATATTTAGGAGATGTACACAAGACCCTAAGGGATCGAAAGAGTGAAGATATAAGACGCACATGTAATATAGAAAATATCAACCAGGGGATAAGAGGAAGAAAAGAGGATGGTACGGATAGCAAGAGGCAAGCCACCGAATGGAAGAAGATTAATGGGACGTCCAAGAAAGAGATGGAGCTACGATCTATAGAGCAGGGAATAAAGAAAACACACAATAGTGCCTAGCTATAAGTCGGAAGAAGAAGAAGAAGAAGAAGAAGAAGATAAAGTTCAGTATGAATTCCAAGAATGCCCAAAAAACTATTTTCAGACTAATTGTAAAATTAGATAATAAGGTGGAATAAAACCTAAATGTTTGTTAGTTGCAAAAAGCATCAGGAGAAGTTACCATGTAACGAAACGCATCATGCAATTTTGTAATAAAAAGTGGAAATTTTGACTAATTGTTTTTCATTACGTTACAAATATTTCCTACCTAAATATTTGTTTCGTAATGTTGTATTATAAATAGGGTAAGTCCGAGATATACGCCCCAGCAGGATAGGCGCCTCAGTACATTTATATGAAATGTAAGGCGCGTAAACAAAAGAATGCCTTATAATACGAACGTGCCCCTCCCTCACTTCAATCTGCCACAAAGCGTTTGAGCGTGCGGTTGTGCGTAGGAGCGCTAATGGCAGTGAAGAGCCAAACAGTCGAGATTTTACTTTGTGGATGATTTTCGGCCCTCTATATATGCCCCGATATGTTTTGGGGTAGTCGCCCCTAAGAGCATCTATCCCTACTTCACTTTAATGCATGCTGGCTTTAAGGGCATCTATCCCTTGCCGTATTTAAGTGTATGTTATATGATTCAGATTGGAAATGCCCTGTAAATACAAGCGCAAAGCCGGCGTCCAACCGCTTGTCATTACTTGGACACATTGGCTATAGTAGAAATGCAAGATAAACGACTTAGCGTCAATGATATAGCAAAAAGACACGGAATACCATCTAGGACGTTATGTCACCGGTTTGCTACACAAAATAAGAAAATAATACCATTAGGTAGGTACCTACTTTTATGATTACACTTTCACATTTATAATAATATTGCTTCGGATTGAAAATACTTACCTACCTCGTATAATTATGGGCAGGCAGTATTTTTTTTAAATTTTACCTAACTAATACCTACAATTTTTTTAGGAAAACATCCAACTCATGGATTTGAAAATGAACGTCGGCTGGTCACTCATATTCAGAAGCTAGAACGATCCGGGTTTCCTCCTGACAGAAGAACCGTTCGTGCCTTAGCTTATCAATTTGCAGAAAAGTTGAAAATGAAACATAATTTTAACACAGAGAGAAAATTGGCTGGAACTGAATGGCTTCAGAGCTTTTTAGAAAGGAATCCTATTTTATCTATTAGACAGGCCGAAGGTCTCTCAGTCTCACGTGCATTGGCTCTAAGCATGGAAGAAATCAATGGCTTCTATGACTTACTGACAAAAGTTCTGGAAGAAAATGACCTTTTGGATAAACTAGATCGAATTTTTAACATGGACGAGACTGGTGTTCAAACGAACAACAAAGTAGGTAAAGTTTCAGCTACTAAAGGAACGAGATCCGTTCACTCTATAACTTCTGAGTGAAAAAGGTGAAACATTGATAGGCGTAGCTTGCTGTAATGCAGTGGGTAATTTTCTCCCTCCAGTTGTGATAATCAAAGTAGTTCATAAAAAAGATGAATTTATGGAGGGTCTACCTTCTGGTTCAAAAGTCTTTGTGAATAAAAAAAACTGCCTATATAAACGCAGAGTTATTTCTGAAATGGCTGAGGGAGAATTTTATCCCAATGAAACCTCAGGGAAAAGTTTTACTCATTTTGGATGGCCACAGCTCACTTTCTTCTGCCGTTGATATGCTAGAAATAGCAAAGGATAATGACATTATCCTTTTTTGCTTACCCAGCCCTCAACTTCCGTACTCTAACCTCTAGACAGAGCGGTGTTTAAGCCATTCAAAACCTTCTTTACTGCTGAAACTAATCTCCATATGCGAACAAACCCACAGAAAAGAATCAACCGTCAACAGTCCGGAAAACTGATTAGAAGATTATTGATTAGAGCGACAACTCCCGCCAACGCTATAGCAGGGTTTAGAGGCAATGGAATATATCCACTTAATTATAACGCTATACCAGAAATTGAACTTTTGACAGAAAACAATGCAGATACAACAAATAAAAATCAAGCTGAAATTCCGAGCACCTCAAATACGACACCAGATATCCATGACTGTGACTCTCCGAGTACCATTGATGATTATAATCTTGGAATGGAAAGACAGCCAGGAACAAGTCGACAGAGACCACAAATTGATTTAATAGAACCAGTTGAGGTGGCAGGTGATTCTGTTGTTACAGACAACATGGCAGTCACAGCAAATTTGGCAGATAAAAACAATCCGGAACCTAGAGATAATTTGGTTGATGCAGACAATCTGGCAGTTACAAATAATACAGCAGATGCAGACAATCCGTCAGTTATTGGTTATATTGCTACTTCTACGGAAAAAGAAACTCCATCGAAATTGCTTTATGAATCATTACGAATTCCTACGCTTCCGACGCCCTTTTTAAATAGGGGTAAACAAGGTGCTGCAGTACTGAATTCTGATTCCAAAATAACGGAGAAAAAAAAAAGGGAAAGCTACAAAAGGCGTACCAGTGAAAAGAAGCAAAAAAGATCAGCAAGAAGATAAAGAAAAAGTTAATTTGGAAAGAACCAAAGCTAAGACGCAAAAAAGAAATAATTCACATGATTATAAGTCAAGCGATACAGATATTACTGAGGATAGTATCGAAAGGGATAAAAATGAAAAAGAAAACAACAAAAAGAATAGGATTGAAAAAGAAAGAAAAGATAAAGACAAAATCAAAAGAAAACTGAGGAAGCGAACAGCTATGAAATTTTACAGTTCTAGTGAAGATGATAATAAAGAGAATGAGAACAGTAGTTTTGAAGTTTAAGAAATAAAAAAACAAAAGAGAAAGAAACAAAAACACGACAAAACTTATTCCAAAATCAAAGAATTCAAAAAGGCCAAGCCTGCTTTAATATATAGTTCAGGTTAGTTCCGGTTAGGATGGAGTAGATGATAAGAATCTAGATGAGGATTATTGCGTGGAATGTCTTGACTATTATAGTAACACCAAATCCAAAGTAGATTGGATCCGTTGTGTTATGTCCCAAAAGTGCCTCCACGAAACATGCACATTATATCGCAATTATTGCAACAAATGTGGGCGAATGAAGATTATTGCTGCCAAAATGGCTAAATAGTTTTGCAGTTTTTGATATGATTATATTTTTGTACCTAAAATAATTGATCTCTATAGTATTTTTAATTAAAATGTTTATTTTTGTCTATGTTTAGTAAATTAGTAACATCATCTTAGATAATTGAAAAAAATAGCTAAAAAGAATATATATATATATATATATATATATATATATATATATATATATATATATATATATATATATATATATATATGTATATATATATATATATATATATATATATATATATATATATATGTATATTTAATAAATAATAATGTTGATTAAAACACAATGTTTGTTTTCTTGCAAAGGGCATCTATCCCCTCCAAAAAAATAGGTCTGGGACTTATATACTGCATACGAGGCATCAATCCCGTTATGCAGTTTTATTTTAAACTTAAAATATACGGTTTATTTATTTTCTAGTCTATAAAAAACAGTACGAGGTGATTAAATGAAGGACCGAAGTTAGTGCACATATGAAAATCATGTGCGTATTATTTGTATGTTAAGAGGTATGAGTAAAATACAAAAAGTTGGGCATATATCCCGGATTTACCCTACATAAAATAAAAATATTTTCGCTCGGCACCTAATGCTTAAAGCAATAGCTATCTCTTCCTTATCTTGGGTTAAGAACCCAATTCACAACTTTCGACGAAATTAATCATTTTGGCGGGCAACTAGTTTTTTTTTGATACCAGCTTATCAAAAGTAATGCACTTGTGATAATTTTCGCTCGACCTACCCTTTATGCAGACTATTCCCGAATTTTTTCAATATATTTTGATCAGAACTTTTCTAGATAGGGCCGGTGGAAGGGGTCTTTGGCCATTCTTTTAAAAATGATACAAAGAAAAGTGTGCGTAAACTACTACATCACATATATTTTTGAACTTGGATTTTCACAAGCGTTTATTTGGCACCCCGCTCGATGATCTGGTAAAAAAACTTTTTTTTCACTTCGCATTTCACCCCGTAAAACTAACCCCTTAAGTCAAAATTTAACTTTCAATACTACACGGCTCTGATTGGGCCATCAATTCCTATATTTGTGCGAAATTTCAACTTTATACGTCAAATAGTTTCGGATAAAACTAGGTTTGACAGACGGCCACCGGAGTGATCCCCCCAATAAGTGTTTAATACGGAACACTAAAAATGCGAATGAGGTACACTGTTTTAGTCCAAGCCGTTCTAAAATGAAATTGACGAAGTTGAAATTAAAACTTTTGGCTACACACTTGTCACTGATTTTTAGTGTTTCGTATGGAACACTTATAAGATCACTTCGGTGTCTGTCTGTCCGTCTGTGTGTCCGTCTGTCTGTCACACCCGATTTTCTCCGAAACTATTTGACATAGAAAGTTGAAATTTGGTACTAATATGGGAATTGATGGCCTCATCAGAGCCACGTAGTTTTGAAAGTTAAATTTTGACTTAAGGGGTTAGTTTTGGAGGGTGAAATCGGAAGTGAAAAAAAAATTTTTTTACTAGGTCATCGAGTGTGGTGTCAAATGAAAGCTTGTGAAAACACGAGCACTTGATCGGTTATTTTTATTTAACATGCTGGTTCGTTATTTCCGAATAAATAAATGTTAGATATTTGACACCTCTATAGAGCACTCTACATACATATAATGTTTTATTGTTCGAAACTAAATAGTAACAATTGAAAATTCCAAATCTGAAAAATGTTGCAACGCTTATTTTGGCAGGCTACTGTCTTTATCCTTATTTGAAGCATGTGTAATAGTAAAGAGAAGTAATTAAATCAGAAGTTCCCAAACTTATTTTTCTCGTAGACCACTTTCAAAATTTTACTGGTTTTGGTGGACCCCCTGCTGCTACATTTCTACCATATTCCCGAAACTCGTCAAAAAATGTGAAGATTAGATCTAACGATGGAAATTTGCGAGTTCCAACCCTAAATTCGGAGTGGTAAAAATAAAAAGAAAAATAATATATTTTCTTGTGTTCTATTTATTAAAATAATATGATTACAGACTTAATAGAATTAAAATTAAACATTAATAACGTAACGTAACTTCATCAATGCGAATCAACAATTAAAAAAAAATAGTCGTAATTTTAATGGGAGGGATGTACTTGATGGATTGACAGCAAATTATCAATATTTGGCTTCAGTTTTGTAAGGAATAACCGCAAATGTCCCCGTTCTGTGATGTTCAATCTGCTCCTTTTTTTTTGTTAATAGGTTTGTAACGACACTAAAACTTTTTTCGACAAGGTATGACGAGGGAAACGCTATCAAAAGTTTTCTCGCAATTTCCCACAGCCCAGGATATTTTTCGGGTATTTCTGCCTGCAGCCAGAATGTTTGATAGCCTTTTTTAAATTTCACCTTCAGCTCCTCATTGGTGCTAAGCTCGTAATACCACATTCGCCACTTCCGTTTCATCAAATGGATTTATGATCCATAGTGGTATTTCCATCGTCAGAATAGCTTCAAATCTATTTTTGAAGTCATTATGCAGGGCATTTAAATATTGAACATATGTCTGAATATCCTCATCAAGACATTCTGCCTGTGACAAGTTTGGAAACTGGGAGAATTCGCGCCGACTAATATTTTGCTTCATAAATTTCAATTTTCCAAGAAAAACCGAAATTACACCCTTTGTTTTTATTAAATGTAGGCTGTCCCCTTGTAACTGCAAGTTAATGTCATTAAATTTTTTGAACAAATCTGTCAAATGCGCGATGTCTGCTTTCAATTTGATCAGGTTTTCTTTTAAATCTGGATCTTTACTTTCCAGAAACTCTAAAACTGATTCAAAAAGTGAGTAAAATCTTATTAAACATGCACCTTTCGACAACCAGCGTACTTCAGTATGTAAGAGCAATCGTTGGAAGTCTTCATCATTTTCGTCGCACAATTGTGCAAATAAACGGGTATTCAACGCATTGCTTTTTATTTTGTTAACTGCTTTTATCACAAATTGAAGCGATTGGTGCAATCTATCACTCAAATTTTTCGCTACCAGGTGTTGTCGGTGGACGACACAGTGAATTGCAGTTACTCCTGGTATAATTTTTTTAAGATGGCTTATAAACCCACGATATCGCCCGAAGATGGCAGGAGCTCCATCTGCTGCCACCGAAATAATATTTATAAATGGAATCGATTTTTCCTTAAAAAAAAAAATCACTCAGGGCATTAAATATTGATTCGCCTTTAGTGTCCGTCTCCAAAGTTTTCGCGAATAGCAGCTCTTCATGGATTTCTTCGTCCATAACAAATCGAACATATGCCAATAATAATGCTTCATTACCAGGTAAAGTTGAATAGAAAAATGAGTTGTTTGCAGATAATTGCACAAGAAGCTTTCAATATCAGAGCTCATTTCATCAATACGTCCTTGTACAGTGTTGTTAGTCAAAGGAATTCTTTTGAGTACGTCAAATGAAGGTTTGTGCAGAACAGTTTTTAAAACCTCTTCAACAGCGGGTAAAATTAACTGTTCTCCGATGGTGTGCGGTTTTCCAGATTTCGCTATAAGCAGTGAGATATTGTAAGATGCCCGCAAGCCATCATCATTACTTTGAGATGTTGAAGCGAACATACTGTGCACGGTGGGTCTCTTTTCATATTTTTCCTTCAATGTTTGAAAATATTTTAAATCTTTACCTATTTTATCAGGATGACACCTTCTTAGATGATCTTCGAGCTTCGATGGTTTCATAGAGTCATTGTTCAAAGCTTTGTTGCATAAAAGGCATATGGGCAATCGTTTGTCTGCCTTTGATGGAAGAAAACCAAATTTCAAATAATCAACACCGTACTGTCGACATTTCTTCTTAGATTCATCCATGTTTCGTATCGGTTACCTACCTGTAAAGAAAAAAATGTTTGTTTTAGTAATCATAAAGTGACTTTAACAGGTTATGGCTATTAATATAAAATATTTTTTGATTAATTATATTTTGATACATTTCTGTAAATTCGAGAGAAAATATTTTTATAAAGAATATTTTGACATCAAAACTCCGCGATTTTAATGGTTTATTTATTACTTTGATCTACATTACGAGTGGTACATAAAGACACGTACAATTTATGAAAATATGTTTAGTCATTTAGCATTAGCAACTACGAGGGCACTGAAATATGTACAAACATGCAGGTCAATCATATATCTCTCCTTTAGTGAATCACCACAGTCGGGTAAATAAATAATTTTATAACAAAAAGTATTAAAAGTTCAATCTTTCTCGGCTTTCTGTTCTTTTATAGAAGTATCGAATAATGGCCCTGTTCAGTATTTAATTTTTATTACGTACCTACTACACGCAATCATAACAAATATAATATTATTACAATATAAAATAAAAGTATGAATAACAAATAGGCAGGTACTTACTTTTTCCGGCACTGGCAAACACTGACATCGATTCACTCATACTTTTCTTTTCAAAATTCCGGAAACAAATGAGTAACGTTTGTCCTTGGCATTCGTATTTATTTTGGTGAAGAACCAAACAAGTTCATGCAAGATTGCAAGCACAGCACAAGTCATATTTCGTCCCTTTGCACGTCTGAACGGGTTGCGTTGCGGGCGGGCGAGCGGCGCTTTGCAAGTCTCGACGCGCGTTGTACTGAATATCGAATATGCAAGTTTTTACAAGTAACAGTCGCTGACCTTCTTAAAATATACTACTCAAAAGTTAAGGGAGGTTTTAAAACAAGGAAATTAATGTTAAATAAACAGGCTATCTGACTCTGATCCATATGCCGGCTTAACTGAAAAAATTTTTTTCAAGCCCGTGGACCAAAAAAAATCAAAATATTTGCAATGCAATCTGTTAGGATTGCAAGAGAACCGTAGCTCCTAAAAAATTTTAGCCAAAAAATCTGAAAATTAGAATCTTAAAACTTCAAAATGCTTTTTTTTAAAGTCTCAATACGACGGGGGGGGGGGGGGGGGGGGGGGGGGGGGGGGGGGGGGGGGGATTTTTCACCGAAATACAGCCTGTCAAAAATCACCGAAAAATTTGGAATTTTTTTTTGCTCCCTTAATTTTTTTGAGTAGTAGTTTTGATAGGTAAAGCCAAGCCAACATTTTTGTTCTTTACTATCGAAACCAGATAAATTTTCATGGACCCCCACTTACAACTTGTGAACCCCCATTTTTTTTTCACGCCAACGTAGAACCCCCGTCGAGTCTCCCGTGGACCCCTGAGGGTCCACCTGAACCACTTTGGGAATCACTGAATTAAATATAAGGACTCAGCTGTAATCGTAATAAAAAAAACAAAAATTTCAAGGTCATCAGTTTCCAGTAAAGATTGGAAACAAACTGTTGAAAACTCATTTGGGGTGTATTTTGTGAAGTCACTGATCATTTTATACCATCGTAACAAAAATTTTTATTTTAAAAGCAATCAACGTACGGAACCCTAATTGTGCAGGTTCAATTTGCACTTGACCGGTTATTTTTTCTAGCGTCGACAACACCTCTTAAATAGTTCTCTTATCTTTTTACTCGTTAGAAAATCAATTTAACCTATAGGAATGTAATGAAAGACTAATATTGTCAAATTTCCACTTTATTTAGTTTCACTGAACTGTATGACGCGTTTCGCTATAACATACTATAGCTCTTCTGATACAAAATATTTTGTATCAGAAGAAGCTATAGTATGGCGAAACGCGTCATACAGTTTCAGTGAAACTAAATTAAATGGAAATTTGACAATATTAGGTCTTTCATTACATTCGTTATGAATTTCCATCAAGTAACAGCCACAACAATTCGAAGTTTAACCTATAGGTTTTGTTTGAATTAAATTCCACGGGTTAAGAACCCAAATCTCCATCTTCCACCAAAAGTTATATCGTCCCCCTACTACTTCAGTTGGGGTTCTTGACCACTAGGGTCCCCTCCCCCCTTGGGTTTACATTTATATGGCTTATATAGCTTGGAGGTTCTCGACCACTTACGGTCGTAATTCATTGATTGTTGGTTTGGAGACCAACGATACTTGATTTGGGGAAGTTTCGGGGTCAATATAGATCCAATGGTTTTCCAGGTATTTATTTGGAAACTTAACCAGTGGGGTCCAATCTCTAATGGACACCGACTGAACCGTTACAAATAATATTTGAATTATTACTTGCGAAGAGTAAGGTGAGAATACAGTCTGCTGCGACATCTTTTATCTTCAAATTAAGACTTGGTATTACCTGCGTTGCGAGGTGACCATAATCGATCGATGAAACCTATTTTGTGTATGAATATATATTTCGGTGAAAATAGTGAATTTATGAAAATATAGGAATATAACCTTTACAAATAAGGCCTCAAGTATTTTTTTTAAAGGGTTATGTGTGTTAACTTTTCTTGATAAAACTGCAACCTGGATTTTTATAGCGTCACTTGGTACAGTATTTACTGTAATAATAAAACTTAATTTTCGAAAATAACTTAACAATATGTTAAATAAATTCTAACAAAAGATTAAAAATAAATATGTACTGTTTAAAAAAATTTTGCAGTGCGACACAATCTGTACCGCTGCTAAAGAATTAGTACATATCTTCACTTTATGGTAATATTCCAGTAAAATGATCTTGTGGAAAACTCTGGACTACGTTGCGGTCTGTCGTCAACCTACCGAACTACCGTGACTTTTCTTGGTGTTATTCAAAAACCGCACAGTAAAAACACACACACTCTACTTAGATGACTGCGGTTGGTGCTAATATTACTTATATTAAATACTAGCCGCGCCCGCGGCTCCGCTTACGTGGACTTGATTCACTACTATCGTGGCTGCTTATTCCTTATATTACATAACGTAATAAAATATCTACCATTATTTCCCCTTATCTCCCACTATTTCTCCTTATCTCCCATTATTTCTCCTTATCTCCCATTATTTGTACATAATTTCCATTATCTAGGCTTATCTCTGCTCCTCTCCCGTTATTTCTCCTTATCTCCCATTATTTCTCCTTATCTTCCATTATCTCACCTTATACCCCATTATCTAGGGATATCTCGACTTATCTCGCAATATTTCTCCTTATCTCCCATTATTTCTCCTTATCTCCCATTATCTCATCATAACTCCCATTACCTAGACTTATCTCTGCTTATCTCCCATTATTTCTCCTTATCTCCCATTATTTATACTGATCTCCCATTATCTCACCTGATCTCCCATTATCTAGGCTTATCTCGACTTATCTCGCAATAGTTCTCCTTATCTCCCATTATTTCTTCTTATCTCCCATTATCTCACCATAACTCCCATTACTTAGACTTATCTCTGCTTATCTCCCATTATTTATACTTATCTCCCATTATCTCACCTTATCTCCCATTATCTAGGCTTATATCGAATTATATAGAACATATCATATGTATAAATTCATAAAAACACGTAAATCGGATAAGTGGTTCTCAAGTGCTAAGCGGATAGATAGACAGACAGAGAGACGTTGCATTTTATATATATTATATTCTTTGCAACATGATGTTATTCCATATTTAATGGTTTAGGCAGTGTTTTGCAAGAGAGCGCGCTAGCGACAAACTTTTTCCGACTTTATTCACTATTATGATCACTGCTTATTCTTTATGTTACCTAATGCAATAAAATATATCCTATAACCTGGCCAGAGAACATATGTATGTTTAAATAAATAAAAAATACATAAATTGAATAAGTGGTTCTCCAGTGATAAGCGCACTAACGGACAGACAGACAGACGCCAGACAGAGATACGTTGCATTTTATATATGTTATATTATAGATGTAATAAAATATATATCTATAACCTGGTCAGAGAATATATGTATGAATTTAAAAAATCACGTAAATCGGATAAGTGGTTCTCGAGGGATAAGCGCACTAACGGACAGACAGACAGACAGAGAGACATTGCATTTTATATATATTATAGATATAGATTAATATTATTATTATATAACCTGGCCAAAAAATATATGTACTCGTATGAATTTAAAAAATGACACGTAAATTGGATAAGTGGTTCTCGCGTGATAAACGCACTAATGGACAGAGAGACAGACAGAGAGACATTGTATTTTATATATATTATAGATTATAGATATTCTCTGCTACATAATATTGTTCCATATTTAATGGTTTAGGCTGTGTATTGCAAGGAAACACGCTAGCGGCAAACTTTTTTCCGACTTCATTCACTATTATCGTCACTGCTCATTCCTTACGCTACCTATCTAATAAAATATAGCCTATAACCTGGCCAGAGAACATATATATGTTTTTTTAAAAAAAAGTACGTAAATCGGATAAGCGATCCTCCAGTGATAAGCGCACTAACGGGCAGACAGACAGACAGACAGAGAGACGTTGCATTTTATATATATTATAGATACAAATACTGTAATATCCAATATAAAGATTAATTAAAATATTTTCATGTTTCTATATAACCTCCACTGCCTGAACCTGGCACTGAATTGGGCATATGTTAAATTAATGTTATTAACAATTATATTTACTGTTGATATATCTAAGGAAATTAGAAAAAACAAAAGACAAAATAATGCCGAGGAAATTAAAAACTTGTAGAACAAAATAAGAACTACTCGACCTACACTTTATGCAGACTATTCCAGAATTTTTTCAAAATTTTTTGATCAGTTCTTTTCTAAATAGGGCCGGTGGAAGGGGTCTTTGGCTGCTCTTTTAAAAATAATACAAAAAAGAGTGTGCGTAAACTACTACACATATATTTTTGAACCTGGATTTTCACAAGCGTTCATTTGGCACCCCGCTCGATGATCTGGTAAAAAAACTTTTTTTTCACTTCGCATTTCACCCCGTAAAACTTAAGTCAAAATTTAACTTTCAAAACTACACGGCTCTGATTGGGCCATCAACTCCTAAATTTGTGCCAATTTCAACTTTCTACGTCAAATACTTTCGGATAAAACTAGGTTTAACAGACGGCCACCGGAGTGATCCCCCCAATAAGTGTTTTATACGGAACACTAAAAATGCGAATGAGGTACACTGTTTTAGTCCAAGCCGTTCTAAAATGAAATTGACGAAGTTAAAATTAAAACTTGTGGCTACACACTTGTCACTGATTTTTAGTGTCCCGTATGGAACACTTATAAGATAACTTCGGTGTCTGTCTGTCTGTCCGTCTGTCTGTCACACCCGATTTTCTCCGAAACTATTTGACATAGAAAGTTGAAATTTGGTACTAATATAGGAATTGATGGCCTCATCAGAGCCATGTAGTTTTGAAAGTTAAATTTTGACTTAAGGGGTTAGTTTTGGGGGGTGAAATCGGAAGTGAAAAAAAAAATTTTTTACTAGGTCATCGAGTGTGGTGTCACATGAAAGCTTGTGAAAACACGAGTAATATATATATATATATATATATATATATATATATATATATATATATATATATATATATATATATATATATATATGTATATATATATATATATATATATATATATATATATATATATATATATATATATATACGAGTATATATATATAATGTATTACTTGCGCACAGTATTATTTTTAAAAAATCGCGAAAAATCGCTGTCCACCCACCTTATCTCGAAAAGTACTGATCCAAAAATTTAGAAAAAATTCTGGAATATTCTCCACGGGGCACAGTGGGGAAAAACGAAAAATCGTGTTTCAAAATTGTCTAGAGCCTTCAATTTTGGTTCGATTTGGACGATTTTTTTTTTAAATTGAAGCTTATTAAATTCCGAACAAAGTTGTCGGAGCCGATTTTGCAATTAAACTTTTGTTTCAAAATGGCGGACGTCTTCAAAATGGCGGTTTCTGATTATATAGCGACTGAGACACAGAAAACGCTTACAGTTTCAAACCAAGTTGTACTAAAATGCGTGTATGTATGTTTTTTTATGTCGCAGATAATATATCTAATATCACAGTTACAAGATTAATAATAATGAACCCAAAATGGCTGCCATGAACAATAAAAGTATTATAAATATGAATAAACGTACCATTATTATTTTATATCCATACCATTTGCATAAATAATTTCTTTAAGGTTGTTAATTATAAATATGTTTCAACAATTGACTTAAAATGACAAATCAAGTATGGCGGATGCCAAAATTGAATCGAGCAAGAAAGTTTCTCTGTGGCATTTAGACTGTGGCAGTCAGATCATTCAAGTTATTCAAGTTTAGTTGCAGCCACTTTTTTGCTACAACAGCAAACAATGTGGCTAGTGCAGCAAAATATTTAGCTGTCCCTATTTTAACAAAACGTTTTAGCTGTTGTAGCCATTTTCTAGCTGTGTGAGCTGTCCTTTTCTGCGTGTATCGCTGTTTTTTGTATCTGCTAGAAAATTGTCTACGATACTTAAAATTTACAGCAGCAATATTCTAGCAATAACTGCATGATAATTTAAATCCCGCAACTAAACTTGAATAACTTGACTGACTGCCACAGTCTAAATGCCACAGAGAAACTTTCTTGCTCGATTCAATTTTGGCATCCGCCATACTTGATTTGTCATTTTAAGTCAATTGTTGAAACATATTTGTAATTAACAACCTTAAAGAAATTATTTATGCAAATGTTATGGATATAAAATAATTTATTCATATTTATAATACTTTTATTGTTCATGGCAGCCATTTTGGGTTCATTATTATTAATCTTGTAACTGTGATATTAGATATATTATTTGCGACATAAAAAAACATACATACACGCATTTTAGCACAACTTGGTTTGAAACTGTAAGCGTTTTCTGTGTGTCAGTCGCTATATAATCAGAAACCAACGTCCGCCATTTTGAAACAAAAGTTTAATTGAAAAATCGGCTCTGACAACTTTGTTCGGAATTTAATAAGCTTCAATTTAAAAAAAAAAATCGTCCAAATCGAACCAAAATTGAAGGCTCTAGACAATTTTGAAACACGATTTTTCGTTTTTCCCTACTGTGCGGGGTGTAGATTGAACGAAAATTATCACGAGTGCATTACCTTTAATAATTTATCTGTAATATAAAAAAACAAAAATTTCAAGGTCATCAGTTTTCAGTAAAGATTGGAAACAAACTTTGTTCGAAACTCGTTTGGGGTGTGTTTTGTGAAGTTACTGATTATTTTATACCTCCGTAACAATTTTTTTTTATTTTAAAAGTAATCAAAGTAGGAACACTTATTGCGCAAGTTCAACTTGCACTTGACCGGTTATTTTTATTTAATATAATTTTGTATCAGAAGAAGCTATAGTATAGCGAAACGCGTCATACAGTTTCAGTGAAACTAAATAAAGTGGAAATTTGACAATATTAGTCTCATTACATTCGTTATGAATTTCCATCAAGTAACAGCCACAACAATTCAAAGTTTAACCTAGAGTTTTGTTTGAATTAAATTCCACGGGTTAAGAACCCAAATCTCCATCTTCCACCAAAAGTTCTATCGTCCCCCTACTACTTCGGTTGGGGTTCTTGACCACTAGGGCCCCCTCACCCCTTGGGTTTACATATATGGCTTATATAGCTTGGAGGTTCTCGACCACTTACGGTCGTAACTCATTGATTGTTGGTTTGGAGACCAACGATACTTGATTTGGGAAAGTTTCGGGGTCAGTATAGATCCAATGGTTTTCCAGGTAGTTATTTGGAAACTTAGCCAGTGGGGTCCAATCTCTAATGGACACCGACTGAACTGTTACAAATAATATTTGAATTATTACTGGCGAAGAGTAAGGTGGAAATACAGTTTGCTGCGACATCTTTTATCTTCAAATTAAGACTTGGTATTACCTGCGTTGCGAGGTGACCATAATCGATCGATGAAAACTATTTTGTGTATGAATATATATTTCGGTGAAAATAGTGAATTTATGAAAATATAGGAATATAACCTTTACAAATAAGGCCTCAAGTATTTTTTTAAAGGGTTGTGTGTGTTAACTTTTTTTGAAAAAACTGCAGCCTGGATTTTTATAGCGTCACTTGGTACAGTATTTACTGTAATAATAAAACTTAATTTTCGAAAATAACTTAACAATATGTTAAATAAATTCTAACAAAAGATTAAAAATAAATATGTACTGTTTAAAAAATTTTGCAGTGTGACACAATCTGTACCGCTGCTAAAGAATTAGTACATATCTTCACTTTATGGTAATATTCCAGTAAAATGATCTTGTGGAAAACTCTGGACTACGTTGCGGTCTGTCGCTAACCAACCGAACTACCGTGACTATTCTTGGTGTTATTCAAAAACCAATATAAACATTAATTAAAATATTTTCATATTTCTATATAACCCCCACTGCCTGAACCTGACACTGCATTGGGCATATGTTAAATTAATGTTATTAACAATTATATTTACTGTTAATATATCTAAGGAAATTAGAAAAAACAAAAGACAAAATAATGCAGAGGAAATTAAAAACTTGTAGAACAAAATAAGAACTTAAAAATTTTAAGAATAAACAACACAATAGGAAGGAAGGACATCGAATTATTTTATCAACAATTATATATCTTACATGATAGAAGAACAGAAATTAACATGTCGAAAGTCCTAAATCAGGAGTCGGAAGAGATCCCAGGGTTCACAGAGGAAGAAATCACATCAGCCATGAAGAACATGAAAAGTAACAAAGCCCCGGGTGAAGACAATATTGTAATAGAGCCAGTTAAACAAGGAGAACCACAATTTATCAAAGCTCTGAAAATGTTATTTAATAAATGACTCCTGGAAGGAATAACTCCATCACAATGGAATAATGCAACTATTGTAATCATGCATAAAAAAGGAGATACTTCAGAATTTACAAACTATCGACCCATTAGCCTCTTGAATCATATATTCAACACTCCATCGTATATACCGCACTCACTCATGCCGCTCCTGGAGCGCTTTAGGGACTTCCCTGCAGCACGTATGCTAGACCCATAAAAAAAAATTATTCACTAAAATACTTCCCATACGTCTAACAAATAAATTTGAGTTTTTTCTTTCAAAAGAGCAGGCAGGTTTCTTCACATAGAACAAACGACCATCTGCTTATAGTTAAAGTCCTCATCGAAAAATGTATAGAATATAATAAGCCTCTGATGCTCATATTCTTGGACTTCGAAAAGGCTTTTGATTATCTAAACCAGCAGGGACTCTCGGAAGCGCTTGCTAAATATCGTACTGATCATCGATATTCCAGTGTAATTAAATACATATATGAAAATGCCGCCGCTAGTGTCAAAACAAACGGACTAATCCACTAGCAAATTTCAAAGCGAAAGAGGAGTCCGCCAGGGTGATACGCTTTTTCTCAAGCTTTTCGTAACACTTCTAGAAAGGATGCTACAATCAATAAACTGGGAAAAAATGGGGCTTAACATTGACAGTGAAAAGTTAAATCACCTTTGTTTTGCCGACGATATTGTCTTAATAACAGACTATATGCAAGAAGCACAAACTATGCTGCGCATGCTTCAAGAAGCTTCAGGAAGAGTTGGTTTAAAAATCAATCTAGCCAAGACTTAGTTTATGACAAATCTTGTATTAAACACTATAAAACTGAATAACGTGGAGATCGAGCAAGTACACCGATATAACATAAATACCTAGGACATGAAGTCAGCGTAGGACGAGACAACCAAACACATGAAATTCAACGGAATATAGCAGGTGTACAAGTATGAAATGCAGATTTTTTTCTAAAAAAACATGTTAAATTCGGAAGAATGATAAAAAGTGCTTTATTCAAAGTATGCTCCATCGCTTGTTATACATTTTTCCCATCTTTCGGGCAATTTGTGAATACCACGCCAGTAAAAATCCTCCCCTTTTGCTGCGAACCATTCATCGAGCCATTTGTTCACATCTTCGTACGAACCAAAGCGCTGCTCAGCAAGTGCGTGACCCATCGATGCAAACAAGTGGTAATCGGAAGTAGCCAAGTCTGGTGAGTAAGCAGCATGGGGTAGAACTTCTCAGCTAAGTGCTTCCAACGTGTCGCGAACTGGTTTTGCCGTATGTGATGGAGCATGGTCATGAAGAAAAATGACTTTGTGTTGCCTCTTTCGGTATCCTGGCCTTTTTTCCAGCAGCGAATGGTTCAAATCAGTCAATTGTTGTTGGTTACGTTTAGTATTAACCGTTTCCCCAGGTTTTAATAGCTCATAATAGACCACGCCCCTCTGGTCCCACGAAACACAGAGCATCGTCTTTCTGCCAAAGCGATTCGGTCTTGCGGTCGATTTGGATGGTGCGCCTGAGTCTACCCATGATTTTTGCACTTGGGATTCTCAAGATAAATCCACTTTTCATCCCCTATAACTATACGATGCAAAAACGACTTCCTTTTGTACCGAGCGAGCAAAATGTCACACGTGTTTTTGCGCTTTTCCATTTGCCTGTCGTTCAACTCATGTGATACCCATCTACCCGTCTTCTGAATCTTTCCCATCTCTCGTAGCCGATTGGAAACAGCTTGTTGACTAACGCCCAATTGTTCGGCGAGTTGTTTTTGTGTTTGCGAATCATCTTCGTCCAATAATGCTTGCAATTCCACATCTTCGTATTTTTTTGGCGGTTTTCCACGTTTTTTGTCTACAACATTGAAGTCACCACTTTTGAAACGCCAAAACCATCGTTCACACGTATTTTTCGATGGAGCATGTTCACCATAAGCTTTTCGAAGTAATCGGTATGATTCAACAGCAGTTTTCTTCAAATGAAAACAAAAAATTAATGCTGTCCGCGAATGTTCTTTGTTTGGTATAAATTTCGACATATTGAACACAACAACAGAACACTATGCACACACTCTTCCAATTTATTACTCGTGCGCGTCTGACACTTGTTGATGACACAACAAAATGGCGCAGTGTCAAATCTTTATAGCACAAACTGCAGTGGTGCACCATCTGTTGTCTGAAATCCGCATTTCATACTTGTACACCTGGTAGGTCTCTCCTGGACGGCATATGGCAAACTGAGCTATATATTTGAATCTAATCTTCCGATGTGATTAAAATGACAAATTACTTTTTATCAGATTAAGTGGACCACTGATGAAACTTATGGCGCCTCCTCCTCTGCAGGATAACTTAACAAAAAAGAATCCAATCTGCAAAAATAAAAATTAATCTTGCAAAAGAATGTAGTAGTTAAAAATTGTCGAAGGGTTTTTTTTTTCAAAAATAAAAAATTTACGGTGTTCCTTCCAAACTTTAATATGCAGTTTTCAACCAAAAAATGTATGTTTAATTATTTATAAAAAATTGTCTTTTAAAAAATTTAAAAAACCTCTCGGCAGTTTATAGAAAAAGTAATTATTAAGATTTAAAAAAAAGTTAAAAAATATTAAAAATTGACTGAATAATATTGCAGACAGTGTCTGATGAGAGGTAACGGTCCCAATCCGACGCTAGGTCACATTTAAAGCGATAACTTTGTAATGGAATGGAATTATCTTAATTTTTTTTTTAATAATTCTTAGAAGTATAGAGAATAAAAATCCGTGCAAAAATAAAAACCACTTATGTGTTTGGGTAAACCTTTTTTATTTTTCGACATAGTCTCCTTTTAGGCTTATACACTTCGTCCAACGATGTTCTAGTTTATTGATCCCTTCCGAATAATAGGATTTGTCCAAGTCTGCAAAATATCCATTAGTGTCTGCAATCATCTCCTCGTTTGAATAAAATCTTTGTCCCGCCAGCCATTTCTTCAAATTGGGGAACAAATAGTAGTCCGAGGGAGCCAAGTCTGGAGAATAGGGGGGATGTGAAACGAGTTGGAATCCTATTTCCATTAATTTTGCGACCACAACTGCTGAGGTGTGTGCTGGTGCGTTGTCGTGATGGAAAAGGACTTTCTTGTGGATCAATCGCGGGCGTTTTTCTTGCAGCTTGGTTTTCAAACGGTTCAATAACGATGAATAATATTCACCTGTAATAGTTTTACCCTTTTCCAGATAGTCGATGAGGATTATCCCCTGCGAATCCCAAAAGACAGTCGCCATAACCTTTCCGGCCGAAGGAACGGTCTTCGCCTTTTTTGCTGCAGATTCCCCCTTGGTAACCCATTGTTTAGATTGTTGTTTGGTCTCAGCAGTATAGTAATGTATCCACGTTTCATCCACAGTGACGAAACGACGCTTAAAGTCCTCCGGATTCTTCTGGAACAGCTGCAAACCATCCTTGCAACACTTCACACGATTCCGTTTTTGGTCAAGCGTGAGCAATCGCGGCACCCATCTTGCGGATAGCTTTCTTATGTCCAAATGTTTATTCAAAATATTATGTACCCGTTCAGTCGAGATGCCCACAGCACTAGCAATCTCACGCACCTTAACTCTTCTGTCATCCATCCATATCATGGATTTGATCAATGATTTCTGGAGTCGTAACCTCCACAGGCCTTCCAGAACGTTCAGCGTCACTTGTGCCCATATGGCCAGTCCGAAAATTTTGAAACCACTTATAAACTGTTCTAATCGAAGGTGCAGAGTCACCATAATGTTTATCAAGCTTCTCTTTAGTCTCCTGAGACGTTTTGCCTTTCATAAAGTAATGTTTAATCACCACACGAAATTCTTTTTCGTCCATTTCTTGAAAACCATTCGACTTCCTTGATTCACACGAATGCCAAACACAAAGAAATAGACCAATATGGCTGAAACTTGGTGTACGTTCATTCAAGAGATGCTACTAACTAAACATGACCTCGATACGCGCCGGTGGTGCCATCTCTTGGACTTTGCACGGACTTTTCAAACCAGCCTCGTATGTAACCTCTTAATTATAATTGTAGGAAAATAACTGTACTAACTATTTAATGATGCTATTAAGATAGTTTAAGTTATTGTAAATAAAGGCGAACTGCCTTTTGAAAGTTGTTATCTTAAAAGGTTATATTGATAATATAGTAGAAAAGGAATTAAACTTTATAAAATCATAAATTTAGCACGTTTCACAGTGCGAAATTTCTTGAGTTTACCGGAACTTAATTATTTAAACCAGTAAAACAGCTCTATTTGTTGGTTTTTTAAAATTTTTAATAAAAATTAATGTGTTTTATTTAAAGTTTTTTAGTTTATTTGTGTTTTTTTATTATAAAACAATTAAAAAAAACATATATTTTGTAACAATATTTTGAACATCTATTCAGAACGAGACTCATTCCAATCATCTGAAGACTCGCAATCATTACATGGGTCTGCAAATCTTTCTAACAACTCTAAAACTTCTGGCGTAACTTCACTATGCTTGGTTTTGGGTGCTTTACGAAGACTAGCGATGTACGGATCCGATGAAATAAGCAGTCGATTAAATAAATCCGTATTTGTGTCAATTCGGGATGTTTTTCTAGTAAAAAGTTCGCGATATTTTCTGCAGTCTTTGTTTTTTGCCTCCTGAGCTTCTTCAGAAAATTGTCCGATCGGAAGAATGCAAGAGGCTATAATATCCTTTCCATCACAAAGGACTTTATGCACACTTACGGGCATTGAGTACCAGAAATATTCTTTCAAATACAATTCCAAAGTTTCTCTTGCATATTCGCCGAACTTTTCTGAATCAATTTTAAGACCACAATTTAGGCACTCTAACAGCACATGAAAACGCTTGATCAAATCTAAATTAACGCCAGTTATTTCGGAAGACTTTTCGGCATTTCTAAAGAATTTCCTCGCGGTATTACTATCGTTTGTGTTTCCGGTCTGCTGTTTTGGCATATCTATAAGCAAGCCAAGCTCCTCTTTGAATTTTTGTTGAATGTATTTTTTCTTCTCTGCAACTTTTTTTTTATTTCCTGCTCCACGGGCTTGCCATGCCTTAATATCCAGTTTGCACGATATATGTAAAATACATTCCAAAAACCTTATCTATGCATGGAGGGGTGATAGTCCAAGGGATAAAAAGGATTCATTTATATTTTTTTGAGGTACATCGCAGATGTTGTTCATTTCACTAGGTTTAGCCCCACATAAGTAGCATGTTTGTGATGATGCACAGGATGATACAGCATTGCATACTTTACCGTCAATCATACAAAAGATCGTATTTGCTGTAACCTGAAATTGCTTGCCATCTACAAGTATAGTGGTTGGAGTAAGTTGAGATATTTGTTCTTTCACTTTGTTTACTTCTGAGGTAATTACACTGACTGTTTCTTTGGCAAAAACGAACTTAATGGGGCGACAGTACCGTGTGGAAGAAGAAGCAGGGTTTTTTCAAATTACTGACTGATTATCACCATTATCATTTACGGAGCACATTTGGATTGGTACCATTGATACACTAAACATACTATCATCAGAGCTATGTTTGTCCATATACTTTTGTCGATAATTAACTTGTTCCGCCCCATCACAACCCCACTTTACGATAATATTTAGTGCTTTAACGTTTGATAAAGTTCTAAGAATCCCTTCTAATCCTGTACAAAGTCTTGCTACGGTATGATTTATAAGCGACTGAACTCATACTTCAGCTGAAACTTCAGTTATTATTATGTCCTTTGGATAGCACAACCTCTTTGCCTCTTTTACAACATAATAAGGTGGATACAAAGTGCAACGGTGATTTTTTGCTTGATCTCGAACAATGTTGTACTGATTTGACGATAAGTTTACATCAATAAGTAGCGCCAGAGCCTGGTCTGGAGTTAATTTTCGTGGGCTGTTTGAAGAAGAATGCGAGCCTTCTTGATTTTGTTACGCCTTTCTGGAGAACCAGATGCCAGTTCCTTGACAATCGCTGTAGAGTTTGCAAAGTCATTCTGGAAAATGTTTAATTTAAAAGAAGATCGCAAAATATCGCAGAAGATCTTTTGTGTTTCCAACAGAGGAAAAAAAAAAACCTTTCAAATTTTGTGCGTTTCAAGCTGGTATTATGTAGTATCACTTTTTAAAGTATCCACTGAAGTTAAAAAAGTAAATTTTACTTACTTCTTAAAAATCACTTTTTTCACGAACACATCACACACGAGTAAGTAAAGATTTTGCAATTATTTAAATGCCAATAATTGACAATTCTCTTATAAAATAAATGAAGAAAAAATCATGGCCTACTGACTTGCCGTTTGTATGTACCACTCTATTAACTATTAACAAATCGAATAGCTTTCTGTAGGCAAAAATGATTGAATAAGTAATGCAACTTTCAGGTGCATTTTGCAGTTGTTTCGCAGGGTTAATCCCCAAACTGAGTATGAGGTTTTAGAGGTGGGATATTACCCTACCAAAATAATGAATAATCTTATGCATTTTACGTATTTCAAAAATTGAATAAAGTTCCGCTAAACTTCCTAAATTTCGCACTGTGCGTTTCTAGAAAAATACCCGAGTTAGTTTTGTAGTTTTAGGAATAAATATAAGTAACCGAAAAAGTAAATACAGTGTTTCTTCACACCGACGAACAGAACACTATTACTACCACAAAAATTAATGAACGCGAACCTTGACACATAAATATTGCACCTTTGTAAAAATATTCCCTAATCAGGTTCCCTGATTTGTAGTTTTAAGCTTGCAAATTTTATTGTTTTCTCTAAAATACTCAGGGATAAAATAAAAAAGAGTTTTCACATCTTACTGTTGTACCATTAACCTGAACTGTACCAAAGTACTACTGCTGAACCCGTTCAGACTGTTTACTTGGCACTGTCCTAAAATCACATGCAAAATTATCTTGATTTATTCTTTTAGCCGACAAAGCAAAAAATAAAATTTGAGATGGATTTGTGTTTAAATTAAATTCCACGGTTTAAAAACCCAAATCTCCATCTGCCTCATAACCAAAACTCGTCGGATAGGATTCCGGGTTATGCGTGCCCGTGAACTCTTATCACCTGCAGTTATGGTGATTTCGGAACTACCAACGGAACTTTGTGGTGAAAAACTCCACTCTAACGAGAGGAATTATTAATAAACACCACAACGTAACTTGGGCTTTCCAGAGAAATATTTGGAATTTTAATCAGTGAGGTCCGGCCTTTTATGGACGTCGGTTGAAATGCTGGGTATGTTATTTAAATTATTACTCGGGGAGAGTAAGGATGGGATGCTATTTGCAGCGACATCTTTTACGCTCAAATCAAAACTCATCATTTCTTGAGATGCTAGGTGGCCATAATCGATCAATAAATGAAAAATTTACTGAGTTAGCCGTTACTTGATGGAAATTCATTGTGACTTAATACAAATAAAACACTAATAATGTTTTTTAATTTCCACTATATTATTATTTTTCGTGACAATAGTTTCGGCTTCGGACGAATAAGAATTTTTAACTAAATGTAATATTGAATACACATCCTTAAATATAAACTCCTGGACAAAATTAACGCAACAATCTGAAAATTAATTTATCTTTTTCTTATGTCAGTTTTAAAGTTTGTCGAGTATTTGAATAGTAGGCTATGCATATTTTGTTTCGTTGTTCATGACAGAAATCAAGACAATTCGTTTAGATTTATAGTTTTAAAGAATTTTTTAGAAGAAAAACAATTTTCTGTAATAATGCGATAGATTTTCTTTAAAAGTAAACTGTTCCCTTTTTCAAAGTAATACGTTTTTGTGGTAGACTGTTTTATTTTTAACCCCGAAGAATTAGATAAATGAATCGAACAAGGAATTTAACTGAACACGAGGTAGTGCGAGCCTCAGTTTTATTGGACGAGGGATATTGTCAGAGTTATGTCGCCAATTTGTTAGCCAAACATCGTTCCACAATGAGTGGTATGGTAAGAAACGAACTCGAAGCTGTTCGCACTGTCACAATTTCTTCTAAAACAGTTAGAAGACGGTTAAATGAAGCTGGAGTAAACAGTAGGAGGCCAGCCACTGCGCCCTTGCTTACTAGAGAGAACAGAGTTGCCAGGTTACGTTTTGCTCGAAATCACGAAAACTGGTCTGTGGATGATTGGAAACAAGTTTTCTTTAAAGATGAAATTAGGGTTAGTCTAAAACATACAGATGGTCGTGAGCGAGTATGGCGAAGACCAGGAGAGAGGTTTGCTCCTTGCAATATCTCTACAAGGATTCCATTCGGCGGTGGCTCTGTTATGTTCTGGGGTGGCATCTGATTTGATGCTCGCGCAGAGTAAGTTCCTGTCCGTACGAGATCCATGAATGCTGACTACTACCTTGAGAATATTGTAATAGAACATGTGATGCCTTTCGGTCATTTTGTGGGGCCCAATTTCCTGTTTATGCAAGACAACGCTCGACCTCACGTGGCTAGGGAGGGACTCGATTATCTTAATCAAGTTGATATACCGATTATGCAATGGCCACCAAGAAGCCCGGATTTGAATCCGATAGAACATGTATGGGATCACCTTAAGAAAAATGTGAAACGTCATATATCTGCACCTAGAAACCTGAGGGAACTTGAAAATGCAGTTATCACAGAATGGGAGCAAATTCCTCAAGATTTTATCCAAAATTTAATTAGAAGCATGCCTAGGCGCATAAACGCTGTCATCCGAAGTAGAGGGGGCAACACACGCTACTAGTGTCCCAGTTACACCATTAATTTTGCTACTAGTGTCCCAGTTTATTTTTTTCATTATTACATAATTTCACCGATTTTGTTGTTAGGTCTTAAGAATAATTTTAATTCGAATCTTATAGAGAAATTTGGTAGCTAATTCACTTTTAAAGTATCCGAATAAGTTTTTTCTAACTTTTAGTGTAACCAATGTTCATAAAAAATTATTAAAATTAATTCATTATAGAGATTTGTATACCTAGAAAATTCTAACTATATAATTGGGTACAATAATATAAAACCATAAATACACAATATATAATTGGGAAAACTTAAATATTTAATCCTGCTTATTGTTCTAGGTAAATCTAGTTGGGTTAATTTCTAATTTTTATAAAGGTTTAATAACGGAGAGTTATTGGTTTCAAGTTGTTGGTTCAGTAAAATGTTCCTCTTCTTATATTTGTTAATCTCCATGCTTTCTAAGAAATTCAACTTTTTAGATTTGGATTCATTGTGAAGAATTAAGTTGGTATACTCCCGATTTTGTCCATGGATCAATTTTGTTTTTGTTATTTTTTATTAGATTTGTTGGTTATCTTTCCTGTATAAGTGAGTGTTTTAAAATTATGTTTATGAGTTTTAATTGTTGGGTATACCATTTTAATAGCTTGTCTATAAGATTTTTTGTTGACGATTTTATCTATTATATCTGATCGATATCCATTGTTAACCGCTATCTGTTTTATATTTGGTTCTTTAATATAATTGTGTGAGTGAGGATGATTAGAATTATTATGTATTATGGAGCCTGTATGTGATGGTTTATGGAAGATCGACAAGTCATGTTTATCGGTAATATTTTTAATCGTTAAGTCTAAGAGATTAGTTGATTTATGCTGTTCCATTTTCATAGTAAATTTTATATTTTGATGAATATTATTTATAAAGTCAACAAATTGTGTAAGTTGTCTATCTGTTCCAGAAAAACAAACTATGTCATAGATTCTAGATGATCCATAACGATTTCGGATAACAATGGACTTAAGGGGTTCCCCATAATTAAACCTTCTTTTGACATATAAAAAACCGTTAAATTAAGTAGTTTTGATCCAAACAAACCGTTATACAATTTAGTATTTCTTGTTTGGTTATTATGTTTACTTTGTTTTTGTCTAAATGAACCACATATTTTAAAGTCTAAAGTGTATATATATATATATATATATATATATATATATATATATATATATATATATATATGTATGTATATATACAATTTGACAAAGTCGAAAATTAAATATGGATAATTTTACCAATAAAATATAATCGGTGTGTGTATATGTGTGTGGGTATATAATGTTATCACCTAATATATCGAAACTGGCATATTTCTGTAGTACAAGCAATTACAAGCAATTGTAGAAAAAAACTAATAAATAGTGCACTTCACTAATAACACGAAAAAAGGAACTCAAGGAAGCCAAAAACTCCTGATCTAAAATTAACACCCCCACTGCCTGGAAAATTACATATAGACTGTAAGTAATACATTATTAATTACGTACCCATATTCTATTTTACCAATGTAATTAACTAACTTCTCGTGACCTATATGGTTAAAAATCCAAAAATTTAGTCCTCAAAGCAAATTTTCAAATGAATACAATTTATCCTTTGTTAAATTCATATCAAGATTAAAATAAGCTGATATAAAATCTTTATAAGTTCTGTTCTTTTGTATGATACAGGAGGCAGTAGATACCACCGAAAATATAGTTATCGCTACAAAAAGACTAACGCATTAAATAAAATCTCGCTGCAAAGCGAAGCCATTTAACTACCACTGGTACATTAAATCTGCCTCGTCGAATATCTCAGAGATGTCGTGAAAGTTGAAGTTACGCGGCATCTTAACGATCCGGCGATAGCGAGCTAGCTTCGTTTTATAGCCACTCTTTTTTAAAAAAAATATATAGCTTGGTATTGGTAGGCTTAAAAATAATGGATTTATAAAAATCGTAAATTATCACAATACACACAAAAGATGTTAGACAGATTCTGCAACGCGAATACACTTTCATACTATGGCAGAATTGCAATAAAATAAAGTAAAAGTTAGGTTACGTTAGTATTCATCTTCTATAAACTTAGGGGATTTTTTTCATTCACCACACTACCCGTTGATGTCTGCTGTATATCTAAATAGCAAAAAAGACCCTACGATAATAGCGATAAAAATACTGAACTTCATATAACCTCCCTTATAAATTCCTAAATAAGGGAAATCGTTATCTTTAATAAAGGTTTCTCTTATTTTGTTTGACTACTGCGCAAGCTCCAAACGGTGGGAGCATGCTTTAAATAACGATTACAGCTGAGTCCTTATATTTAATTACTTCCCTTTACTATTGCGCATGCTTCAAATAAGGATAAAGACAGTAGCCTGCCAAAATAAGTGTTGTAAAATCTCTTTGTTGTTTGCCGTAAGAACTTTTCGGATTTGGAAATTTCAATTGTTATTATTTAGTTTCGAACAATAAAACATATATTACATACACAGTCGACACTCTATATAGTGAAAGACCAAAATGTTGACCGAAATTTCACTATAGAAAGTTTTTCACTATATAAAGAAAAAATCCGTATATATTGCTATGTATGTATTTTATATTGGTAATCATTTACTTGTATTTTATAAGGTACAAGCAACAAAAAAAATTGCAAAATTGAATTATTAGAAAAGATTTTATTAAACACTTGAAAGTTTAAATAGTACATAGCATGTACAGGGCTAAATACATACATAAAGTCCGTACGTTATATCTTTACCCGTGCGTCATAGTTTTCAGGCCATATAACAGACGACTATTATATTATTTGTCTCTTTTCACCAATAAATCGTAGGTATCGGTAAAAAGAGACAAAAAATATAATAGTCGTCTGGGATATTGCCTGAAAACCATGACGCACGTGTAAAGATGTAACGTACGGACTTTATGTATGTGTGTACTACATACGAAATAAAAAGAATAATACAAAATTTGTTAATACATATGTACATACTACGTACATACGTACTAGGAAAAATAATCAGTTATTTTCTTTTGAACATCACTTTTGAAAAATAATTGTTGCTCAACAAAATTCTCGAATTTATTCAAATGCATAAAGATTTGATCAGGTACACTTTCCTGGCCCCTGAGAGTAGTTCACACAATGTCAAATGCATTTTTTATTTCATTTTCACTAAATTTAGCAGGACATTCCCCGGTTTCAGTTTCTTCTTCATGATCTTCTATACTTTTTATATCGTCAATTATGTTTTGGTCAGTTGGGAGATCTGTCGTGCCAACATCATTGTCGATTTCTAAGAAATCTTCAAGTAAAAAATCTGCGTCGAAGGTAGCAGTTTTTTGTAGAATAACCCATTGCCTTTTTAAGGTAGCGAGATCCATTTCGTCTTCTTCTTCACATTCGTAAATTTTTTCAATAAAACCTGCTTTAGAAAAGCAGTTTTTGATAGTTTTCTGAGAAACATTTTCACTCCATACTTTAGCGACTTCGGTTATACACTCTTTAAGGGTAATCAATTTTTGGACTGGAAGGTTGTTATCAATCGCATTAACAATTTTGTGAACAATTCTGTTTCGGTAATGATGTTTTATGTTTTTTATAATACCCTGGTCCATAGGCTGCAATTTGGAGGTCATGTTTGGTGGAAAAAAGATCAATTCAATATTCCTTAATTTTTTACTTACAGTAACTGGATGTGCAGGACAATTGTCTATAAACATCACAATCTTTCGCTTTTGGCTTTTCATTTTCGTGTCCAGTTCTTTGATCCATCTTTTGAAAATCTCAGAAGTCATCCATGCCTTTTTATTATTGGCGTAATCTAACTCCAGAGATTTAACTCCTTTTAAACAACAGGGATTTTTGCTTTTACCTATGAGCAGTAATTTCAGTTTTTTTGAGCCATCCATGTTTGCTCCAACCATAAGTGTCACCCTTTCTTTACTTGTTTTAACACCAAAACATTTATCACTTTTAAAAGCAAAAGTTTTATTTGGCAAACATTTAAAAAACAACCCGGATTGAAAACGTTTTTTGGCTCGTACTTTTTCAATGCACTTTTTAAAACAGTTTCAGTCCAAATGTCACAGTCCTCCTCACTAACGCTTGCACTCTCGCCAGACACCGTCTTGAAAACAATTGAATTGCGAGTCTTCCAGGCACTCAACCATCCTTCACTAGCTTGAAAATTAACGCAGTTAAATTCTTTAGCAAATTGTAGAGCCTTTTACTTTATTAAATTTCCCGATATTGGTACGTTTTGATGCGTACGGGCCACTTGAAACCATCGTGAAACTGCTTCATTTACATCCTCGTAAGTACTCACCCGTACTCGTTTTCGACTGCTTAGAACACTAGGTTTCTTGATGATACTGTCGCGACTTTTTATTATCAGAGAGACGCAACTTGGAGAAACACCAAATTTTGCAGCAACATCAATTTTTTTGCAGCCTTTATCAACTTCCTCCAAAACTTTAATTTTCTCAGCTAAACTTAAACACTCTCGCTTGGACATCTTAACTGATTCTTAAACAAAAAGAAACTGAACCTGAATTTGCGAATTTCTAGGCCTCGACTATAAAATGGGGTTTTCCCCGGGTTTCTATAAAATGTGTTATTTCCCGGGTTTCTCACAGAAATCTACCTGATTTATTGCCAACCATTAGGCGTATAAACGCGTTAAGAACCTTTTCAAAAGAATGCGTCATAAAAATGGAATTCGTGCTAATGTTAGATAAAAATGGGAAACCCGAAATGGCCAAGATCTCAATAAATGCATAAAAATTTATACATAAAATTCCGGTAAAAATTTTATTATATAGAGTGTTACTATTTTACAGATTCACTATATGAAATTTCATTAAAATATTCTAGGTCTTGAAAAAATTGCACTATAAAGAGTTTTTCACTATATAACAGTGTCGACTGTATATGTTTTATATTTAATATAAGTAATACGTATTAGCACCCAGCGCAGTACTCTAAGTAGAGTGTGTGTGTTTTTCCTGTGCGGTTTTTGAATAACACCAAGAAAAGTCACGGTAGTTCGGCAGGTTAGCGACAAACCGCAACGTAGTCCAGAGTTTTCCACAAGATCATTTTACTGGAATATTACCATAAAGTGAAGATATGTACTAATTCTTTAGCAGCGGTACAGATTGTGTCACACTGCAAAATTTTTTTAAACAGTACATATTTATTTTTAATCTTCTGTTGGAATTAATTTAACATATTATTAAGTTATTTTCGAAAATTAAGTTTTATTATTACAGTAGATACTGTACCAAGTGACGCTATAAAAATCTAGGCGGCAGTTTTTTCAAAAAAAGTTAACACACATAAGCCTTCAAAAAAATACTTGAGGCCTTATTTGTAAAGGTTATATTCCTATATTTTCATAAATTCACTGTTTTCACCGAAATATATATTCTCACACAAAATAGTTTTCATCGATCGATTATGGTCACCTCGGAACGCAGGTAATACCAAGTCTTAACTTGAAGATAAAAGATGTCGCAACGAATTGTATTCCCACCTTACTCTTCGCCAGTAATAATTCAAATATTATTTGTAACGGTTCAGTCGGTGTCCATTAGAGACTGGACCCCACTGGTTAAGTTTCCATGTAACTATCTGGAAAACCATTGGATCTATATTGACCCCGAAACTTCCCCAAATCAAGTATCGTTGGTCTCCAAACCAACAATCAATGAATTACGACCGTAAGTGGTCGAGAGCCTCCAAGCTATATAAGCCATATAAATGTAAACCCAAGGGGGGAGGGGGCCCTAGTGGTCAAGAACCCCAACCGAAGTAGTAGGGGGACGATAGAACTTTTGGTGGGAGATGGAGATTTGGGTTCTTAACCCGTGGGATTAATGCAAACAAAACCTATAGGTTAAATTTATTTTGTAACGGGTAAAAGATAGAGAACTATTTAAGAGGTGTTGTCAACGCTAGAAAAAATAACCGGTCAAGTGCAAATTGAACCTGCACAATTAATTAGTGTTCCGTACGTTGATTCCTTTGAAATAAAAAATTTTGTTACGGTGGTATAAAATCGTCAGTGACTTCACAAAATACACACCCAAATGAATTTTCAACAAAGTTTGTTTCCAATCTTTACTGGGAACTGATGACCTTGAAATGTCCTTATATTTAATTACTTCCCTTTACTATTACACATGCTTCAAATAAGGATAGACAGTAGCCTGCCAAAATAAGCGTTGCAAAATTTTTCAGATTTAGAATTTTCAATTGTTCCTATTTAGTTTCGGACAATAAAACATTATATGTATGTAGAGTGCTCTATAGAGGTGTCAAATATCTAACATTTATTTATTCGGAAATAACGAACCAGCATCTTAAATAAAAAAAAAACTGGTCAAGTGCAAGTTGAACTTGCGCAATTAGTGTTCCGTACGTTGATTGCTTTTAAAATAAAAAATGTTGTAACGGAAGTATAAAATGATCGGTGACTTCACAAAACACACCCCAAATGGGTTTTCAACAAACTTTATTTCCAATCTTTACTGAAAATTCATGACCTTGAAATTTCTGTTTTTTTTTTATATACCAGATAAATTATTACAGGTAATGCACTCGTGATAATTTTCGTTCAATCTACACCCCGTGGAGAATATTCCAGAATTTTTTCAAAATTTTTTGATAAGTACTTTTCGAGATAAGGCGGGTGGACAGCGATTTTTCGCGATTTTTTAAAAATAATACACAAATAAAAAAAAAAAAAAACGGTCAAGTGCAAGTTGAACTTGCACAATTAGTGTTCCGTACGTTGATTGTTTTTAAAATAAAAAATTTTGTTAGGGTGGTATAAAATGATCAGTGACTTCACAAAACAGACCCCAAATGAGTTTTCAACAAAGTTTGTTTCCAATCTTTACTGAAAACTGGTGACCTCGAAATTTTGTTTTTTTTTCTATACCAGATGAATTATTAAAGGTAATGATAATTTTCGTTCAATCTATACCCCGTGGAGAATATTTCAGGATTTTTTCAAAATTTTTTGGTCAGTACTTTTCGAGATAAGATAGAGGACAGCGATTTTTCACGATTTTTTAAAAGTAATACGAAGAAAAGTGTGCGCAAGTATTACATTATATATATATTTTTTTCTCGTGTTTTCACAAGCTTTCATTTGACACCACTCTCGATGACCTAGTAAAAAAATTTTTTTTTTCACTTCCGATTTCACCCCTCAAAACGAATCCCTTAAGTCAAAATTTATGTTACGGTAATATAAAATGATCAGTGACTTCACAAAACACACCCCAAATAAGTTTTCAACAAAGTTTATTTCCAATCTTTACTGAAAACTGGTGACCTTGAAATTTTGGTTTTTTTCTATACCAGATAAATTATTAAAGGTAATGATAATTTTCGTTCAATCTATACCCCGTGGAGAATATTCCAGGATTTTTTCAAAATTTTTTGATCAGTACTTTTCGAGATAAGGTAGGGGACAGCGATTTTTCACGATTTTTTAAAAGTAATACGAAGAAAAGTGTGCGCAAGTATTACATTATATATATATTTTTTACTCGTGTTTTCACAAGCTTTCATTTGACACCACTCTCGATGACCTAGTAAAAAAATTTTTTTTTCACTTCCGATTTCACCCCTCAAAACGAATCCCTTAAGTCAAAATTTATGTTACGGTAATATAAAATGATCAGTGACTTCACAAAACACACCCCAAATAAGTTTTCAACAAAGTTTATTTCCAATCTTTACTGAAAACTGGTGACCTTGAAATTTTGGTTTTTTTCTATACCAGATAAATTATTAAAGGTAATGATAATTTTCGTTCAATCTACACCCCGTGGAGAATATTCCAGGATTTTTTCAAAATTTTTTGATCAGTACTTTTCGAGATAAGGTAGGGGACAGCGCGATTTTTCACGATTTTTTAAAAGTAATACGAAGAAAAGTGTGCGCAAGTATTACATTATATATATATTTTTTACTCGTGTTTTCACAAGCTTTCATTTGACACCACACTCGATGATCTAGTAAACAAATTTTTTTTTCACTTCCGATTTCACCCATCAAAACGAATCCCTTAATTGAAAATTTATGTTACGGTGATATAAAATGATCAGTGACTTCACAAAATACACCCCAAATAAGTTTCAACAAAGTTTATTTCCAATCTTTACTGAAAATTGATGACCTTGAAATTTCTGTTTTTTTTTATGTATCAGATAAATTATTACAGGTAATGCACTCGTGATAATTTTCGTTCAATCTACACCCCGTGGAGAATATTCCAGAATTTTTTCAAAATTTTTTGATAAGTACTTTCCGAGATAAGGCGGGTGGACAGCGATTTTTTGCGATTTTTTAAAAATAATACAAAGAAAAGTGCGCGCAAGTATTACATTATATATATATTTTTTACTCGTGTTTTCACAAGCTTTCATTTGACACCACACTCGATTACCTAGTAAAAAAATTTTTTTTTTCACTTCCGATTTCACCCCCCAAAACTAACCCCTTAAGTCAAAATTTAACTTTCAAAACTACATGGCTCTGATGAGGCCATCAATTCCTATATTACTACCAAATTTCAACTTTCTATGACAAATAGTTTCGGAGAAAATCGGGTGTGACAGACGGACAGAGGACAGACGGACAGACAGACGGACAGACACCGAAGTGATCTTATAAGTGTTCCGTACGGAACACTAAAAAGTGCGCGCAAGTATTACATTATTTATATATTTTTTACTCGTGTTTTCACAAGCTTTCATTTGACACCACACTCGATTACCTAGTAAAAAAAGTTTTTTTCACTTCCGATTTCACCCCCCAAAACTAACCCCTTAAGTCAAAATTTAACTTTCAAAACTACATGGCTCTGATGAGGCCATCAATTCCTATATTATTACCAAATTTCAACTTTCTATGACAAATAGTTTCGGAGAAAATCGGGTGTGACAGACGGGCAGACAGATGGACAGACGGACAGACACCGAAGTGATCTTATAAGTGTTTCTTACGGAACATTAAAAAAAGAGTGTAAGTGGAAAAGTTATGTTTATGAAAAATGATATTCTGATTTAAAAGTTTGTCTGGAAAACTATCAACTGACTTGCAATCAAAAATATTCTCTCTGGTTGTATTCTGTAGCTTCACCTAACGATCGTTCTTAACTCTTCCTAATGGCGCTCAAAGATGGCGCAGTAAAATCTGAATACACATGCAACACACACTCTCTCAGAATCTATTTGAATAACTGTGGTTGATACTAATATTTTCAAATGTACTAAATATGTATCTATTGTACTAAGTGTACAGATTCTATATTTTCTCAAACAATTTTTCCTTAGCAAATAATGGTTAAGCAAATGGTAATACTGGTTAAGCAAGTAGTAAGTTAACTATTATATTCTACTGGACGGAGAGAAAGTACTATTATTTGACAATAATTAAAATATATATAAACTTTTAGGTTACCGATATTGGTTAATAACAGTTAACAACTTATTGACCTTATTAAATAATTATATAATTCCATCTTAAAAAAATGTAAACAAAAATTAAGTAATTTAATAAAATCTTCTTCTTTTCGAGGTATTGTGCAGATGTCCACCCTCACACGCCCAACGTAAAAGACCTCAATTATTCTGAAATAAAATCCAAATTTCTTGAAAGACTTCACAAGTGTTATTCCAAGACAGATAACGGGGTTGGTGCGGTAATCGTGCATAATAACTTTTCAAAAAATTTCAAACTCTCTTAACACAACTCAATCTTCACAGCGGAGTTACTGGCAATAAAAGAAGCAACCAAATATGCCACTGATATCAAAGACAATAAGAACTCCCTAATACTGTCAGACTCACTAAGTGCGCTGAAAGTCATCATAGCAAATAATCCTAACTATGCATATTTAAGACAAATCACAGATGTTCTATATATTGCAAAATCAAGAAATATGGGGATAAAAAGTAATAACAGAGCTAACCAAGAAGCCATTAATAACGGTAATCCCAAAACAGGGGAAAATCACCCAAATGACTTCCAAAATGGACTAATTGCTATAAGCAGAAATCTGTTCCAATTGGAATGGCATCTGGAAAAAAACAATATCTAGCTTTGGAAACTAAAACCATTAGTCTACCCCTCACTCCACATTCAAAACCTAAATAGAGCTGAGAGCACCATTTTGAGAAGATTGGCCACTGGTCACATTTATCAGACCCATTCCTACCTTTTAAAGAATGAACCAAACCTTTTACGCTCAAGGTGTAACTCTGCGCTAACGGTCCAACATATTTTCGAAACAGAACATCTGATAAACACAAAGCACAACATTCCCTTCACATTAACACAAATAATAAACACTATAAACTTAGGGGATTTTTTTCATTCCCTGCACTACCCGTTGATGTCTGCTGTATACCTAAGTAGCAAAAAAGACCCTACCAAAATAGCGATAAGAATAACGAACTTCACATAACCTCCCTTATAGGTTCCTAAATAAGGGAAATCATTATCCTTAATAAAGGTTCCTCTTATTTTGTTTGACTACTGCGCAAGCTCCAAACGGTGAGAGCATGCTTTAAATAACGAATACAGCTGAGTCCTTATATTTAATTACTCCCCTTTATTATTGCGCGCGTTTCAAATAAGGATAAAGACAGTATCCTGCCAAAATAAGCATTGCAAAATTTTTCAGATTTGGAATTTTCAATTGTTCCTATTTAGTTTCGGACAATAAAACATTATATGTATGTAGAGTGCTCTATAGAGGTGTCAAATATCTAACATTTATTTATTCGGAAATAACGAACCAGCATCTTAAATAAAAATAACCGGTCAGGTGCAAGTTGAACTTGCGCAGTAAGTGTCCCTACTTTGATTACTTTTAAAATAAAATATTTTGTTACGGAGGTATAAAATGATTGTGACTTCACAAAACACCCCAAATGAGTTTCCAACAAAGTTTGTTTCCAATCTTTATTGAAAACTGATGACCTTGAAATTTTGGTTTTTTTTATATGACAGATAAATTATTAAAGGTAATGCACTCATGATAATTTTCGTTCAATCTACACCCCGTGGGGAATATTCCAGAATTTTTCAAAATTTTTTGATCAGTACTTTTCGAGATAAGGTGGGGACAGCGATTTTTCCCGATTTTTTAAAAATAATACAAAGGAAAGTGTGCGCAACTTTTAGATTATAAATATATATATGTATATATATATATATATATATATATATATATATATATATATATATATATATATATATATATATATATATATATATATATTTTTACTCGTGTTTTCGCAAGCTTTCATTTGACACCACACTCGATGACATATTTTTTTTTTTTTTCATTTTCGATTTCTCCTCCCACGACTAACCCCTTAAGTCAAAATTTAACTTTCAAAACTCCACGACTCTGATGAGGCCATCAATTCCTATATTAGTACCAAATTTCAACTTTCTATGATAAATAGTTTCGGAGAAAATCGGGTGTGACAGACGGGCAGACAGATGGACAGACGGACAGACACCAAAGTGATCTTATAAGTATTTCTTACGGAACATTAAAAAAAGAGTGTAAGTGGAAAAGTTATGTTTATAAAAAATGATATTCTGATTTAAAAGATTGTTTGGAAAACTATCAACTGACTTGCAATCAAAAATATTCTCTCTGGTTGTATTCTGTAGCTTCACCTAACGATCGTTCTTAACTCTTCCTAATGGCGCTCAAAGATGGCGCAGTAAAATCTGAATACACATGCAACACACACTCTTTCAGAATCTATTCAAATAACTGTGGTTGATACTAATATTTTCAATTGTACTAAATATGTATATATTGTACTGAATGTACAGATTCTATATTTTCTCAAACAATTTTTCCTTAGTAAATAATGGTTAAGCAAATGGTAATACTCATAGACATAGAGAATGGACCGAGCATTTACCTTACAAAATTGACCACTCTTTAGAAAGAGACAAAGCGGCCAATACCTGTCTCCTTTCTGTAGGATTGTAATAAACAAAGCGCAGTACCCCGAGACGGAACTCAAGGCGAGAAAAACCCTCACCCGATTTTAGTTCAAATAGAACACTTAGAAATATTATTTTCAAGAGCGCCATAGCTTAGTGGTATTCTAGAAAAAGACAGCTACTGGCCGCTCATTCGCCTTGTCTCTCTCACTTTTGCTTCCATATTTACTTCACAGCGGGATACGGAACACTCAGTCCATCCTCTGTGTCAGGGGTGCTCAAACTTGAACTGCTGGCGCTCTACCTCAACATTGTTAGACTACGATCGATCGACTCTGAGAGGCTGCAAGTAAGTGTGATGCAGGATTGTCGTCTAGGTAGGGTGTATCGTAGCATAGCATAGATATTAGTTTTCCGCACAATATGCATTTTTTTAGTCAAGGTAAGTGTGGGTCTGCTCTAAAATGTCAAAATTGCGAGTTTATTGGTTCTTACAAAACAAAGGAGTTCTAGTGTCTAAACTTAACTAAAGATGTTGAAGCGTGGCACTGCATGTCGTCAGCATACTTTCCATAAGATGGTACGTAATTACCGAGTGCTAATCGCAAGCATGATGACATATGTTCGTCAGTTAGTCGATTGCGATATTTTGACTTAATTATCTTCATTTCAGAAAATGCAGACTCGCACAAGTAAGTTGACCCAAACATTGCCGTCAGTTGAAGGGCGATTTGCCTTAGATTCGGATATTTATCTTCAGATATAAAACACCAGAATTTTGTATCAGATGCTGTGGCTTTGAGATGCATATCTGATATAATCTGCACTAACTCATTTTCAACAGAACATGAGTCCATGTTAAACTGACTTGCTATTTCAGCAGCTAATTCCTCAATGTTTTTACACTAAAAAGGATAACTCATAAATGATGCGATATTTGCCAATTTACTGAAATCATAAAAACGTATTTCGAATTGGCCCAAAATATTTGATATTTCTGCCTCATAAATATCATAATTCAACTGAGGAATCCTTGCTTTCAAAGATGGAAAATTTTTCAGATCCTTTCTTTTCAGTTGATCTATCATAAGTTGCAATTTACTTTTGAATGCGTTTATTGCGCTAATCATCTCAATAATAGTTTTTCCTTTACCTTGAAGCTCCAAATTAATGGTGTTTAAATGCATTGTGATGTCTGTCAAAAATGTCAAATCAGTCAGCCATTTTCCGTTTTTCAGCATCTGAGTGTCATCACCTCGTTCGTCCAGAAAAGCTGTTATTTCGGGCAATAATTCTTGAAACCTTTCTAGGAATTTTCCGCGACTCAACCACTTAACGTCCGTATGAAGAACTAAATCAGTGTGTTCAGCTGACTCACTATCTTCCAACAGCAATTTAAAGAGCCGTCGTTGCAAGCTACGTGCACGGATAGAATTCACAATTTTTATTGCAATGCCCATAATCTCCTCCATGTTTAGAACTTTTGAACACAAAACTTGTTGATGTATAATGCAATGGAAGGAGAAAAATGAAGGAAAATTATCATTAGCTCGACACAATGCTACAAAACCAGTTTCCAGTCATTGCTGGTGCTCCATCGGTTGTAATGCACACTAGTTTATATATTGGTAGCTTGTAGTTTGTTACAAAATTGAAGAAAACGTCATATATATCTTCGCCACGGCTCTTTCCTTTCAGAGGAATCGTTGTCAAAAACTCTTCCTTAGCCGACATGTCATTGAATACCATTCGAATAAAAATACACAGCTGGGCAGTGTCTGTCATATCGGTGGATTCGTCGACCTGTAAAGAAAAGTATGTACATTCCATGATATCATGTTTTAGTTTATCTGCCATGTCCTGACTCATGACTTCAATACGCCTTGTGACAGTTGGACGAGATAACTGAAGTTCTCTAATAGCAGACATAATCTCTGTTTTATTTTTAAAATCTCCAAATAAAGTCTCACCCGCTTCAATAAATGCTACCTTCACAACCAATCCAACATCAAATGGTTTCTTGTGTTTCGCCAATATATGAGATATTTTAAATGATGCGATCGTTGCAGCTTTTGATTGTTTGGCTGGTCTTGTGAACATGGTTTGTTCTTTTTTCAAACAAGTTATCAAATCACGTACTTTTCGTTTTCCTAATTCACTCTGTGACGGAAAATCCTTTTCATAGTTTTTATGAACCGTTTTATGATGCCTCTCTAAGTTCCCACGCTTAGGTATTGCAACTGACGCACGGCAAATGAGACAAATGCACTTATCCTTTACCATACAAAAGAAAAATTCTTCCTCCCAATCGTTATTAAAATGATAAGTTTTACTTTTCTTCGCCGCACTCATTTTGGACTATTTATTAATAAACTTTGTATCGATGTATCGCCTTCAAGTTACAACTCAGACTGACTCCTATTCCTGCAGGCGCAACATTTATATCGGCGCGAACGGAGTCTCGAATGTTCCCATCAAACACGCAGCCCGAAGTTTCTAGAAAAATCGGCGGGAATCAAAAACGCGGCTTTTCTTTGACAAGTACCGCGCGTCCCTTTGATAAAGCCGCCTTTTGCCGCTAGCAGGGGGTTATTACGATAAAAGAAAGTGATGAGGGGGTTATTCTGGCCTAATTGTGGATCGAATAAATTTTAGTAGTTTATTCATTACATTTTGTTTTAGTTACCTAAAACAAAATCTGTGAATAGTTCTATATCGGAATTTTTTTCTCGAGATCAGCTCAAAAAGCACTCGCGATCGACTTTGAGCACCCCTGCTCTATGTCTATGGTAATACTGGTTAAGCAAGTAGTAAGTTAACTATCATTTTCTACTGGACGGAGAGAAAGTACTATTATTTGACAATATTTAAAATATATACAAATTTTTAGGTTACCGATAGTGGTTATTAACAGTTAACAACTTATTATTGACCTTATTAAATAATTATATAATTCCATCTTACAAAAATGTAAACAAAAATTAAGTAATTTAATAAAATCTTCTTCTTCTCGAGGTATTGTGCAGAGTCCTGCGTAGGCGTCTGTACAAAATTCCTCTAATCAGATGTGTCTGTTTAAGACCTTACATTGGAGTGCCCATAAATCATTAATTCCACTGGCCGACATTGCATAACCATGACAATCTTTTAGAATCAACCGTTGAGTGTAATAACGTTCACCACGAGAAATGTGAGAAATTTTTCTACTTAAGGTTTTTGTTGCAAGAAAATTTGCGCAACTTGATAAAAATTGTTTTGGTCTGTTCAACTTGGGCTTTAATTTTCATATCTGAATCCCACTTATCGTTTAATTAGATCTCCACCCTCACACGCCAAACGTAAAAGACCTTAATCATTCTGAAATAAAATCCAAATTTCTTGAAAGACTTCACAAGTGTTACTCCAAGACAGATAACGGGGTTGGTGCGGTAATAGTGCATAATAACTTTTCAAAAAAATTCAAACTCTTTTAACACAATTCAATTTTCACAGCGGAGTTACCGGCAATAAAAGAAGCAACCAAATATGCCATTGATATCAAAGACAATAAGAACTCCCTTATACTGTCAGACTCACTAAGTGCGCTGAAAGTCATCATAGCAAATAATCCTAATAATACATATTTAAGACAAATCACAGATCTTCTATACATTGCAAAATCAAGAAATAGAACAATTGCCTACATCTTGATCCCTAGCCATATGGGGATAAAAAGTAATAACAGAGCTAATCAAGAAGCCAAGAAAGCCATTAATAACGGTAATCCCAAAACAGGAGAAAATCACCCAAATGACTTCCAAAATGGACTAACTGCTATAAGCAGAAATCTGTTCCAATTGGAATGGGATCTGGAAGAAAACAATATCTAGCTTTGGAAACTAAAACCATTAGTCTACCCCTTACTCCACATTCAAAACCTAAATAGAGCTGAGAACACCGTTTTGAGAAGATTGGCCACTGGTCACATTTATCAGACCCATTCCTACCTTTTAAAGAATGAACCAAAGCTTTTAAGCTCAAGGTGTAACTCTGCGCTAACAGCCCAACACATTTTCGAAACAGAACATCTGACAAACACAAAGCACAACATTCCTTCCACATTAACACAAATAATAAATACATACCAATTACATAAGAATCAAATTCGAAACTCAAAGAACTGAAAATGGAAATATAAAAGAAAATTAGGGCGCCAAATTATCTAAGATGTCGACGCGCCCGATCTCCATCATCATTATCATCCACTTATCGCTTTTTAAGTTATCGGTATCTGAATTTTCTAACCTGTTTTATATTCCCGCCATTTATACGAATGCGGACATCCTGGATTGGGTTTCTACTAATACACAGCCTCACGAAAAAAAAAGTGGGGTATACTTTTGATGCGATATATCAGATCCGTAGTATTTTTGCCCGCTGATCACGAATCTGACGTCAGAATATCGTCATCACATCTCAATTTTTTTCTAACCTCAAAAAATAGGTAAAAAATTAGTAAAAATTAAGAATAATATACTCCTAAAAAATTGATTCAAGCTTTTTCATGAATCCAAAGATGTATTAATATGTATTCGGACACGCTAAGCTAATATTCATCGGTTGGATTAAGCCATACAGTTCTGCTTTCTTTCTAACCTCAATAAATCAGACAGATATAGTGCTTCTCGAATGCAAAAACGAATTCAAATTAAAATTCAACCGATTCTTACCAAATTTAGTACACGGGGGTTTTTTGGGTTGCTGATCATGAATCTGATGTCGGATTTGCAAAATTCAAAATGGTGGATCCAAGATGGCGGACAAAATTTTTGAAAACCATTCCGATTCCTACCAAATTTGGTATACAGTTGGGGAATCCTCAAACCCTAAACCCTGAAACCTTAGACTCCCACCCTGTAACCTCAAAAAATAGACCTCAATAACCCTGTAACTTTAAAAATGAGACCCAATAAACTCAAAACCAGGACTTTTAAACCATATACTCTCAAATAGTAGACCCTTAAGCCCTAGAATTGCGAAGGTTAGACCCGCGCCTAACTTTCCTTTTTTTGGCTATATCTTGTTCTTTTTTCCGCGAATGACCTATTCAAAGGCTTTCTGCCCAAACGCTTTTGAGGACTTGTTTCTCTTTTTAGCGACCAGCAATAGTCCGCTAGCATATGGTCCTCCCATCGTCCTTGATACCGATTTTCTATGATTTTCAGATCTTGGTGAAAACGTTCCCCTTGCTCCTCACTGTAGTCACCAAGATTATCTGGGAAATCATCGATGTGGGAGTCCAGGAAATGTAATTTTAGATTCATTAAGCAACCTAATGTTTGAAAATTTTTTTACCATTTTCTCGACTATTTCTTTGTACTTAGGACTTTTATTATTTCCCAAAAAGTTTGATGCGACTTCTTTAAAACTAAGCCAAGCAGCTTTTTCAACTTTATTCATTTTAGTAACAAATAATGAATCTTGAAACAATTTTCTTCTCCGTCAAATACGCCTGCCTTAATTTTAGCTTCAGAAAATTTCGGAAATTTTTTATGCAAATATTTGAAACATGAGCCGTTTGTATCTAATGCTCTCGTGAATTGCTTCATAAGTCCAAGCTTAATGTGAAGCGGGGGAATAAGAACTTTTCCTGGATCTATCAATGGTGGAAACAATACATTATTTTCACCAGGAGTGAACGATTCTCTTGTTGGCCAAATTTTTTTCTTATAATGACGTTCCCTGTCTCTGCTATTCCACAGACATTTATAACAGGGATAGAGTGTAAACCCTGACTGTTGGCCAAGCAATATTGTTACAATTTTCAGATCTCCACAAATTTTCCAGTTATGATCAGCATATTTTATTTTTATCAAAAGCTGCTTCATTTTTTCATATTGCTCTTCCATAACTGTGGAATGAGCAATCGGAATGGGAGCGTAAACGTTGGTATTATGCAGCAAAACTGCCTTAATGCTCCGTTTAGAAGAATCAATGAACAGTCCCCATTCTTCAGGATCGTATGAGTTATTTTGAAATTCATCCATTAGACCTTTTACATCGGTACAATATGAAAGTGACAATTCCTCGTCCATTGTGAAATATTTTCGTAATTCTTCATCTCTGTTTCTATAATAAGAAATCATAGCTTCTGGCTTAAGTAAATGTCTTTTCTTTAAAAAGGAAGCAAGATGCTCTGAACCACCTTTGGATAAGCCTAAATCTCTGACTAGATCACTAAGTTCTGACTGTGATACGAGTATTGGTTCTGGTTTACGGTTGTATGGTAGAAATTCTTTATCTGTGTCACTAGTATATGATAGGTTGTCACTAGAACATTCATTAGTAACAGTGTTTGAATCTTTTTCGGCAGTCTCAATGTTTTCGGCATGAACTGATAAGGTGAAATCATTTGTTTCCATAACATCAGCATCAAGTGGTTCAGGAGGCGGAATTAGGTTAGTTGGTCTTGTTACTGTCGAAACATCGTTATAAGTAATAGTGCTTTTATTTTTTCGGTTATGCCTAGATACAACATTCATACAAAAGTAGCAATCATTTTCACTGTATGGTCTATTCCATATTGCTGGTCTGGAATATTTAATCGCCTTCTTATTGATGTACAACATTATTTTGCAAGAACTGCAAATGATGTGGGGAACCCAATCTGTATCCTAGTGCTGTATTTCAATGTTAAAACAATCCTTATATAAGGTTTTAGTCTTATCCGTTATCGGTGACTCCATTTTACTCAATACGTGTTGACAGCAAATATAACAAAATGAATCACTGTTTTTATCGCACTTATGAAAAGTCCTTGTACCGTGAGACCGTTTTCTTGTAGCATTATGCTCTACATGAGCCAAGTCACCCACACATGAAGAGCTACGGTCGCTGGATGACGACGGCTGCGGGCCCGCTTTCCCACCCTGACCAACCGCCGATACTGGGTTTCCGAGTCCCTGCATCGTAATTCTCTTTCTTCTACCTGCCATGACGGCATCTAAGCCGTTATCCAGGGACTCTGCCGGCTAGTGGAGTAACACCGTTGCCCACCGTCACCACGTGGAGGTGCCCTGGATGCAGGTAGAAGAATAAAAAATCGACCGATGAATTTTCTCGGCGTTCAAAATGGCGCGAAAACATCTGCCATCTTGAATTTTGCAAATTCAACCTCAGATTCGTGATCAGCGATCCAAAAAATCCCCGTGTACCAAGTTTGGTAAGGATCGGTTGAATTTTAATTTGAATTCGTTTTTGCATTTGCATATCTGTCTGATTTATTGAGGTTAGAAAGAAAACAGAACTGTATGGCTCAATCCAACCGATGAATATTAGCTTAGCGTGTCCGAATACATATTAATACATCTTTGGATTCATGAAAAAGCTTGAATCAATTTTTTAGGAGTATATTTTTCTTATTTTTACTAATTTTTACCTATTTTTTGAGGTTAGAAAAAAATTGAGATGTGATGGCGATATTCTGACGTCAGATTCGTGATCAGCGGGCAAAAATACTACGGATCTGATATATCGCATCAAAAGTATACCCCATTTTTTTTTTGTGGGGCTGTGTAATCATAAATTTTATTGTCTTTATATTGAAGTTCAATCCAATATTTTCTCCTGCTTTGTGTATAGCTTTCAATAATACTTGAAGAGCGTCTGAGAGATCTGCTAAAATGACAGTGCCATCCGCATATCTGATGTTGTTTATCGGAACACTTTTCACTTTGATACCCAGATCACTCTCCGACACTTCCTCGACATACATGTTCAACAGCATGGGCAACAAAACACAACCCTGCCTATCTTCCTTCTTTATTTTAAATATTGTGCTACCATCTTGAAGTTTTACTTCAGCTACTGCTTCCAGCATCAGCCCGCCATGGTTCTGATAACTTTAGAATCCAGCCCTAGTTCTGGCAGGTATTTTAAGACGAGGTCATGCTTAATGTTGTCGAACGCCTTCTCCTAGTCTGTAAAACACATGAATATACCTTGTCTCTGGTCCAGGCAATTATGGACCAGCATTTGGAGACTAAAGATGGCTTCTCTCGTCCCAAAAACCCCCTTGAAATCCGAACTGACATCTCCACCATATACGCCATAATAAAATAAAATATAAAAATTTCTACGATATCTCAGAAATGATTTATGACCTTACAGCGACGTCTTTAGGGCATATATTCAATAAGCAGTCGCAAAAACCGATCGATATCAACTTTCCCGAAGACAATTGAGTTTTCTCCTTATTTGGATGTGCAGCGCCCTTATTAACCAATTGCATCGATTCCTACTTTGTGAGAGTATCTCAATAAACCATCCTAGCCTCATCGCGTATGATAGTTTGCGGAAAATGACTCTCATCGTTCTCAAGTATTCTTGTGAAATTTCTTTCCTTGTCAGTTTTTGCTTCGATGCAAAGAGCTTGCAAAATCTTTTTTCATCCCCAAATTTTGAACGCGTGCAGTCTTGTACAATCTGGAAAACTACAGTTTCGGATACTCTAGCTCGTTTAGCAAGCACTAAGATTTTTATTCATTGATCCGACAGCAGCAAATATTTAACACGCCCGATAGTTGATTTAGTTATTGTCCCAACTGGTCTTCCTGATTTGGAGTTAAGTTCTCGCCGCATTCTGAATTGAGACTCAGCCCGTTAGAATCTATTTCTACCAAATTTTTGCTTGAAAATAAGCTGGACCGTCATTGCCATACAACTAGGACAGTCTTTCATGAATAAATTTTGGCCCATTTCCCTTTGCAAGATACTCCGAATTACTCTAACTCATTTTTAGGAAAAAAAAAGTGTAAAAACTGCAAAACGCAACGAACTTTTACAAAATTGCGTTAAAGTATTTAGAACAGTTACAGTAAATTGACAACTAAGCAATTTTTTGATGCAATGTTATTTTCATGCCTAGGTAGTAAAAAAACACCATCCCTATTTATACAGGATGCGTCACTAAAATCCGGACGACCTGAACAATTTTTTTAAACCAAATTTTATTAATGAAAAATTTGATATTGCAAAAAATTCTTTTACATGGTACTTGGGTGTCCACACAGAGCACATGGAGGCTCCAGTTTTTGATTTGAAACTTCAACACGAATGCTGTAGTGCAGCACTGTCTATGGCAGCGAGTGCTGCTTCAATTAATGTGCAACTTACTTACGTTATCTACACCCCATATGCAGTAGTCTAAGGGATTTAAATCTGGGCTGTTAGGAACACAATTATTACGAGCAACGCGCTTCGTACTGGATCCCTCGTAAAGCATCTGTCGTATATTTAGTATGTACGATTTCAATCAATAGTCCTTTTCGGCAATTCTACGTGTTGTTGGCTCAGTTATACCCACAATTGACGCCAATTTTCTGAATGATCACCTTGGATCCACCGAAATCATCGATTGAGCTCTTTCGACGACTGCAGTCCTCGCTATAATTTTTTTTCAAGTGACTATTACTAGCATATTGAAACCTTCATTAAACTGTTTTGAAGCCGGTCACAACGTCATAAAGGTTGATCTAGGATATTCAGTAAAGACTTATTTATGTTGCTGAGCGCCCGACTCACAGGTCTTTGATAATTGCAGCTCCTAAATTGTACTCACACTTAGTTTCAACATCGTGGTTATGACTGTTTAATAGAAATATCAGGCTTTCTTAGACGTCAATAACGGACTCTGGTTGAGGCACAATATGATGGGAAATTTAAATTGAAATTTGTCCCGATTTTAGTGACCACAGTTTTTTTTATGGTATGACATGGAATTAGGTAACTCTTGCGTAGGACATGTTTGCAAGTTAATCCATGAATGAAATACGTACAGTCTGTCAAGTAAGAACGTGACCGTTCATATTCGTGAAAAAATGTGTTTCGAGAACATTTCTTGCCATCAAAGTATTCTTTGGTGTACTAACAACGGCGTAATTACCTTAGGCCTGGCATCTTCGAAGCATGCTGTCGACGAGATTTTCTGCATACTCTGCAAATTTTTCGAATCTCACGAGACAACTGAGTCAAAGTCCTCAGAGTATTTCCTCTGAGTTTTATCTTTACAAGGGACCAAATGTTTTCAATAGGGTTGACGTCAGGTGATTGTAAGGGCCACTCTAGTATCTTATCGTGGGCCCAAGCGAGCCGCTTCGCGACATGATTTTCGCCCAGCAAAGGTTATTTCAAAGTGCTTCGGAATTTGACAACACGAAGATGTTGTTGAATGGTCTCATGGGACACATTCAAACGCGATTTTCTTAATTTTTTCCGCTTCTTGACGCAGCCTCAATTTCGGGTCTCGTAAAAACAAAGACACGACTTTCGGAGTGACTTTGTCTACCAAGTCACGTTTTGGCAAGTCGTTTCGTTAAAATGATTTACCCACTTCTTCACAAACGACACCGACTTTTTAATATACTTAGCAGCCGTGGAATGTGTCATTTTAAGCTCCTTTTGATGGGAACAAAAAAAGAGTGTCTCGAGCCGACACGCAAACAAGTAACTTATTTTGGATTTTACGTGACATCAGGCCTTTACAGGATTATAAAAAAGAGCATTCTTTACCACGCACAGTTTAGAGAATTTGATAGCAATCTTCGTTTTTGAATAACAGTGTTTTAAATTGTTTCAATTTTTATGTGGTTTATAAATAAAAATGTCTTTGGGTTGTTCCTTCACCTGATACGTACTAAATCAGTACAACATTGTTATAAATAACAACCACATGTCACAGACAAATAAAACGGTAAATCCGGATCTTCCGTCTTGGGGTCCCGTTATTAAAGGTATCCCAAAATGCACGCGAGAAGTAATTTTGATAGAAAACACAAGTTTTTAATTAAAAATTGTAGTTTCTTTATTGATTCATAAAGTATACAGTATAGGGTTATGTATGGAATAACATATCGGGTAAATGGCCTCCACGACGTTGGTGGCACATACGCACTCTTTTGTCGACATTTTCCATGACTATTTTGCATAAATGTGGCTGAATTTTGTTGATATAGCCCTTAATTTCCTCCTTCAAGTCGTGGGTGGTTGTGGACTTGTTTGCATAAACCTTAGACTTAACCCCAAAGAAAAATGTCCAACGGCGTTAAATCGCATGATCTGGGCGGCCAATTCCGATCACCATAATGGGATATTACACCACCAGGAAATGACTCATGCAGTAATTGAATTGTTTCTCGGGCTGCATAGCATGTGGCACCGTCTTGTTGAAACCACATGTCGTCCACATCCATATCTTGCAATTTAGGCACAAAAAACTGGATTATCATATCGCGATAACGATCACCATTAACTATTATGGCCTGGCCAACCGTATTTTCGAAGAACAATGATCCATTGATGCCTCCAGCCCAAAATCCGCACCAAACAGTGACACGTTGTGGATGCATTTGTTTCGCAGCAGTCATGTGTGGATTGTCTGAATCCCAAATGCGACAATTTTGTCGATTAACGAAGCCATCAAAATGGAAATGAGCCTCTTCGCTGAAGATGTTTTTTTTCGAAAAATCAGTATCCACTTGTTGTTCCATAATCCATTCAACGAACTCTCTTCGTTGTGCGTGGTCAGTAGGCTTCAGTTCTTGAGTCAATTGAACATTGTAAGCATGAAGATGCAAATCTTTCGTGAGAATATGCTGTACAGAGCTTCTCGAAATGTCCATTTCTTGACCACGGTGCCGAATTGACGTTGCTGGGGTCTCAGCAACACTCTCACGAAATGCTTCAATGTTTTGTGTCGAACGACTTGTTGAAGGACGGCTAGAACGTTTAAGATCACTAATTGATCCAGTCTCTCGGAATTTTTCAATTAATCTCTTCACAGTTGATGAGGTTAAATCACTATTCCGACCATATTTTGTACGAAAATTCCGAACTGTAGCTGCCAAACTTTCATTATTTTTAAAATATTGCTCAACAATGAAAACACGTTGTTCTTTCGTGTAGCGCTCCATTTTTAATAACCCTGAACTGTCAGCTGTTACGCTGTGTTTTTTGTTTTGTTGGCAATACTTTACCATACATATGGCGCCAAATTCAAATCTTGCGTGAATTTTGGGACACCCTTTATTTATGTAAAATTCTTTTTGTAAACTTACCTAATTTGTACTTTAAAGAAGCTGCCTTAATTTTATAAATTTACCTTATTTTATCACAAAAATATATTTAAAATTCATTTTAACATACAGCTTTATGTTCCAAACAACCTGACTCACCCAGCGAAAACCATGTTATAGCCTCTACACACGATCAAGTAAGTTGGTCCAACTTGGCTTGTCAAGCCAGTTAGTCAAATAAATTTGTTGGTGTGGCGCGAAATTGGTGAATTGCATGGTTTAATGATAAGTTGGACGGTTTTCTGGTTTTGTCAGAAAAGTTGTTGGAAGACTGACGGCTTGACAAGTAAGTTTGATCGTGTAGGATGTTATCCAGCTGTCAAACCACCCAACTCACCAACTACGCTACGTTATGTTTGTTTTATTTTTGGCGAAACAAGGGAGAGCAATAATAAGTAAGTATCTTCGTCCATCCTCATATAGTTATGCCAATTTTGGGGCTCACACCTCTACTCGTACAATAAATTAATGTGGCAAAAATGTGTTCTTTTAAATAACTACTCTTTGCTCCACTTTGATCTGTTTGATTTCCTTTTAACCTTCTTCTCTTTCAGTAACAGTCCGTACAAATATGATAAGTGATTTATATCCATTATGGAAATGCAATAAAAACAATAAATAATAATGCAACAATAAATCACAATGTCCGGCGTACTGCACACTTCGCTGGCAACCAGAACATACTGATGAGTTTGTCCATATGTCCATTTTACTTGAAAGTGTGGACTCAACTTGTACCGTCAAACTTATTTGACCAACTTGCATGACAAACTGGTTGGATCAACTTACTTGATCGTGTCTAGGCAGCATTACTCTAGTAGCATAAGTTGGTTGGGCTCCTTAGCTGAACAAATAAAAAAAAACGGTCAAGTGCAAGTTAGACTTGTGCTGTTAGTGTTCTGTACCGTGATTGCTTCTAAAATAAAATAAAATCCTTACCTTGGCTGGGTTAATTAGGTCCCTGACATCTTAATATCCAATATGTACTTTCACGTTTTTTCTTGGTCAATAATAACACATGGGCTGAAAAGTCCCGGGCCTAACACATAGATGGCGCTAGTTTTATTGCAGTCACCTTTTTTTCAGTTAATAGTAACCTTCAAAAGACAGCTGTTAAAATTTCATGATATTCTATTCATTAGTTTGTGAGTTATTGTGCTAAGAGTGACGCTACTTTTGTTATTTTCAAAACAATGGATCAAAAACAATTTCGTGTTTTAATTTTACACTGCTTCTTGATGGGAAAAAATACCGTTCAAGCGAAGCAATGGCTTGAAAAGTGTTATGGGGACTCCGCTCCATCAGAAACAACAATAAAACGTTGGTTTGCTGACTTCAAACGTGGTCGTAGAGACACCGATGATGCAGAACGCAGTGGACGTCCAAATGAGGCGGTAACACCAGAAAACATCAAAAAAATCCATAAAATCGTTTTGAATGATCGAAAAGTGAAGTTGCGTAAGTTAGCTGACATCGTAAAGATATCAAAAGAACGTGTTGGCTTTATATTGCATGAGCATTTGACTATGAGAAAGCTCTGTTCAAAGTGGGTGCCGCGTTTGCTCACTGTTGATCAAAAACAAGAACGTGTTGATGATTCTGAGCAGTGTTTGGCCATGTTTAAACGTAACAAACAGGAATTTTTGCGTCGATATGTGACAATGGATGAAACATGGATCCATCACTTCACTCCGGAATCAAAACGATCGTCATCTGAGTGGACAGCAAGTGGTGAACCTCGTCCAAAGCGCCCGAAAGCACAACAATCGGCTGGAAAGATTATGGCCTCGGTATTTTGGGATGTGCGTGGTGTAATATTCATCGACTATCTTGAGAAAGGAAATACCATCAACAGTGAACATTATATAGCGTTATTGGAGCGTTTGAAGGCCGAAATTGCAAAGAAACGACCGCATATGGCAAAGAAAAAAATTTTGTTTCATCAAGACAACGCACCGTGTCACAAGTCAATCAAAACAATGGCAAAACTACATGAATTGAACTTCGAATTGCTCCCACATCCACCGTATTCGCCAGATTTGGCTCCCAGCGACTACTGGCTGTTCGCAGACCTGAAAAAAAATGCTCGCCGGTAAGAAATTTCGCACGAATGAAGAGGTTATCGCTGAAACTGAGGCCTATTTTGAGGCAAAAGATAAATCGTTCTACAAAAGTGGTATTGAAATGTTAGAGCGGCGCTGGAATGATTGCGTTGCTCTTGATGGAGATTACGTTGATGAATAAAGCTAATTTTGAACCAAAAAAACCGTGTTTTCTTTGTTAGGCCCGGGACTTTTCAGCCCATGTGTTATGGTATATAATAGTTATAGTATCTCAGCCACCTACCAATAAATGAATCTAGCTCAGTCTAGAATGTAGTAATAAAAGTGTAAAACAAATATTTGCTACCTAAATATTTATTTAATTATAAGCAAATAAGATCAAATTATATGTGAGATAAGAGCGACTCTCTACTCGGTTACAGTAATGTATACTTAAATATTACAAAAACCCTTACCATACGTCAAGAAATCTAGTTTGTATATTATTTTTCTTTTACCGGATAAATTGTCAAACGTAATGCACTGATAATTTTTGCTCAATCTACACTTTATGGAGAACATTCCAGAATTTTTTCGAAATTTTTTGATCATTATTTTTCGACATAAAGGGGGAACAGTCATTTTTGGTAATTTTTTTAAAATACTACAAAAAAAAGTGTACGCAAGTATTACATGATATATATTTTTGAACTCATGTTTTCACAAGCTTTCATTTGATACCCCACTCGATGACCTGGTAATTTTTTTTCACTTCTAGCTTCACCCTCCAAAAATAACCTCTTAAGTCAAAATTTATTTTTCAAAACTGCACGGCTCTGATTGAGCGATTAATTCCTATATTTGTGCTAAATTTCAACTTTCTAAGTCAAATAGTTTCGGAGAAAATCGCGTATGACAGACGGGCAGACAGACACATACACAGACGGACACCATAAGTGTTCCATATGGAACACTAGAAATAAGAATCCGATCCATGGTTGGTTGGGGGGTTAGTAAGTTGTAGGCGAAGTAGGTGATTGTGCATGTTTGTGCACTGCACCCTCTTAGATTATTGTTCTCCCCTTTCTTGGTTATATGGGCTTTGTCCCTTTAAGAAGGTTTATTAGCTTCTTTCCAAGCTCTTCATGTGGTAATTTATCGCCACGCGACGTAGATCTCCGGACAGTTTATGACTGTTCCACGTTAAAGCCGCACATTCATATAGGACGTGCATAGTTTCGTCCTATTCGTCACATAGTCGGCATGTCGTGGGACTATTGTGGATACCCATCTTCTGTGTTTTCTCAGGTGATAGTAGCTCGTGATCAGTTCCATCACTAGTTTGGTTTGGCTCCTCCTTGGACGTCCCTTGCATGTATTTGACCAGATGTTACTGATCCGATCCATAATTATTACCATATAATAAATTTATTTCAAAAATAATAAAATGAACTTCAATTGTGGCATTACCCAATAATCAGTGGCGTAGGCAAATTCAAGTGGTGGAGGGGCATTAAGTCTATCTGGTTAATTTTATTACTGTCACATAATTTTATAATATAATTTGTTCTGATTATTTTTTATTTAGTGTTATATCATAGTAAACCCAATACAGTAGCAAAAATGAGCTCGAAGTTGGTGACGAGATTTTGAAGACGCATGCGTCGACAGGTCCCTTTTTCAAAATGGCCGCTCAGTGTTTACATTTGATCTCGAAATGTATCTTTTGAAATGTATTGTCGATCGTTTCTTGATATGACCGCAGTTTATATAAATTTAAAGATAGAAGGAAGATTGAGTTTGTATAAAAAGAGAATTAAAAACGTTTGTAAGTGACGAGAATCGAAAAGGTTGACAAGCAATTTATATTATCATAGGGAAAGGAGGTTATTGTTGTACCGTCGACAATTGTAAAAATAATTCAAAAAATAAATCGGGAGTGAGTTTCTTTTTCTTCCCCAAAGATGTTGAAAGGAAAGTGATTTAATTAAAGAATATCAATTGCGTAAGAAATCGTACGCGAATAAATTGAATAATTCTGAGGAGCTATTTCTCTTATGACATTTTTTTAGTTATAGAGCAAAGATTTGGCTTCATCAATTGTCCAATTGAAAATTTGTACAAAAATTATAAAATATGCGCATTTTTTCTCAGAAAATGTTTAAACATGATTTGGAAAAATATTTATTCGATCATACGTATCCAGACGTTAATATAGGGCCAGATAAATAATACTCCGTGTGTCAAAAGCTAATAACTTAGATAAAGATCTTTATAAGAATCAGATTTTATTGTAATTACAATGAGGCCCAATCAGGACGAGAAACATTCAATTTGTACTCGGACATAAAATTTCTTGCCGAATTCAAATATGTATTTAAAAATTTGGGTTCCAGTTTCAGTTTTCACTTTTGGGCCTTATAGAGTCTTAACAAAGCTTTGAGTCCAAAATCTGATATGCCTGTTCAATTCCCTGGAGAAAGTGCTAACTTTTGTCTGCAACATCTTTTCTGCAAATGCCTTCCTGTCAAGTTTTTCACTTGTATTCATCTCTTTTCTAACAAAGCGCTCCATTTTTTTTTATATTACTAATGCTGCATTAACTTGACATTTTATTAAATCAAAAATTTTCAAACATTTCTATAATATTTATGATTTTGAATTATAAAACTTTGCATAGTAACATTATTTCTATTTAAAATCTCGCGCTGGTCCTCTTAATAACGTGGCGAACTGCCACGTGACCTCTTGAAAACTGAGATCTGATTTTCCTATACGGTTACCCCTGAGTTTCGTATTGGGTTTACTGTGGTTATACTAAGGGAGCAGCTGAATGATTGACCAGATCAAGCTAAATTCTGAAGTAAACGACAATATCGTTTTCTTCTGTCAAATATTGGCTGTATTTGTGAGTTCTATCTAAATTGTCATTTTTTTAAAGTGATTTTCTGTATCTAAATCATATTTCATAGATGTCAAATTTCTTATTATTATTCACATTAAAATCGTTTATAAAATTTTTGAAAATTGCTAACTGTAACACTTACCTCACTTCTCATTATTCAGCAGACAACATGAATGTAGTTTTATGTTTTTATAATATAGTTTTTTAATGAAAAACAACAATTAATTAATACCCGATTTAATTATAACCGCATTAACAAAATTGTAGTACCTACTTAATATTATTAATTTACTGCATTTTGACTTCAACATCTCTCTTTTGAATTAAAAATAAAAACCGGCCAGTGTTCTGTACGGTAATTGCGTTTAAAATAAAATAAAATTCTTAATTAGGTTCCTATATATATATATATATATATATATATATATATATATATATATATATATATATATATATATATATATATATATATATATATATATCTTAAAATTCAATATATATTTTCACGTTTTTTTTTCTTAGTCAGTATTATATCTTAGCTACCTAATAGCCAATAGAACAATCTAGCTCAATCTAAAATTTTAGTAATAAAGGGGTTCAGTTGTAAACAAATAAACTAAAATTATTTTGCTTTGGTACGGCGACGCGGTAGCAGTAATGTAATGAACACTATATTAAAAAAAACCTCTACCATATTACGAGGATGGATTGAGGAGTTCGCGGCCTAGTCAAGAAAAAAATAAAATACGTACAAAAGTATTTTTATTTTTCGACGTAATCTCCACCTTGCTCTATGCAGTTCTTCCACCTGCTTTTCAAAGGTTCCACATCTGTTTGAAAAAAAAGATTCCTGAAGGTCTTCAAAATACTGGTTAATTGCAGCTTGGACTTCTTCATTTGATGAAAATTTCTGACCACCGAGGTATTTTTTTAAGTTTGGAAACAGATGAAAGTCCGAAGGTGCCAAATCAGGAGAACAAGACGGGTGGGGCAGCAATTCTAAACCAGAATCACGAATTTGAGCCAAAGACTCAACAGACGTGTGAACGCGAGCGTTGTCTTTATGTAACACAACTTTCTTTCTCTTCTTCTTCTTCCTACGTTAGGACCATGTCCTGTGTTCACTTCAAAGGTTTCCCAGAAACAATTGCGATGATGAAGACCAGCTCTCATACCATCTTATTGGTGGTCTTCCAAGCGGTCGAGGTGTGTTTGGCCGCTTCTCTTTTGCAACCTTAGCCAACCGGTTATTTGGCATTCTGTCCACATCACACTCTGATCATAAATCGCGAGTTTGCATCTTTTCGGTTCTTTAGATATTGTAAGGGATTTTGTTTTCTTTACAGATATTTGCATATTAAACACTTTTGCTGTTGGTTGGAACTTACAGTCCCTGGCCAAATTATTAGACGCACTGTATTTTTTTTTAGTAATTTTATGTTTCTTAAGAGTTTTTATGCAATAATGGTATATTTAAACTACAATATTATTGATTTTTATTTAAAAGAATTGTTGTAGACTACATATTTGTATTTATTTTTAACATATGGCAACAATGTGTTGACAAAGTGATACATGAACGTAAATAAGTACAAACCTGTATCAGTTGCGATCGGAATCGAGTCAGGTACGGACGTGTTTCTGTGGCTTTATGGACTGTGATTGTTTGTTTAACAGTTTTATACTACTCAGTTATTAGTTTATTTTGTATGCAGTGTTTTAAAAAAGTAATTGGACTATTTTCATTATGGGTAGAAAAGGCGATCTTTCACCACGTAAAAAAGCTGAAGTGAAGGCCCTTGTGATTGCGAAAACATTTACAAACCGAGAAATATCACGAAGATTGGAGGTTTCTGAAGCTAGTGTACGACGCATAAAAAAGAAAATTGAGTCAGGGAAGGAATTAAGCCCGAAAAGATGTGGTAGAAAACTAATTTTCACTCCACGGTCAGAGAGATGTTTGAAGAAAATTTGTGTAGAAAATAGATTTGCTACCACAAAGGTAATAAAATCACAACTCCAGGATGCTAACGTAAATGCTTCTGAGCGCACTGTTCGAAGAAAATTGAAAGAATTAGATTTTAAGGCCTGTCGCCCCGCCAGGAAGCCTAAGTTAACAGCTGCAATGAAAGCAAAACGCCTGAAGTGGGCCAAACAATGGCAAGACAAAGATGTGGACTTCTGGAGATCGGTAAGATACAGCAATTTAATCAATAATTGATACATTATTAATTATCATTTTCAGTTAAATAAAGCAAATAAACATGGAAGTTTATATATTTTTCCTATTTTTGACAGGTCTGCTTCAGTGACGAAAGCACATTCGAAATTTTGCAGAATAAAGCTCAGTATGTGCGTCGTCGTCATGGAGAAAAGTTTCATCCTGATTGTGTCGTCCCGACGGTTAAACATCCCACCAAAGTGATGATTTGATCAGTCATCAGCGGCAAGGGCACTGGACGTCTGTACGTCGTCAAAGGAATAATGAGGCGAGATCAGTACAAAGAAGTATTACAAAATCGGTTGATTCCGCAGCTCAGAGAATGGTTTCCAAATGGGGAACCATTCACTTTCATGCAAGATGGAGCTTCCTGCCACACTGCTCGGTCTGTTAAAGCTTTTTTGGCAGAAAAAAATATCCCTCTGTTGGATTGGCCCTGATATGAACCCCATTGAAAACGTATGGGAGCTGATGAAAAGAAAAGTGGCTAAAGATGTGATTACCAACAAAACCCAGCTCCTAGAAAAGATTATTCATGTGTGGAATCATCATCCTCAAATGCAGGAGACAGTACAATCTTGCATTGATAGCATGCAGCGCAGAATTAAAGCTTTGATAGCGGCTAAAAGTGGCTCAGCTAAATATTGACTTTTACTAACATTAATTTCACTTTTCTTTAAAACTTAATAAACTTATGCTTTTCTAAATTAACGCTGTTTTATTTATGTCAAATAAATAGGTAATTGATTGGATAATATAAAAATAAAAAACAAATCAATTTAAAATAATAAAACGGTACAATATCACTCGGTAATTAATATTTTACATGAAATCTTGCAGTGCGTCTAATAATTTGGCCAGGGACTGTATGTAGGAGTCTCTGTAAGTTATCTTCGTCTTCTGATATGATTACTGCATCATCGACGTAGCATATTATTTTTATTTCTTTGTCTCCCAATCGATATCCTCTCCCAGTTTTCTTTACTTCGTTTATAATTTCATCCATTATGATGTTAAATAAGATTGGGCTTAGGCTCCTTGTCTGATTCCGGTTGTCATAGATATTTTATTGCTTAATTTATTTGTCACTCTTATATATGTGTGGTTGTTGGTGTTTAACTCTTCGATAGTTTTTATTATATTTGGATGAATTCCCCTTTTTTGTAGTAGGGTTATGACATCAGTTAACCGTACCCCATCGAATGCCTGTGTAAGATCAATGAAACACATAAAGGCTATCTTATTAAACTCTATGGCTTTTTCGGTAATTTGGCGGATTATAAATATGGCGTCTATAGTAGACCTGTTCTTTCTGAACCCTTGCTGTTCTTCACAGATTCCGGTTAACTTTATTTCTTCTGCTAAAATTTTAGTGAACAATTTTAGTACCGCACTCATTAAGCTGATACCTCGATAGTTTTTTGGATCTGTCCTTTCTCCTTTTTTGAAAATTGGTATCAAGATGCTTTCTTTCCATTCGGATGGTATAATCTTGGCTGTGAGTATTTTGTTAAAGAAAATCTGTAATTCTTCTAGTAATTTATCACCTCCATACTTGATCATTTCGTTCTTAATTTCGTCCATGCCCGGGGCTTTTTTTTAGTTTTGCTGCCATGTGCTATATTTGATTCAAGGAAATGGTTCTATTTGGTTGAGCAACATTTTCATCTTCATGCTGTATTTCCTGTGTTAATGAATTGGTTTCTGATGGACTATAGAGTTTTTCGAAATATCTTTCACATTCTTCCACCGTAATTTTTGTATTTTGTATATACTCATTTATTGGTCTTTTTCTGTTTCTCAGCAGATTCCATATTTTTTTTGTCCTCCGTACAGATCATGTTCCATATCGTTCGTAAACGACGCAAAAGGGTGCAATAGTAAGTCGAGTTTATTGTTTCGCCTTTCTGAAAGTAGTCCACCATAATAATAGCTTTAGCAATTCAAAAAACTGACGCCATCACTTTTCCAGCAGACAAAATTGCCTTCGCTTTCTTTGGGGTCGGTTCACTAGATTTTTCTACTGCTTGGATTGTTGTTTGGATTCTGGAGTATAGTGGTGAACCCAGGTTTCGTTTATTGTCACAAACCTGTTGCGGATCAGCCCCAAACATCTCTAAACGGTTGCGAGAAATCGGGAGTCGAATTCGGTTTTGTTTAACTGAAAACAATCTGGGGACCCACCTTGCGGAAACTTTAGAAAGTCCGAGTTCGTTGGCAATGATTTTTTGTGTTCGCTCATACGAGATGCTTATAGTGTCTGCAAGTTTCCTGATAATTAATCTACGGTCTTTAATATGAGATGCCGATGTTTTCTTCAGTCGTAGACGTCGTGGACCGGCCGGAGCGAGAGTCATTTTCGATACTTTCTCGTCCACGTTTAAATCGTGCGGCCCATTTTTTCACAGTGGTATATGATGGAGTAGATTCACCTAGTGTTGTTTTCATATCATCGTGGATCTCCTTTGGTGTTAATCTTTTTTTAAACAGGTATTTTATGACCGCACGTTGTTTAATTTTTTCCATTTTTCCAAAAACGCTGCACTTGGTCTCACTAAACTCGTTCTAACCTAAAAACCACAAATTTTACAGCAACAAAATATTACATCGTGACAACCAAAGAAAGTATGAACTTATTGAGGGTACTATAATAAAAATATTATAATTATTTTTTGGTGAGGCTGCGAACTTTTCAATCCATCCTCGTATCATGCAATATAGATTTTTTTATACCAGGTAAATTATCAAACGTAAAGCGCACTAATTTTCGCTCATTCTACAATTCATTAAGACTCTTCCAGAATTTTTTCAAAACTTTCTGATCAGTACTTTTCGAGATAGGGTAGGGGGACAACGATTTTTATCAATTTTTTTCAAATGATTCAAAGAAAAGTGGGCGCAAGTTACATCATACATATTTTTGAACATTGTTTTCACAAGCTTTCATTTGACACCCCACTCGATGAGCTGGTAATTTTTTTTTTTGATTTCCGATTTCACCTCCCACACCTAAAGTCAAAATTTAAGTTTTAAAACTACACGGCCCTGATGGGGTCTGTTAGTGCCGAATTTCAGCTTTCTGTGTCAAATAGATTTGGAAAAAATCGGGTGTGACAGACCGACAAACAAACGGGCAGACACCAAAGTGATCTTATAACTGTTATGTACGGAACACTAAAAATGACTTCATAAAGTAGGTTCCCACCATGGTTAATTTTGTGGAAACCAACTTCATGAATGAAATAGTTTGTTTCCCATTGGATATAAATTGATTTTGTTTTGAATAAACATATTACAGTTGTTGAATAGTTTCGAATTAATAGATCATAATATTATTTTATTTATGTGCTATATTTATACTTTCATTTTTTACATAGATTTGATCGGTAAATTTACAAAAATAGAATGCATGACTGATTATCATTGACTTTATATAATATGTTTTTTTAAGATCTTTTCATCTCGTGTTACTTTAACATAATCTAAAAAAATCATCACACAGAGATGGTTAATTAAATACCTTCACTGGCAGCACGTCTGCTGTTTTTCTATGTAAAAAAATTAGTTATATAATACTTATTTCGGTCAGTTGAAAGTATATATCTTTCACACTATCATTGTATGTATACACACTACACACCTTGGGCACAGTAAACCCAATACACTAGCGATACTCAGGGAAATCCGTATAGGAAAATCAGGTCCCAGTTTTCAGGAGATCATGTGGCCGTTCGCCATGTTAAAAAGGGGGACGTTTTAAATAGAAATATTATTACTGTGCAAAGTTTTATCATTCAAAATCAGAGATATTATACAAATGTTTGAAAATTTTTGATTTAATAAAATGTCAAGTTGATGCAGCATGAGTAATACAAAAAAAAAAACAAAAAGAAATGTGCGCTTTTTTAGAAAAGAGATGAATACAAGTTAAAAACTTGACAGGAAGACATTTTCGGAAAAAATGTGAGGCGCATATTTTATAATTTTTACACAAATTTTCAATTGGACAATTGATGCCAATCTTTGCTCTATAACCAAAAAAAATTTCACAAGAGAAATAGCTTCTCAGAAATATTCATACTATCCGCGTACGATACTTACCTTTTAACATCTTCGAGGAAGAAGAAGAAACTCACTCCCGACGTAGTTTTTAAATTATTTTTACAGTTGTTAATGGCACAATAATAACCTCCTTTCCCCATGATTATATAAATTGTTTGTCAACCTTTTCGATTCTCTTCGCTTACAAACGTTTTTAATTATCTTTTTATACAAGCTCTCCCTTTCTTCTGTCTTCAAATTTATATAAACTGCAGTCACATCAAGAAACGATCGACAATACATTTCAAAAGACATATTCCGCGATTAGATGTTAACACTGAGCGGTCATTTTGGAAATCCAGTCATCAACTTGGAGCTCATTTTCGCTACCGTATTGGGTTTACTGTGCCTTCGGTGCAAACAAAGACATAACATAAAACACAAGTCAATTAGTTCGCTAAACGCGAATTTCATATCGATTGTTGTGATACTGTTAAAGGTCGTAGGCAGTACCACTTAAAGTGGAGGAGAGAGAGAAGTCATAGGCTGCTTAATCAAGTGATCCAATACAAAAAATGTTTTCACAATACGTCAAGTTGTTCTGTCCATTCGTTTCCAATCATTAGAGATTTTCAGTTTCCTTTGATGAAATCACGCTCTTTTCCTGTCTAGTTCAGTTCAAGCTTAATATTGCATTACAGGACTTCTGCGTGATGGCCATGAGATCTATTTTAAGTATACCGAACTCTCAGTAAAAAAATCCAGTGTAGATTTTCTTTTTTTGTATGAAATAATTAATTTTCTACCTATTGTCCTACTTTTTTGGCTCACATTAATTTTTTTGTTCCTCAAAGGAATAGTTGGGATCAATATCTTCTTCATTCTTCCAGTGCCCTATCCGTTTCGAACGTTGGCTATTAACATAGCAATCCTGACCTTATTGACGGCGTCTCAAAACAGCTGAACAGACATAAGTTCGAACCATTGTCTTAAGTTATATAGCCAAGAATGTCTTCTTCTTCCTGGACCTCGTTTGCTATCTATTTTTCCCTGTATTGTCAGTTGCAAGAGACGGTATTTATTATGTCTCATGACGTGATCAAGATATTCAAGCTTTCGTCCTTTAATTGTGAGTGCAATTTCTTTATCATCGCCTATTCGGCGCAGAACTTCTAAGTTGGTGATGTGTTCGGTCCACGAAATCTTCAGAATCCGGCGGTACACCCACATCACAAAGAATTCAACTTTTTTATTAGTGTTTCATCGTCCACGATTCTACACTGTATATCAAAACAGGGAATACGTCGCATTTGACTAATCTAACTTTTAATTGAAGTAAAAAATCATTCTTTTACCATTAAAAGCTCGAACTTTTTCGATTCTCAACAGGTTGGTCCCACTTTACATTAATCATTGTCCCCAAGTATATACAGGATTCCTCAGACTTGATTATTTGGCTATTTAACTGAAACTGTCTTGCTGCTTGTTGAGATTTGCTTATTATCATCAACTTGGTTGTAGATATAATAATAATAATCTAAATAAATAAATATAAGCTCTACTCTGACATCAGTATCCATACAGATTAAACAGTCCCCGCCACTAGACCCGATATCACTTTCCAATACAAAAAAGAGAAAGTCACCTATCTGATTGACATAGCTGCCCCCAAGGACACAAACATCCAAACGAAATACACAGAAAAAATCTCCAAATACACAGACTTGCATCAGAAATAAAAAGACTATGGAAACAAGAAAAATTCGTCATTGCCCCCCTCGTTATACCAGCCACAGGCCGTACACCAACAACATTTACACCACACTTAGTACAATTAGAACTCAACACAAACATACACAAAAACATTCAGAAGTCAGTGATTTTGAAAACATGTAACATGGTCAGGTCATTCCTTAATACACAATGGTAATAGCGTTTGTGCTGACTTGGCTTAGGCCCACCATCCAAACATGCAATTACATTGACTAAATGTGAGAAAGATAAAGAAAGAATAATAATAATAAGAACTTCCAGACGCCACAGAACATTGAAAACAGCCCAAACAACAGTAATCCAAAAAGCATCGGGTAACGTAACGGTCGGGGACGTCGCGGGAAATGGCAGCTTGACCAAAACGTTGAAGACTGGGCAAAAGAAAATCGACCTGCCAAATATGAGAAAAAAGAACTTTATTGTCTAACAGATATACCATTTACAATACACTTAAGCATAAATAACATAATACAAATGAGACAGAGAAAAGAAAAAGAAAAGTAAAGTATTAATATAGAACAAAGGAGACAAATAATATTAAAATCACATAGAATTAAATAAAACAAGAAAATTAAAATTAAAATGATACACTTGGTATAAATATCTATATATGCAACAATTTATTTCTTAAGCATTTGACAAATTGCGCAAATGACAGATTGTTCATGTCAATGTCGTTACAAGTACTGTTGAAGACGCTCATAGCCTGAAACAGTGGTGTTTTGATGAGAAAATTAGTTGATGCAGTAGGTAAATAGAAAACAGAAGAGGTTCTGGCCAATCTATTAGGAACGTGAAAATTTACTTGAACAATAAGTCAGGAGAGTCAATAAGAGATTTATATAATATTATAAGAAAACAGACCAGATGGTAATTTCTTCGATTCGTTAATAAAGGTAGCTGAAAATGTTCAGTTATAATGACCTCATCGGCACCCCTATCAGGGTACACTCCATCTTATATAATATATATAAAATGCAACGTCTCTCTCTGTCTGTCTGTCTGTCTGTCTAGTGTGCTTATCACTGGAGAACCACTTATCCGATTTACTTACTTTTTTTTAAAAAACATACATATGTTCTCTGGCCAGGTTATAGGCTATATTTTATTACGATAGGTAGCATAACGAATGAGCAGTGACGTAAAATAGTGAGTGAAGTCGGAAAAAAAAGTTTGCCGCTAGCGCGTTCCTTTGCAATACACAACCTAAACCATTAATTATGGAACAATATTATGTAGCAGAGAATATCTATAATCTATAATCTACAATATATATAAAATGCAATGTCTCTCTGTCTGTCTGTCTGTCCATTAGTGCGTTTATCACGAGAGAACCACTTATCCGATTTACGTGTCTTTTTTTAAATTCATACATAGATTCTTTGGCCAGGTTATGTAATAATAATAATAATCTATATCTATAATATATATAAAATGCAACGTTTCTCTGTCTGTCTGTCTGTCCGTTAGTGCGCTTATCCCTCGAGAACCACTTATCCGATTTACGTGATTTTTTAAATTCATACATATGTTCTCTGACCAGGTTATAGATATACATTTTATTACATCTATAATATATATAAAACGTATCTTTGCCTGTCTGTCTGTCCGTTAGTGCGCTTATCACTGGAGAACTACTCATCCGATTTTCGTACTTTTTTCTTTTAAAACATACATATGTTCTCCTGCCAGGTTATAGGCTCTATTTTATTACGATAGATAGCATAAGGAATGAGCAGTGACGATAATAGTGAATGAAGTCGAAAAAAAAAAGTTTGCCACTAGCGCGTTCTCTTGCAATACACAATCTGAACCATTAAATATAGAACAATATTATGTAGCAGCCAATATCTATAATCTATAATATATATAAAATGAAATGCTCTCTGTCTGTCTGTCTGTCCATTAGTGCGTTTATCATGCGAGAACCACTTATCCGATTTACGTGTCTTTTTTTAAATTCATACATATATTCTTTGGCCAGGTTATATAATAATAATAATAATCTATATATATAATATATAAAATGCAACGTCTCTCCGTCTGTTTGTCTGTCTGTCTGTTCGTCCGTTAGTGCGCTTATCACTGGAGGACCACTTATCCGATTTACGTGCTTTTTTTTAAACATACGTATGTTCTCTGGCCAGGTTATAGGATATGTTTTATTACGTTAGGTGACATAAGGAATAAGCAGTGACGATAATAGTGAATCAAGTCGGAGAGAAGTTTGCCGCTAACGCGTTCTCTTGCAATTGACTGCCTAAAGCATTAAATATGAAACAATATCATGTAGCAAATAATATAATATATATAAAATGCAACGTCTCTCTATCTGTCTGTCCGTTAGTGCGCTTATCACTCGAGAACCACTTATCCGATTTACGTATTTTTATAAATTTATACATATGTTCTATATAATTCGATATAAGCCTAGATAATGGGAGAGAAGGTGAGATAATGGGAGATAAGGAGAAATAATGGGAAATAAGTCAAGATAAGTCTTGATAATGGTAGATAAGGTGAGTTATGGGAGATAAGTATAAATAATGGGAGATAAAGATAAATAATGGGAGATAAGCAGAGATAAGTCTAGATAATGGGAGTTATGGTGAGATAATGGGAGATAAGGAGAAATAATGGGAGATAAAGAGAAATATTGCGAGATAAGTCGAGATAAGCCTAGATAATGGGAAATGAGGCGAGATAATGGGAGATAAGGAGAAATAATGGGAGATAAGGAGAAATAATGGGAGACTAACAGAGATCAGCCTAGATAATGGAAATTATGTAGAGATATTGGAAGATAAGGGGAAATAATGGGAGATATTTTATTACGTTGGGTAACATAAGGAATAAGCAGTGACGATAGTAGTGACTCAAGTCCACGCGAGCGGAGCCGCGGGCCCGGCTAGTATTTTAATATAAGAAATTTGGCAAACTTTCTTTGATCATTCCCTACCTGCCTAATATACTTAGTGTGCGTTGGGTTCCAAACATATACACCATATTCAAGTCGTGAAGGCACATAATAAATATAAAGTTTTTAATGTTTTACTATTATGAAACCTAACGTCCTCATCGCAGTACTGCAGATGCAATTAATATGATGGACAAACGAGAGTTTCGGATCAAAAATAATTCCAAGGTCTTGGAAGGCATTACAGCGTGCAATATCTTCATTATCTAATTTATACTGGAAGTCAATGGTGCTAAATTTATTCGAGTAGGTCAAAAAGAAGCACTTACGGGCATTCAATGGCAGCCTATTCAACTCACACTATTGTTGTAACGTCTCCATGTCATGTTTGCAATGAAAGGTAATCAGTAGAGCCTCTTATGGTGCGGAAAAGCTCTAGGTCGTCAGCAAAAAAAAAAAGAAAATTACTAGTTATATTATAACCAATGTCGTTAATGAAGAGTGAAAAAATTAAAGGTGCAAGGTTGCTACCCTGTGGTGCACCACTTGTGGCACTAAACATTGAGGATCTATAGCCACGAATTTCGACGTACTATAAGCGGTTACACAAATAGGACTCGAAAAAAGTAATTAGGTTATTGCTGAAACCCAGCCTCTCCAGCTTATATAGAAATATGGAATGGTGAATGAAAGAAATCATTGTATACAGCATCAACTTGCATTTATTTGCCCAAAGCATTGCCTGTAAATTGAGCAAAACAAGCCAAATTACTTATTGTACTGCGTTTGCTGAAAAAACCATGGTGATTCACAGAAATCAGGCTATTAACAATACAACGGAAATTGGTAGGTTTTATTTTGTTGATAGTGAAATGTGAAGAATTTTTTCATGAATATAGCATTTGCCGTAGCAACAATTGAAGAATTTTAAAAGAAGCTCCACATTTAATAAAATTTATCTGATTCATTCATACAAATATTAAAATTCCCTCTGTCTGTCTCTGTGCGTGTGAGCGTGTGTATGTTATATTACTAATGCAACGGTCTGATACTGGCACGTTTCTAGAGCCTCCGTAGTCCAATTCTAAGAGTATTTTGTTCTCGCAGACTACCGGAAAGCTATTATTTAAATAAATAAAAATTTCTATTTTTTATCAAATAATTAACAACAAACTAAACAACTCGCTAAACTTAAATAATCGGATACAGAACATTAAAAATACATTTGTTCATGAATTAGTAAATTTAGTACTAACTGAAATAATAATTGTAATTCGCACTGGTTGGTTAATTAAAATAACATTTAACAAAAACTTAGTTCTAATGGGATTTTTTCAAGGAAGTAAGTAGAGAATAGTGTTATTAATATATCCAACTGTGGGATATGTAATAATCATTCCTGATTTAAAAATTATTCTTTATCTCAAAAATATCTGGCAGGCACATCATTTTTATTACACAAAGTGAAAGGAGGTAGTGAAATACATACATCAAGAAATGTAGACCTTTGTAGGGTACATAGTATGAGTATGTTTGGTAATCTAGATTTGATTGTGCTATTTATAGTGAACTTTGAAGAAGATATGACCGACAAAAATGTGAATTCAATAAAATCCAATATCAATGAGTAATAAAGTATCTCTTCTTGAAAGGACTGTCTGTTATAGAAATTTACTAATACAAGCTTAATATAAGAAGGAGCAAGGGCCCCTCCTTCGCTACTATTCTGTGTCTACTCGAGAAAATGTTAGGGCCGTGAAAAAAATGATTTTAGAGAGTCGGAGAATTATGCTGAAGTCGAAATTTAACTCTCAAAACTATACGGCTCTGATCGCATCATCAATTCCTATATTAGTGCCAAATTTCAACTTTCTATGTCAAATAGTTTGAGAGAAAATTGGATGTGACAGACAGACGGACACTGAAGTGATTCTATAAGTATTCCGTACGGAACACTAAAAATAATATATTAAAAAAAAAAGAGTTAGAATTATAATACATAGTCCAAATGATATAAATTGAAAATAATTTAGAGATATGCACCAACAACTTCCAACGAATAGGAGCAATTTGATCAGTTCTAAGAAGAGAGCTAGCAAACAAGGGCAAAAAAGATACCATAGAATTCACCAAATTAAACACCATTATAAGAAAGGGCATAAAAGAAAACATTCGGAGAAACATAGAGCGCCTATTGATAAGTTTAGCATAGAAAGAACAAGCCACTGTAAAAAACAAGATGTGTTTATTCAACGTAACCTCATCTTAATTTCGTATAATTAGTGTAACTGTTATAACGTAACTCTAGATCTTTCGAAAAAGATTGTATCTCTTGGTTTGCAAGCCAGTGTTCGACAACATTTACAACCTTCTCATTTGAATGAAATTTGTGTCCTTTCAAATGTTTTTTTTCCTACATTGGGAATATATAATAGTCTGAGTGACCTAAATCAGACTCATATGGAGCCTAATTCGTTCATTTTGTGCAAAAACAGTACCTCTTTAGCCATATTTTCTCGGCGATTCTTTACAATTTGTTGGTAAAGTTTAGTTAACAATAAAGCATAATATTTTCCAGTCACTATTGTGCCATGTTCTAAATAATTTATGAGAAGTATCTCATCGCTGTCCCAAAAAACGGAAGAAAAAACTTCCTTGCTGGTCTTTGTTAGCTAAACTTCTTGGTGCTAGGTGAGCCACACACACACACACACACACACTGGCCAACGGATAGGTTCTGAGAGAAAATAATTCTATTTTATTTGGTTATAATTAAACAAATATTAAGGTAGTAAATATATTTTTTACACTTTTATTACTCTATTATAGATTGAGTTCAGTTCAGTTCTAAGCCATATCAAAAAGAGTGATTTCAGTAGACATACAGATGAACAGAGGATGCAAATGTAAGATCAATCAAGTATATGCGACGACAGACAACGGGAAAGAAGAAGGAAACAGAGCGATAGTAAAAAATGTGGATCTGAAGAAATTCCCGATGTAACAACGGATGAAATAATGAACGCCCTACAACATATGCACGACAAAAAAGAACCAGGGGATTATGAAATAATTATAGGAATGATAAGGTATGGAGGGGCATCGATAATAAAATCTCTTCAGGCTTTATTTAGTAGATGCCTTATAGAAAATAAAATACCAATACCTTAGGTAAACGCCTTAATTGTGCTTATTTTTAAAAATGGGAACAAATTTAAATTGGAGAATTACAGACCCATCAGCCTGTTATGGATACTACACAAAATACTCACTAGGATTGTAACATATAGATTAACGAACAAATTAGACAGTTATCAACCACGTGAACAAGCGGGATTTAGACGGGAATACAACACTTTGGACCATCTTCAAACAATTAAATTATTAGTGGAAAAAGCAAATAAATATAAGGTCACCTTGTGGATAGCAATGGTTGACTACGAAAAGCATTTGATTCGGTAGAGATATGGGCAGGCCTTAATGCCTTAAGTAACAGCAGAGTCGATGAAAGGTACACATCTCTTTTTGAATACATCTATAAAAATGCTCGATATCCCCAAAGCTTCAAGTTGACTCTAGAAGACATGTTCAAATCGTTAATGTGGGAAATTAAAGGAATACTAATGGACAGTGAACGATTAAATCACTTACGGTTCACAGGTGATGTCACTCTGATCGCCAATACAAAAGAAGAATTACAAGAAATTCTGAAGGAATTAAATAACAAGTCTCGAGAAATAGGTCTAAAAATAAACTTCACCAAAACCATTGAATATTTGAACAACGAAAGTAAAGATAACAGCTTAATATTAATAGAAGGTGAAATCATAGGAAAGGTACAAACATTCATATACTTAGGACTAAAAATCGAAATATAAAAAAATAATTTAAAGGCTGACTTGGAGAGAGAGAAGAGTCTCGTTAGGTTGGTCTGCGTTAGAAAGGTTTTTTTTATGGGTCTAGCACACGTGTTGCAGAGAAGTCCCTAAAGCGCTCCAGGAGGGCACGCGTGCGGAAAAAGCGATTCACGTTATTCTTGAATCGCTGTAAATTGTACTCGGTGGGAAACACAGCGCTGGGCAAATTATTCCAAAGGGATGATGTTCTCCATATAAAAGACTGCTTGAAAAGCATTGTACGCGGAGTAACAAGCTGAACCTCATGTGAAGCACCAGCGCGACGTGTATTTCTAATATGCACCGGTTTGGGAGGAATTAAGCGGGCTACATCCTTCGAACACTTTCCATGAAAATACTTATAGAACAGACTCAAGTCGCCAACTGTTCTTCGATGTTCCAGCGAATCAAGGCCGCCGATCAGTTCCGGGTCTCCAATCAGACGAACAACTCTTCTCTGAACAGAATCCAACAAATGCAGAGTAGCCCCAAAGATGAGAGCAGTAGTCCATAGTTGGTCGAATTTGAGCTTTGTAAAGAATTAACATTGTGGAGTGTAAAGCTTTCTGGTTTGAAATAGTATTCCCAACTTTTGAGAAGCTCTCCTTGCTATGCCTGCAACATGTTCATGCCAGGACATATTTGCTCCCAAATTAACGCCCAACAAATTGAGCGACGATGTTAGGGGAATGGAGTGCCCGGACATAACCATGTCGGGTTCAGCAACGTTAACTTTTTAGAGAAAAATGCCTACTGAGTTTTTGTAGCGTTAAATTCCACTTGGTTACTGTCACCGCAGGATAGAATTTCTTCCACGTCATTTGTTAAGTTGAACGACCTCCTGCTGTCTGCGGATATTCGTCTGAGCAGCCGATGTCTGAGCGTTCAAAGTGAATGAAGAGAGAAGCGTACTGTCATCTGCAAAGTTGTAGTTTGTTTTTCCGGTCTTTTCCAGCAGACCGTTAATGTAAATGAGAAAGAGAGTAGGAGACAGTATGGAGCCTTGGGGCACACCGGCGTTGATAGTGAAGGTGTTAGAAAGAAATCCGTTTACCGCCACTCGTCAAGAACGCTCTCTGAGGAAACATAAGAGCCACAAACAGAACTTTTCAGACATACCACAAGAGCTTAGCTTAGCCAACAGTCCATCGTGCCAAACACGGTCGAATGCCTTGGATATGTCAAGAGTAACCGCTCGAGATTCTCCAAAGTTCAATTGCGTTGTTCCAAACATGTGTTACATAAGTCAGAAGATCTCCTGTTGATCTATGTTTACAAAAACCATGTTGGTGATCGCTAATAATATTGAATCGTTCAAGATATTTTAGAAGATGCTGATGGATAACCTTTTCCATAACTTTCGATATTATTGAAAGTAGTGCGACTGGTCGGTAATTATTTGGCAAGGTCTTCTTGCCTTTTTTAGGTATCGGCTGAACTGTGGCACATTTCCAACAGGACAGAAATATTCCCTTTCTGTAGAATAGGTTGCAATCTACATTTAAATTGGACATCCCAAATACAATAAAAGACAGAGTATTCGGTCAATATGTACTGCCGGTATTAACATATGGCCCTGAAACGTGAGCTTTAGATAAAAGTATAATAAATAAACTCTAAAGAGCAATGGAGAGGAGAATGCTTAATATTAGACTCCAAGATCGTATTCCTAACGTCGAGATTCGAAGAAGATCAAAAGTGACAGATGTAATACAACGAATATGTATATTAAGGTGGAATTGGGCGGCGCATATCGCAAGGATGAATGGTAACAGATGGACACGCCGTATAGCTGAATGGAGGCCGAGAGAACACAAAAGATACAGAGGTAGACCACAGATAAGATGGACCGACGGTTTAAAAAGATTAGCAGGACACGATTAGATGCAAAAAGCAAACAACTAAGCTCGTTTGAGACAACTTGGGGAGGCTTACATCCGACTATGGATGAAATAAGCTAAAGGTGATGATGATAGATTGAGCTACATTGATTTATTGGCTGTTAGGTAGCTAATATGCTATAACTATTATATATTATTGACTAAGAAAAAACGTGAAAGTATATATATTGGATCATAAGATATATACATATCAGGGACCTAATTAACTTAGCCTAGTAAAGAAGTCCGACATGCACTTGGCCGGTTTTTTTTACTATAATTTTGATATGTTAGAAGGTTGATCATACTCTGTAAAATGTTCTTCTTTCCTTCTGTTCTCACATGATCCTATAACATCTCACTTTTGTTTTCAATCTAACTTTTTAATTTCATTAGGTGTTCTTCATTTCTGATAGTCTATGCATTGTGCGTAACGATAGACATCTGTGTTCGGTAGGCTTTCCTTATCCGATGATACTTAGTTTCAATCTATAAAACTCTATATATTACAAGATTGATGGTTGATAACTTTTTCCATAACTTTAAATATCATTGAACGCACGGTCGGTAGTTGTTTGGCAAGGTCTTCTTAACTTTTTTTTGCCTATCGGCTGAACTAAAGCGCGTTTCCAGCAATAAAGAAATAGTCCCTTTCTGTGGGATAGGTTAAAGAGACGACAGAAAAGAATAGGTGTTAGTTCTCTCAGGCATTATTTGAGTACTAAGGTAGGTATTCTAGCAGCACCAGGAGCTTTTTTGGTGTCTCTATTAAAATATGTTCTATGATACGCTATCTGAAGACAATACGTTTGGTCCTCTTTGGTGTACTATACCTATAATTGATTTCTACCATTCTGTAAAAGAAAGCTAATGACAGTTGGCATTTAGCAGTTTTACAATTTTTTTAATCCGGTAACTTCCTGCCTGAAAAAGTAATTAATGTGAAGACCTTTCTAATTTTATTATTGTGATCTTGATACAGTAACGCATTTGCAATTTTATTTTTTAAATAATTTCATCGTCTATAATCTATAATATATATAAAATGTAACGTCTCTTTGTTTGTCTGTCTGTCTGTCCGTTATTGCGCTTATCACTCGAGAACCAGTTATCCGATTTACGTGCTTTTTTTTTTAAACATACATATGTTTTCTGGTCAGGTTGTAGAATATATTTTGTTACGTTATGTTATATAAGGAATAAGCAGTGACGATAATAGTGAATCAAGCCGGAAAAAAGTTTGCCGCTAGCGCGTTCTCTTGGAATACACTGCCTAAATTATTAAATATGGAGCAATATCATGAAGCAAAGAATATAATATATATAAAATGCAACATCTCTCTGTCTGTCTGTCTATCAGTTAGTGCGCTTATGACTTGAAAACCACTTATCCGATTTACATTTTTTTTAAGTCATACATTTGTTCTCTGGCCAGGTTATGTATAATCTTCTATTATATATATATATATATATATATATATATATATATATATATATATATATATATAAATGCAACGTCTCTCTGTCTGTCTGTCTGTCCGTTAGTGCCGAAAAAAGTTTGCCGCTGGCTTGTTCTCTTTTCAATACACTGCCTAATCCACTAAATATGGAACAGTATCACGTAGCAAAGAATATAATATATATAAAATGTCTCTCTATTTGTCTCTCCGTTAATGCGTTTATCATTCGAGAACCACTTATCCGATTTACGTGTGTTTTTTTAAATTCATACATATGTTCTCTGGTCAGGTTATATAATAATAATAATCTATATAAGGATGACATAAAACTCTACGCTGCCACAAAAACACAGCTGAAAGAACTCCTTAAAATCACAGAAATATTCACCTTAGATATCAAATGCAAAGTGCTGCTCACATCAACAAAGGCCAATGGAAGGGCCACCATGAGACAGAAACAATCAACAATGAAACACTCGATAACATGCACGAAAAAGAAACATACAAATATTTAGGCTTCCTACAAATCACCAAACTCAACCACACTGACGTCAAAACAGTGCTCAGAACTGAATTTAAAAACAGACTCACGAAACTTTTACAAACAAAACTCAACTCCAAATATCTAACTAAACTTAATATTTATGAAAAAAATCTATAATATATATAAAACTCAACGTCTCTCTCTGTCTGTCTGTCCGTTTAGTGCGAATCCGAATTATGTGTCTTTTTATAAAATACATATGTTCTCTGGCCAGGTTATAGGATATATTTTATTGCGTCAGGTAACATAAAGAATAAGCAGTGACAACAAAAATGAATCAAGTCCAGGCAAGCGGAGCCGCGGGCACAGTTAGTTTATTATATATAATGCTTAAAATCCAAGGAAAATTGAACAATCTGTTTTTTTAAGCAATGTAAAACTTGAAAAATGATAAAATGATTGCGTTTGGGGTTAGACAGTGTTGGAGATTGTGCAAATGCTGGATCTATTAACTAACCTGGCTACTTTGTCTGTAGTATCATGTATATAAGGTGAAACTGCAGTTTCTGATCGTCAATTCTTACGCCTTTTAAGTTTTTACAAACGACCAATAGATGGCTCTTTTGAGATGTGACATCACCTTTGTTGTAAAATTTGAAATTTGTTATTGTTAAAACAGGGGCAGCTCAGAATATATATATATATATATATATATATATATATATATATATATATATATATATATATATATATATATATATATATATATATGTACAGTCCCTGGCCAAATTATTAGACGCACTGTATTTTTTTTAGTAATTTTATGTTTCTTAAGAGTTTTTATGCAATAATGGTATATATATACTACAATATTATTGATTTTTATTTAAAAGAATTGTTGTAGACTACATATTTGTATTTATTTTTAACATATAGCAACACTGTGTTGACAAAGTGATACATGAACGTAAATAAGTACAAACCTGTATCAGTCGCGATCGGAATCGAGTCAGGTACGGACGTGTTTCTGTGGCTTTATGGACTGTGATTGTTTGTTTAACAGTTTTATACTACTCAGTTATTAGTTTATTTTGTATGGAGTGTTTTAAAAAAGTAATTGGATTATTTTCATTATGGGTAGAAAAGGCGATCTTTCACCACGTAAAAAAGCTGAAGTGAAGGCCCTTGTGATTGCGTAAACATTTACAAACCGAGAAATATTACGAAGATTGGAGGTTTCTGAAGCTAGTGTACGACGCATAAAAAAGAAAATTGAGTCAGGGAAGGAATTAAGCCCGAAAAGAAAGAAAAGATGCGGTAGAAAACCAATTTTCACTCCACGGTCAGAGATATGTTTGAAGAAAATTTGTGTAGAAAACAGATTTGTTACCACAAAGGTAATAAAATCACAACTCCAGGATGCTAGCGTAAATGCTTCTGAGCGCACTGTTCGAAGAAAATTGAAAGAATTAGATTTTAAGGCCTGTCGCCCCCCCAGGAAGCCCAAGTTACAGCTGCAATGAAAGCAAAGCGTCTGATGTGGGCCAAACAATGGCAAGACAAAGATGTGGACGTCTGGAGATCGGTAAGATACAGCAATTTAATCAATAATTGATACATTATTATCATTTTCAGTTAAATAAAGCAAATAAACATGGAAGTTTATATATTTTTCCTATTTTTGACAAGTCTGCTTCAGTGACGAAAGCACATTCGAAATTTTGCAGAATAAAGCTCAGTATGTGCATCGTCGTCATGGAGAAAAGTTTCATCCTGATTGTGTCGTCCCGACGGTTAAACATCCCACCAAAGTGATGATTTGGTCAATCATCAGCGGCAAGGGCACTGGACGTCTGTACGTCGTCAAAGGAATAGTGAGGCAAGATCAGTACAAAGAAGTATTACAAAATCGGTTGATTCCGCAGCTCAGAGAATGGTTTCCAAACGGGGAACCATTCACTTTCATGCAAGATGGAGCTCCCTGCCACACTGCTCGGTCTGTTAAAGCTTTTTTGGCAGAAAAAAATATCCCTCTGTTGGATTGGCCCTGATATGAACCCCATTGAAAATGTGTGGGAGCTGATGAAAAGAGAAGTGGCTAAAGATGTGATTACCAACAAAACCCAGCTCCTAGAAAAGATTATTCATGTGTGGAATCATCATCCTCAAATGCAGGAGACAGTACAATCTTGCATTGATAGCATGCCGCGCAGAATTAAAGCTTTGATAGCGGCTAAAGGTGGCTCAACTAAATATTGACTTTTACTAACATTAATTTCACTTTTCTTTAAAACTTAATAAACTTATGCTTTTCTAAATTAATGCTGTTTTATTTATGTCAAATAAATAGGTAATTGATTGGATAATATAAAAATAAAAAACAAATCAATTTAAAATAATAAAACGGTACAATATCACTCGGTAATTAATATTTTAGATGAAATCTTGCAGTGCGTCTAATAATTTGGTCAGGGACTGTATATATATATATATATATATATATATATATATATATATATATATATATATATATATATATATATATAGGTCCCAAAAAAACCACCGTAATCTCTTCGAGAACGATAGGCCAGTTCATAATTTACCAGAATATGTAATATGATCTTAGTGAAAAATCGTTAGATTTGGACATATTGACATTTTTATGAATTTGGTGAAAATCTACACCTTAGATCAGTTTATCTAGTGTCACAACTACAAATTTCCGTATTCTAATATTCTAATTATTGTTATGTAATCCTGAATAACCATGCTGTTGATTACAGTTCAAATTAAAACTAATTGTGCTAAGCCTGCTAGGAAAAAAAACATTTTTGCAAGTACCATGAATAAAAATATTTTAATTAGCTAACTTAGTCTCTTCATACTTTAAGAAACTGTACCAAGCTAACCTGGCCAGTTATTTAAAAAATTGTTAATTTAATGTAGTTTCTAAAATGGGATTACTACGTTTCACTTTAGAAAAAAATGTATTGCTGTTTCAATGCAAAATGAGCTCATCGTGTAATTATTTAATTTATTAGGATTTTGGAAGTTTTAATTTATTAATGTGACAGATATTTATTTATTTACTTAGATAGAAGGTGACACCATTCGACATGAGTTAGAGTGAGCTGGTGATAGTCAGAAGGTTTTCGAACAAAAGGCATATATTTGGTTTAATAAAATTTTTTTAAAATATAAAAATCGATGGTCGGAATTTTAACTTTATAAGGTTCAAGACTTTTTCAACAACTCTATATATATATATATATATATATATATATATATATATATATATATATATATGTATATAAGTTACAATAGAGGTTTTCACGGATGGTGGAAGTTAACTCGAAGTTAGCTTCGAGCGGCAGCAGCAGCAAGATCACAGTATCGGGAAGCAGCAAGAACACTTGGAAATGCCAAATGAGATTTTGGCGAAACATCGTGCAAATTCTTTGTTGATGAACGGATTGAAACCCGGAATTTTAATGTATTATTTATATATATATATATATATATATATATATATATATATATATATATATATATATATATATATATATATATATATATATAAGTTATGTAGCCAGGTTCAAGAGAGAATACTAAAGGTCAATAGGAGATCGAAAATGATAAAAAAAGCTCATCTCGCACTTAAACTCTGAAACTTTAGACGTCTCTGAATACAGTAAACACAAAAATCGATTGCCGAGGGAGGAGATTCGTCACAAAAAAGAAACTCATACCTAATTTTAAAATCGTTAAATCGGAGGTGATCATTTTCCACAGTAAGGAGCCCCTAAAAAGTTTCGTCTCTAAGGAGCGTATTTTCTACATTCATCGGGGCAGAGAGGGAGTATGTCCCCTGGGCCCTGCTTTGGCTAAGCCACTCGATCTAGCAGTTTTGTAGATATTTAAACGCAAACAGACATAAATATAATAAAGAAATTTGGGATGTCGGTTTCCAAGAGTATATTACATATCAACAATATTACATACGTAGGTATTAATTTGAGAACCACCTTCTCTCAAAGTCGTTTGATAAACGAGTTTTTATAGATTTAATCAATTCAACATCTATAGTTTTGACAAAACAATTCCTGATCATTAAGTTATGAAATTAGAGTCATTAATTAGCATTCTGTGCAATATTGCCCAATTTGTTACTAATCGCTATGAAATTGCCGAATTTATATCCAAATTACATATTTTTTTTTACTTTTACTGATTATAAAGTAAAATATAAGAGGTAACATATTGTTTATACGGAAATGTACTCTCCTTATTATAGTACGGGATCTTGGGAGTGATATCGACTTAATATAAAAATATAAATAACTAACTATTTTCAATTAAATCGATTTCTGAAGAATTAAAAAAGGAGCAAAACTTCTCTTTACCAATTATAACAAAAGCAACCCGCTCATGAGAGACCGACCTTGGCCTCAGTAAAGCGCCGGAACAACTAGATCATTCCCCGTTAATAGCTGTTTTCAAGTTGGGAGAGTAAGGCAAATCAGCCCGCACCTTAAAAAAATCTTAAAAAAAATAAATTTTCGTTTAGAAAAATATCTAACATTGATGAAAGTGGATTTTCTACAGTTCAGAAAACAAAGCAAAAAGAATCTCTATTCAAAAGAATTTTCAGTAGAAATAATAGACACATGCAAAACTTTAAGGTTAAAATTACACCCTGAAAACTTAACCAATTTCAAAATCCTTTTAGCCTCGTATTCCTGAGGCCAAACGAAAACCCACTACCCATCCTTGGGTCATTTTTTTTCATTCTTATATATATATACTATATATATATATATATATATATATATATATATATATATATATATATATATATATATATATGTATATATATATATATATATATATATATATATATGTATATATATCATCATCATCATCAGCCACTCTCCGCCCACTGCTGGACATAGGCTACTTTCATGTTTCCCCATCTTCTCCTGTCCTGTGCCACTTTATACCATCGCCTGCCTGCATGTTTTCTCACATCATCCAACCAACGTTTTTGCGGTCTGTTAATACTTCTCCTGGATGTTCTTGGCCTCCAGTTACATGTTCTGTTGAGCCATTCGTTTAAGTTTTTTCTGGCCACATGTCCAGCCAATTCTCACTTGAGGGTTGCTGCTCTCTCTATGACATCTGTAACCCCCGTTCTGGACCATATGTCAACTGATTCTGTCTCTTATGTTCACCCCCAGCATTGCTCGTACCATTCCACGTTGTGCTAATCTCAACTTTCTGATACTGTCTTCCGTTAAAGTGATCGTCTCCATTTCATATGTTAGAACTAGCAGGATATAACTTTCAAATGCTTTTCTTTTTAAGGAATTTGGGATATCTTTGTTTCTCAAGATCCATGACATTTTGCCAAACGCAGCCTAGCCCAATTAGATTCTTCTGTGTATTTCCGCGTATTGGTTTGTTTTGGAACGAAATAATTCGAGTATCCAATGAGTTTTCATTTTAGGGAAGCCACACATAATAAGTTCACAGATTGACGCTAAATCACTATTTATTCAAATTTTACACGCAGTGGGGTTTTGATTTGGAAAATTTAGTTATGAATTTTTGTTGACCCTTGAGATAAGACACTCAGGAAGCATATTTTAAATATGAATTTCTCTCGCATTGATCTTGAAGTACTGTATAGTCTGTCAAGTAAGAACATGACCTTTCGTATTCTTGAAAAAATGTGTTTTGAGAACATTTTTTGCCATTAATCTTTGGTGTGTTAACAACAGCGTAATTACCTTAGCAAGTTTGTTCAATCGCCTCCTGCATCAATAATCGCCTGGTATCTTCGAGGCATGCTGTCGACGAGATTTTCTGCATACTCTGAAAATTTTTCTCTCACGAGATAATTGAGTCAAAGTCCTCAGAGTCATTCCTCTGAGCTTTCTCTTTCCAAAGAACCAAACGTTTTCAATGGGGTTGGCGTCCGGCGATTGTGAGGGCCACCCTAGTATCTTATCATGGGCCCAAGTGCGCTGCTTTACGACGTGATTTTTTCCCAGCAAAGGTTTTTCCAATGTGCTTTGGAATCTAACATCATGAGCACGAAAATGTGATCGAATGGTCTCATGGGATACATTCAAACCCGATTTTCTTAATTTTGTAATTTTTCGACTCTCTAAAACGATTAACCTACTACACCGACTTTTTAACATATTAAGCGGCCGCAAAATGTGTCATTTTAGGCCCCTTTGGATGGGAACCAAAAAAGACTGCCTCGACCCCACGCGCAAACAAGTGACTCATATTGAATTTTACGTGATTTCGTTGAAAATTCGGAATCGACTGATACTTTTACTAAAATGCGTCGTGGACAAAGGTTCCCTCTACCGATTTTTTGTTAAATCGCTAAAATCGCTTCTACTAAAAATCGATCAATTATCGCGGACACATTCTTACTACATCACACTAAATGTGGAACCAATTGTCCATGTGTATATTTTTTGATTTTTTAATTATATTAGGATAAGGAAAGTTGACACCCCTATCCAGGATTCAAGCCGTTAGGTTGTATAACTACTAGCTAACGTATCTCAGAGATGTAAAGTGTATCGAACTCAAGGTCGGAGAAATCCTCTGCGAGAAGTATGTATTTTTGAGGCAGTGTCTGGCAAGATCCGAGGTGTGGTCTGGATGATCTTCGTCTCACGTGATTTACCATATTCGTGAGCTCATCTGTATTTATTATTTTCTATGATATTTAAAGTACGGATAATCTGAATGAAGAAAGAAATTTTTACGTGAAATTCGGTTTGCTCTTCTGTGCTGATTAGTTTGCTAAAGGGTGAATTGAAGGTGCTTATGATTGGTCACAAAATGTTGTTCCGCTTGTCGATTTTTGGAAAGTCGTATAATTTGCATCTGCAGGATTTTCCTCTGGGGATCAGCTTAAGAGCTGTTTCGTTATTTTTGTTTTAGGTACTAGTTGGAATACGCCCTGCGTTCGTAGAATAAGCCAAACCAATTTAAATTTATTTATGTGACATCCTGTATTACAATTTTTACGGAGCTATAATGAAGTACATTTTAACAACGTTTTTAACCTAGTTTGCATAGAAGGCAAAGTTATGAAGTTAAATACGAGTAATTTGGTTCGTGCCTTTTAACTCATATAAAAAATATTCAATAAATTACCTTTGTCCATGTACTAACGGATTAAAGAGAGAAATGCGACATTTTTAGAAAGAGTAAAATGAATAATGAAGATTCTTCATGTGGAAGATGGTTACGGCTACTGATATAGAAAGGAAAGTTATTCGAAGATCTCGTGCAGAAACAGTGTTAACGTCCAAGTGCAAGGTCGTTCCTAGAGTTTAGTGATTTTTTTAATATTTTTTTTTCCGATATGGGATTAAAGGAAACAATTGTAAGTACCTACAAATTCTTTGGTAAAAAACCTTTTGTTTATGTTCGTTGGACCTTTTAAGGGCGCCCCTTTTTGTAGAATTAATAGTTTTAAATATAGTACTACCCTCACGGACACATGACACCAAAATAATTGCTAAATTTGATTTCTTCGCATTTATTCTACATACAATTGTGGCGGCCCTAGCTCCGTGGTTATTGTGCCGGCTTGCAGTATCAAGTGTCCCGGGTGCAATCTCGGCAGGTCGGTGTACTTATTATTTATTTAAGTATATTTGGCTTCGCCAGATATACAGGTAGTAGTTGTTGCAGAAATGCAATAACGCCCGTGGTAGCACTACCACATTATCTGAAAAGTGCAGTGAAATATGAATGTATTTTTGAGAACTTGGACAATGTAAATAGATATTACGACATCCTCGAAAATATACATCCAAAAAGGGCGAGGAGGTGACCAGTAAAAAAAGAACTATATATTGAATCTTGTCCGCGTCGCACCTGTTGTTTTTTAACCAGCGATAATTCCGATGTCCCAGCGGTCCACTATTTTGGTAGTCTAAAACTTACATTGACTTCCAAGAACGGTTGGCGACTTGACTCTGATCTACCAGTATTCTCATGGAAGGTGTTCGATGAATGTAGTCCGTTTAATTCCTTCCAGAGCAGTGCGTGCTTGGAATATAAGTCGAGTTAATATTTCACATCCATATGAGGTTCAGTTTGTCCTCGTATAACGGAGAACCTTATTCCTTTGGAAGGATTTGCACCGGAATGTATTTCTCACCGAGTACAATTTATAGCGATTCAAGACCAATGTGAATCGCTTTTTTCGCACACGCGTCGTTCCTTAGCGCTTTAGGGATTTCTCTGCCTGTATAGAATGTTTATAAAAAAAATTTCCTAGCTTCCTAAATTTTATATGGTTAAAAATTTTATGTTAAAAATTCAAAATCAAAGATAACTTTGTAGCTCAGTTGCCAGACGTTTTGAGTTCTCATTAAATCTTAACAGGTTACAAGTTAGCACACAGGTAGTGTTTGGATGTAGAATACGATAAAAGAAAGTTTGCTAAAGTTCGATATACGCTAAGCCCACAAAATCCAAAATAACATCAATAATTAGGTTTTTAGGTAATATCTCGAAAAATAAAAAAGATATCGAAAAACTAATAGCACCACGTGAAATAGCGGAAAATTTTACAGAAAATGGTATACAGATTTTTTTTATTAGCGTGAGAATTTAGAAAAAATTCGGATAGGTGATTCAAAAAGTCTAGCGAGCCAAATAGGTTAATTTGAAAGTCGCACACCGCTCGAAGGTTAATCGAGATTACTTGTTTTCAGAGTATAAAAAAAAAATAAAAGATAGCTTTTTGAAGAGGAGACTTTCAGCTTTCTGATGATACTAATAGTTTTTATTTTTGCTTCTTTATAATTTGTAGAACTTAAAACGAAATTTGTGTTTGCATGATTTTAACGGTCATAGAGTACATTATAAATATTTAATAAAATATAGTACAGTAATACCCCGCTTTACGCGAGGGATACGTTCCGAAAAAAATCGCGTTAACTGAAATTCGCGTATATCGAGGTTTATGATTAAACATAGTCAAAATTTAATACAAAAAAATACAAATCATTTTAATCAATCACTTTAATTCTAAGAACACTTTATGCAATACATACTCTTATTTTTTACGGAAAAATACATCTATTGTCTTTTGGGTAACGTTTTGTTTACGTTCTTGTAAAATACGTTCATAACACCCAACACTGTTTTTAATTGTTTGACACACGGTCAAGACACGGTCATCATTATTGTCTATACTCTGCAATATGTCCAAACCTGAATAAATTTTTGAAAGTGCATTTTGTATTTCCCCTGAAGATAAAACTTTCTCTTCTACTTGTTCTTCCTCATCGTAGATAGGATTATTCTGTAACTCGATCAGATCTTCATTGCTAATAGGATCGTCGTGCGTTGCTACAAGTTCTACGAGATCTTCTACCGTGACATCTTCAAGTTCAGACCCCTCAATCATTGCAGCAATGTCTTCAAGCACTTGTTTCTGCATCTGGACAATTCTTCTAGGTGCTTCCACTACATCTGGCCAAAGATTACGCCACACCCCATTCATACAACTCATTTTAACTTCCTTCCAAGCCTCTTCTATGTTGTGAATAGACTTCATAATGTTGTATGACTTCCACCACTCTCGCATAGACTGTCTTCCTTCCCCGTCAGTTTCATGAATTAGTTGGCTAAAAGTGCGGCGATGGTAATAAGCTTTGAAGTTTGCTATTGCTCCCTGGTCCATAGGTTGTAATATTGACGTAGTGTTTGGTGGAAGGAACTTTACGTACACTTTTAAGTCTCTGGGCGTATCAAGTGAGGTTGGATGTCCTGGGGCATTGTCTAAGAGTAATATAACTTTAGGTTCAAGCCCATTTCTGTCACAGTATGATTTGACTGATGGGCAAAAACTATTAGAATACCATTCTTGAAAAATTTCCCGTGTAACCCACGCCCTTTCTGTTTGATCGCCACACAACTGGTAGACTTGTCTTGTCTGTGCCTCGCATTGCACGGGGTGTTTCTGAATGGTACACTAGTAAAGGTTTCAGTTTGAAATCACCAGTGGCATTACCACCCAGCAGAAGTGTTAGTCGATCTTTCGCAGCTTTGAAACCACTGGCTTGACGTTCTTCCTTAGAAATGAATGTTCGAGATGGCATTTTTTTCCAGTAAAGTGCGGTCTCATCAACATTGAAGATGAGACAAGCAGGAATTTTCTCTCGTCTAACGAAGTCTTGAAACTTGTCTGGAAACTCAGCTGCAGCTTGAATGTCCGCGCTGGCCGCCTCGCCTGTTATGTGGATATTGTGAAGATTAGAACGCTGCTTGAACCGATGGAACCAGCCTCTGCTGGCAGCAAAAGTCGGAGTGGCACTCCCTTCTCCTTCTTTTGTTTTCAGCATCTCATACAAAGATTTTGCTTTTGTGCATATGAGATCTTGACTTAGTGGTGTGTTCTTCTTATTCAAATCTTCGATCCAGACTGACAGTAATTTCTCCATTCTTTCTAAGATAGATGATCTCGAACGAGAAAGTTTTGTTGCACTTATAGGTGTTGAACCTTCGCTGGAGATTTTAATTTTTTTCCCGATTTTTATAAATCGTTCTCACAGTCGATTCTGAGAGTCCAAAATCTCTCCCAACAATTGTTGCTTTGCCTCCATTTTCCATTCTTCTTAACACTTTCATCTTCAATTCCAAAGTGACGCTTTTACGCTCTTTTTTCTTTACAGGCGGCATTTTTAACGTAGGGTTAAATTATGTATGTATGTATCTCCAATAAATATTAAAACAAAACTGCCAGCCGACCGAACTAACATTACGGAACAAATGAACACACGAAACGAACGAGGAAATCCCCATAGAACAAAGTCGAAGGACAGGGAATTCCCAATTCTTCAAAGAGAATATTCAGAGAAAGCGGGGATCCCCCCGCGACCATAGAGAAGTTAATGACTACATGAGCGCGAAATTTGAAATTCGCGTTATAGTGAAACCGCGCGTAACGGGGTCGCGCTAAGCGGGGTATTACTGTACTTAAAAAAATCCTTGTGCATATATCATTATTATACCTTAAGTTCCAATATCCAGAATAATTAAAAATACCCACATTGTCTGTGTTATTTAAAAATTGAGTTTTAATATGAAAATTTGCCTGCTGTAGTACGCCGCCGGCAATTTTATGTTCAAAGCAGTACGCTTTTTTTTAAGTTATAGTTAAAAGTATACTTGATATTAGAAAATCATAAAAAACTTTCTCTTTTTTTGTAATTTGCTTTTAAAAAAGTGTTAATGATAAACGTATTTTTTGCTTATATATCATACAACTATACTTTATATCATATATATCATACAACTTAAATTTAAAATAAAAAAAAAAATAAGTGGGAAATGAAAGATAAAAGTCTAAGCTTAAGTATAAAGTATCTATATTTCATTTAATTATCCAAGTACAAAGAAAATAGTTATTGAAAACACAAAAATTCTAAATCACTCGACGAAATTAAATGAATTACGTACTCTTTGGCCGTCATATTGGATTTGCCATTTTGAATTTTTTAAATCTGTCATCGGATTCTTAATCAGCACCCCGAGAAACCCCTCAAGAGCCAATTTCCAAATATTTAACGGTGTACACAAACGTTAATTTAATCATAAAAAGTTGGAAACATAATTCCCACTACAACTGAAGGGGTTAAACCAGCCGTTTTATTTTAAATAATTGTTATAAATTACGGTAAAACTAAAAAAATCTATAAACTCTTTTTTTTTGTAAAATTTTCCGTTCTTTCACGTGCTCCTGTTAGTTTTTCGATATATTATACAGTAATACCCCGCTTAGCGCGACCCCGTTACGCGCGGTTTCACTATAACGCGAATTTCAAATTTCGCGCTCATGTAGTCATTAACTTCTCTATGGTCGCGGGGGGATCCCCGCTTTCTCTGAATATTCTCTTTGAAGAATTGGGAATTCCCTGTCCTTCGACTTTGTTCTATGGGGATTTCCTCGTTCGTTTCGTGTGTTCATTTGTTCCGTAATGTTAGTTCGGTCGGCTGGCAGTTTTGTTTTAATATTTATTGGAGATACATACATACATAATTTAACCCTACGTTAAAAATGCCGCCTGTAAAGAAAAAAGAGCGTAAAAGCGTCACTTTGGAATTGAAGATGAAAGTGTTAAGAAGAATGGAAAATGGAGGCAAAGCAACAATTGTTGGGAGAGATTTTGGACTCTCAGAATCGACTGTGAGAAACGATTTATAAAAATCGGGAAAAAATTAAAATCTCCAGCGAAGGTTCAACACCTATAAGTGCAACAAAACTTTCTCGTTCGAGATCATCTATCTTAGAAAGAATGGAGAAATTACTGTCAGTCTGGATCGAAGATTTGAATAAGAAGAACACACCACTAAGTCAAGATCTCATATGCACAAAAGCAAAATCTTTGTATGAGATGCTGAAAACAAAAGAAGGAGAAGGGAGTGCCACTCCGACTTTTGCTGCCAGCAGAGGCTGGTTCCATCGGTTCAAGCAGCGTTCTAATCTTCACAATATCCACATAACAGGCGAGGCGGCCAGCGCGGACATTCAAGCTGCAGCTGAGTTTCCAGACAAGTTTCAAGACTTCGTTAGACGAGAGAAAATTCCTGCTTGTCTCATCTTCAATGTTGATGAGACCGCACTTTACTGGAAAAAAATGCCATCTCGAACATTCATTTCTAAGGAAGAACGTCAAGCCAGTGGTTTCAAAGCTGCGAAAGATCGACTAACACTTCTGCTGGGTGGTAATGCCACTGGTGATTTCAAACTGAAACCTTTACTAGTGTACCATTCAGAAACACCCCGTGCAATGCGAGGCACAGACAAGACAAGTCTACCAGTTGTGTGGCGATCAAACAGAAAGGCGTGGGTTACACGGGAAATTTTTCAAGAATGGTATTCTAATAGTTTTTGCCCATCAGTCAAATCATACTGTGACAGAAATGGGCTTGAACCTAAAGTTATATTACTCTTAGACAATGCCCCAGGACATCCAACCTCACTTGATACGCCCAGAGACTTAAAAGTGTACGTAAAGTTCCTTCCACCAAACACTACGTCAATATTACAACCTATGGACCAGGGAGCAATAGCAAACTTCAAAGCTTATTACCATCGCCGCACTTTTAGCCAACTAATTCATGAAACTGACGGGGAAGGAAGACAGTCTATGCGAGAGTGGTGGAAGTCATACAACATTATGAAGTCTATTCACAACATAGAAGAGGCTTGGAAGGAAGTTAAAATGAGTTGTATGAATGGGGTGTGGCGTAATCTTTGGCCAGATGTAGTGGAAGCACCTAGAAGAATTGTCCAGATGCAGAGACAAGTGCTTGAAGACATTGCTGCAATGATTGAGGGGTCTGAACTTGAAGATGTCACGGTAGAAGATCTCGTAGAACTTGTAGCAACGCACGACGATCCTATTAGCAATGAAGATCTGATCGAGTTACAGAATAATCCTATCTACGATGAGGAAGAACAAGTAGAAGAGAAAGTTTTATCTTCAGGGGAAATACAAAATGCACTTTCAAAAATTTATTCAGGTTTGGACATATTGCAGAGTATAGACAATAATGATGACCGTGTCTTGACCGTGTGTCAAACAATTAAAAACAGTGTTGGGTGTTATGAACGTATTTTACAAGAACGTAAACAAAACGTTACCCAAAAGACAATAGATGTATTTTTCCGTAAAAAATAAGAGTATGTATTGCATAAAGTGTTCTTAGAATTAAAGTGATTGATTAAAATGATTTGTATTTTTTTGTATTAAATTTTGACTATGTTTAATCATAAACCTCGATATACGCGAATTTCAGTTAACGCGATTTTTTTCGGAACGTATCCCTCGCGTAAAGCGGGGTATTACTGTATTTGCGAAAAACGAAATTTTCATTTTATTTTCTTGGCGTACCCTTTAGAGCAGTAAACTTTTCTTTTTATCGTATTCTACATCCAAAAAAATAGCTGTATGAGAGTTTTTTAGTCAAAATTTGCCTTTGACGACTAGACTGTTGATGACAGCTGACAATACTAAATACACATTTAAATGAAATTGCCTAAAATGAGGAATCTGTTTTTGGATTTCTCTACTAATTCATTAATTGCCGTTTTTTGTAGCGTTTTCAAAACATCTGAAGGCATCTCAATTTCATTGTCATTGTCAATGAAATTCATTTTTATGTTTTTAACCAGTAAAGCATCATAGAAGAATATACAGATTTTTCAGAATATACTGACCTCTATTAAATATCATATAATTTTGAAGATGGCCTTTCAGCATCTGTACTAAAATGCATGTAAGGAGTCTCAAAAACCTTCCTTCGAGACTTTTAAGGACTAAATTTTAAAGTTAATTTTTGTTATTTACTGAAATTATACATAACATGTATCTGATTTACAGCAATCTGTTGTCCCTTGTTGCCCCCAATGTCCACAAACTCGCCGAGTCTCAAAATTCGTTTGAATATACCTTTTTGGATTCTTCTAAATCACCGGGCTTTTGTTCTACCTGTTTTCCTATATTCTAATTCATTCTTTGATAGTATTCTGTAGTCTGAATATTTGTGCTGATAGTTTAATTCATATAATTTATGTTAGGGTTTTGTATGCAAATAATTAGAGGATTTTACATCCATTAAGGACTATACTTTTAAAAATAGAGAGCTTTTTAGGTGCTTTTTCTTTTCTTTAGATTAGACCATAGTAGTATTAATTCTTGTATTTCAAGTTGTATGATTTTCTTCTAGGTAACTAATACATTCGATATTTTTGTCCTAGTTTGGTTCTAGTTCTTCCTCTTCTTCTCCGCCTACGCACATTTGTTCTATACAAATTTACAGTTAGTGCGGATTTCTCATGTTCTTCTGTGAGTCGATTTGCCACGAATTTAAGGTTTTCATGGTATTAAGCAGATATTATCTACCAGCGAAATGGAGAGTGAAGTGAGTCATCAGTTGCAGGTATTTTCATTCCAGAGCATGTTTTTCTCCAATATTTCTCTAGTTCTTTCAAATAGTTTTAAAGATAATGAGGCAAACGTTACATCCCTACCTTAATCCTTTAGTAATTATGAAGTTATCCGAGAATTTGCTTTTCAATTTACTTATGTCTAAAGAGACTGAGAAAGGACACCTCCATCGTTGCTAAACTACTGAGTGTAAGTGTCTCTGAAACTAATTTGAGTCAACAATGGTAGTTGTAACCCTTGTTAAAATTAAATAAATAAAGTTTTACCGCATGGAATAAATTCGAAATGAAATCGAAATATAATTCTAAAATAAATATTAAGATTGCATTTTAATTCAAATATACAGTCCCTGGCCAAATTATTAGACGCACTGTATTTTTTTTAGTAATTTTATGTTTCTTAAGAGTTTTTATGCAATAATGGTATATTTAAACTACAATAATATTGATTTTTATTTAAAAGAATTGTTGTAGACTACATATTTGTATTTATTTTTAACATATGGCAACACTGTGTTGACAAAGTGATACATGAACGTAAACAAGTACAAACCTGTATCAGTCGCGATCGGAATCGCGTCAGGTACGGACGTGTTTCTGTGGCTTTATGGACTGTGATTGTTTGTTTAACAGTTTTATACTACTCAGTTATTAGTTTATTTTGTATGCAGTGTTTTAAAAAAGTAATTGGACTATTTTCATTATGGGTAGAAAAGGCGATCTTTCACCACGTAAAAAAGCTGAAATGAAGGCCCTTGTGATTGCGAAAACATTTACAAACCGAGAAATATCACGAAGATTGGAGGTTTCTGAAGCTAGTGTACGACGCATAAAAAAGAAAATTGAGTCAGGGAAGGAATTAAGCTCGAAAAGAAAGAAAAGATGCGGTAGAAAACCAATTTTCACTCTACGGTCAGAGAGATGTTTGAAGAAAATTTGTGTAGAAAACAGATTTGCTACCACAAAGGTAATAAAATCACAACTCCAGGATGCTAGCGTAAATGCTTCTGAGCGCACTGTTCGAAGAAAATTGAAAGAATTAGATTTTAAGGCCTGTCGCCCCGCCAGGAAGCCCAAGTTAACAGCTGCAATGAAAGCAAAGCGCCTGAAGTGGGCCAAACAATGGCAAGACAAAGATGTGGACTTCTGGAGATCGGTAAGATACAGCAATTTAATCAATAATTGATACATTATTATCATTTTCAGTTAAATAAAGCAAATAAACATGGAAGTTTATATATTTTTCCTATTTTTGACAGGTCTGCTTCAGTGACGAAAGCACATTCGAAATTTTGCAGAATAAAGCTCAGTATGTGCGCTGATGAAAAGAGAAGTGGCTAAAGATGTGATTACCAACAAAACCCAGCTTCTAGAAAAGATTATTCATGTGTGGAATCATCATCCTCAAATGCAGGAGACAGTACAATCTTGCATTGATAGCATGCCGCGCAGAATTAAAGCTTTGTTAGCGGCTAAAGGTGGCTCAACTAAATATTGACTTTTACTAACATTATTTTCACTTTTCTTTAAAACTTAATAAACTTATGCTTTTCTAAATTAATGCTGTTTTATTTATGTCAAATAAATAGGTAATTGATTGGATAATATAAAAATAAAAAACAGATCAATTTAAAATAATAAAACGGTACAATATCACTCGGTAATTAATATTTTACATGAAATCTTGCAGTGCGTCTAATAATTTGGCCAGGGACTGTAGGTGATACAAAAGTTCGTACCCGATTTTCATAGATGGCAGAAGCATGCACTTTTGACTGTGCTGATGTTTCTTTTATAATCATATTATCAACTGACGGACTGACAAAGAAGATTACACAATGAATTACTTACACTGGAACCAACCGAAGATATAGAGCAAGAATATGAACGCATTAAAAAAGTGATCCACAAGGTGGCACAAGAAATTTTAGGAGAGTATAAGTGGGGAAAAAAAACACACAGATATTAGATAACAGAAGAATTAAAAGAACTAATAGAGGAAAAAAATAGATTACACCAAAAATATTTAACATACAAGTCAGAAACTACCCGGGCAGAATACAAAGAAAAAAATTGAGAGATACGTAAGAAAATAAAAAAAGAAAAAAATGAATACTGGGAACGAAAATGTGCACAGATTAACACGTATATTGGAGGAGCACAATCGACAGAAGTGTGGCAAACCATCAAAAATATGAAAACGAACAACAAAGAGAGGGCCGTAAATTTAATACCCTTGGAAGAATGGAAAAATTATTACGAAATATTACTAACTGAAAATAGACAAGAATTTCTTAGTATAGAGTATCAGAAGACACAGAGGGAAAGGACTGGGACGAAATAACCATGGAGGAAGTACAAGCAAATCTAAAAACGATTAAGAATGGAAGAGCGGCTGAACCAGGTGATATCTCTGCAGAAATGATTAAAAATGAAGGTATAACCATGTGGAGAACAATAACTAGCTTAATTAATAATTGTATATCACAAGGAAGAACACCTACCGAATGGAAAAAAAGTTACATTTCATCAATTTATAAGAAAGGAAATAGAAAAGACCCTAATAATTATAGAGGTATATGCGTTACAAGCACTATGAGCAGACCGTACGGTAAAATATTGCAGAATAGAATAAGAGAAACAATTAAAGGAAAGATATCCGAAAACCAAAGCGGATTTACTCCGGGCCGGTCGTCTATAGACAACTTGTTTAATTTACAACAATTGATAGAAAAGAAGATCCAAAAAGATGACGAAATACATATGACCTTTATAGATCTTAAGAAGGCATACGATAGTGTACCGAGAAATAAACTTTGGCATGTAGGGATAAAAGAAGGGATGATAACAACAATAAAAGAGTTATATAATGAAAATATAGGATATGTGAAACAAGGACGCTATCACCAATCTTATTTAATATATTTGTAGACAACGCTCTAAAGAAATGGAACTTGCCAAAGCATGGACATCCCCATTAGTGATAAACACCTATTATCGTTAAACTTTGCAGACGACCAAGTAATAACACAAGATGCATTCGATATGGAATATGTATTGAAGAGATTATACACAGACTACAAGAAATAGGGACCAGAGGTGAGCCTTGAAAAGACGGAGTATATGGTTATGAACTCGGAAATAGAATTTGATGTCTTAATTAACAACGATACACATGTCAAACAAGTCAAGGAATTTAAATATCTAGGAGTACTGATTGACAACAAAAATGGTATAGGTAAAAAGGAATACATAATCTCTCTCTTAACTCAATATGGTGGGATCAAAACATAAGTACACAAAACAAAAAGAGAATTGGAAGAACAATGGTAGAATCGGTTTTAAGTTATGGTAGTGAACTGTGGGTAATGAAAGAAGAGGATAAAAGAAAAATAACAACGATAGAGATGGATTATCTGAGAAGAAGCGCCGGAGTGGCCAAATTCCAACACATAACAAACCAAGAAATACGCTACAGAACAGCAGCAACAGAAACAATTATACAAAGAATAGAAAATAGAGGATTAAAATGAACTAACTTACTCAGAATGAACGATACAAGATGGCCCAAAAGGCTTTTGACATGGAAACCACCGGGAAGAAATAAAAAAGGACGACCACGTAGATCCTGGAATGAAGATATGAGACAAGCCATGAGGTCACGAGGAATGGACGAAGAGATGGCGGACGATAGAGGAGTTTGGAGAAGGCGAATGGGAACACAACACCTTGAGTTCCAGGTTAATATGCAATGGAAATGCATATGGAAAATGAAAAGTTACATTTTCGTTATAAATTTAAAAAGGGAGTGAGTGTTGGAATTGCAACAAAAAATGACCCAGATGTTTATTTTGATCGTGCGTCTGCTCTTAGGATAGTTAAAAAGTGGTTTAGTCGATTTCGAAATGGTGACTTCAATCTAAACGATAAACTTCGCTCTGGGCGATTTCGCGGCATTGGTAATGACTTTATGCGTGACTTAGTGAATAATAACTCACGGATTATCACTAAAGAAATTGCTGAGATAATAAATGTTGACAATTTGGCTGAATTACGACATTTAAAGCAACTTGGATACACTTTGAAACCCAATAAATGGGTTCCGCAAGTTTTTACAGAAGGGCACAACGCCAACGAACATAATGCCGTCAAAAAAATATGGCTTCCTATTTAAAAAATCAAAGTTGACCTTGAAATGAACTTTAAAGTTATCTTCCAAGGTCATCGCAATTATATCATTTTATTGCCCCTTCAAAAACCTTCAATTTTTGTGCAAAATTTTTTTTACTACAAGGTGGCATAAAAAAATTAAGAAACCTGATACATTAAAATGGGACATCATGTATGATAACAAATAAACAATGTTGCTACTAGAAAGATGATTTCTCCGAGAAGAAATAAAATCTCTGAAAAATTCAAATACATTTTGATGGGGAATAGTAGTACGTACTTTCATATGCCGCAACAAGTTTTGTGGAGAAAGTATAATATAATTCCGAATATAGCGAAAAACCGTGTTTTGGCATTTTTAGGTTAGAATATCTCAAAAACCTGATATGATGAAGCAATTTTGAGGTCGGATTCGGATTGAGCGCACCAGAAACCTTTGGGAAGGTGTACTCTGGTCTCAGGCTCTGGAGTTTCGTTCAATTTTGTCGATCTGTGTAATTTTTTGGTGCCTTACATTAGTTTCTTCGATTATTTTAAAACTTACACTGTGACTTGTTTTAAAGACAACAGGGTAACAGTACGCGCATCCGAAGGAACCTCTATCACATATTAATATTATAGAAAGCATACTGTCATTTTTTCTTCAGCAAGAAAATAAATAAGTTAACTAAAAAATTTCGATAATAAATATTTAAGGCAACTTTCCACCACACCTATTAAAAAAGCAATAATTGATCATAAATAACTTGTTTTAATTAATCTTATAAAATATTCGAAACTTGTATATATGTCTGCAATATATTTTTCTCTTATTTACAGATGGTATACCTAGGAACGTACCTCATTATATCGATAATATTAACAGAATGTTTTACAAGAATTCTTAGCGATAGATATCAGCAAGTAAAACCAAAATTACCGCTAACTTTTAGGTTAATGGTAAGCTGAGATAGTAAAAAGTAGTATTGTTTAGTAGAGTTGTCGATTGTCTGATTACAGTATTTGATAAAAGATTTTTTCTTGGTAATTCAGTTACCTTAATATACGTTCCTTAAAGTATAATTATTTGTTTTTCAATACGTAATTTGTGATTTATATATTTATTTGTGCAATCTAATTACTATGAAATAATTAAATTACCATAAAATAATTGGAATACAGCAGGGGATAATTTATTTACAATAATTTATTGTAAAATGAATAATTTTTGTGTTGATGTACGTTTTTCATCCGTAATTAATATCCTTAATTACTTTTGACAGTAATTAGTAGTTACCATTGAGCTTCTTTTTAAAGTAATCGATGATAGCTCTATTATTGGCGTAGGTAACACTAGCGTAGCTAGATTTATGGGAGGAAAGGAGCATATTGCTAGAAAAGACATTTTTTTAGGGAACAACTAGCCGTGTCGGCGGCTCCGCTAGCGAGTACTTGATTCACTATTATCGTCACTGCATATTCTTTATGTTACCTCTTCTAATAAAATATATCCTATAACCTGGCCAGAGAACATATGTATTTTATAAAAAACACGTAAATCGGATAAGTGGTTCTCCAGTGATAAGCTCACTAACAGACAGACAGAGAGACGTTGCATTTTATATATATGATATTATATTCTTCGCTACATGATATTGTTCCATATTTAATGGTTTAGGAAGTGTATTGCAAGAGAACGCGCTAGCAGCAAACTTTAACGTAATAAAATATATTCTATAATCTGGCCAGAGAACATACGTATGTTAAAAAAAGAACGTAAATCGGATAAGTGGTTCTAGAGTTATAAGCGCACTAACGGAGAGACAGACAGACAGACAGAGAGATGTTGTATTTTATATATATTATAGATAACCTGGCAAGAGAACATATATATGTTTTAAAAAAAGCACGTAAATCGGATAAATGATTCTCGATTGATAAGAGCACTAACGGACAAACAGAAAGAGAGAGAGACGTTGTGTTTTATATATATTACAGAAGATTATAGATAACCTGGCCAGAAAACAAATGTATGAATTAAAAAAAAAAACAAACATGTAAACCAGATAAGTGGTTCTCAAGTCATAAGCGCAGTAACGGGCAGACACAGAGACGTTGCATTTTATATATATTATATTCTTTGCTACATGATATTGTTCCATATTTAATGGTTTAGGCAGTGTATTGCAAGAGAACGCGCTAGCAGCAAACTTTAACGTAATAAAATATATTCTATAATCTGGTCAGAGAACATACGTATGTTAAAAAAAAGAACGTAAATCGGATAAGTGGTTCTAGAGTTATAAACGCACTAACGGTGAGACAGACAGACAGACAGAGAGATGTTGTATTTTATATATATATTATAGACAACTTGGCAAGAGAACATATATATGTTTTAAAAAAAGCACGTAAATCGGATAAATGATTCTCGATTGATAAGAGCACTAACGGACAGACAGAAAGACAGAGAGACGTTGTGTTTTATATATATTACAGAAGATTATAGATAACCTGGCCAGAAAACAAATGTATGAATTAAAAAAAAAAAAAAAAACATGTAAACCAGATAAGTGGTTCTCAAGTCATAAGCGCACTAACGGGCAGACACAGAGACGTTGCATTTTATACATATTATATTCTTTGCTACATGATATTGTTCCATATTTAATGGTTTAGGCAGTGTATTGCAAGAGTACACGCTAGCGCCAAACTTTTTTCCGACTTGATTCACTATTATCGTCACTGCTTATTCCCTACGTTACCTAACGTAATAAAATATATCCTGTAACTTGGCCAGAGAGTATATGTAGGTTTTAAAAAAAAGCAGGTAAATCGGGTAAGTGGTTCTACAGTTATAAACGCACTAACGGACAGATAGACAGACAGAGAGACGTTGTATTTTATATATATTATAGATAACCTGGCCAGAGAACATATGTACGTTTTAAAAAAAGCACGTAAATCGGATAAATGGTTCTCGAGTGATAAGAGCACTAACGGACAGACAGAAAGACAGAGAGAAGTTTTGTTTTATATATATTATAGAACATTATAGATAACCTGGCCAGAAAATAAATGTATGAATTAAAAAAAAAACATGTAAACCAGATAAGTGGTTCTCAAGTCATAAGCGCACTAACGGGCAGACATAGAGACGTTGCATTTTATATATATTATGTTCTTTGCTACGTGATATTGTTCCATATTTAATGGTTTAGGCAGTGTATTGCGAGAGTACGCGCTAGCGGCAAACTTTTTTCCGACGTGATTCACTATTATCGTCACTGCTTATTCCCTACGTTACCTAACGAAATAAAATATATCCTGTAACCTGGCCAGAGAGTATATGTATGTTTTAAAAAAAAAGCACGTAAATTGGATAAGTGGTTCTCGAGTGATAAGCGCACTAACGGACAGATAGACAGACAGAGAGACGTTGCATTTTATATATAATATAGATAGAGAACATTAAAGTTGAAGCTGCTTATAGAAGGGGTAGGGAGGGCGTCAATCGACAAACGGGGAGGCACTAATAGAAAATCGAGTGAAGAGCTTCTCGAAGAATAATATCTTTCTTGCCCTGGTACTCTAAATGTTTAGGCCCTTTGCAACACAGTACACTCAAAATCGATGAATGCAGGGTGGGGGGAGAATGTTTACAAAAAAAGAACCCATTTGTACAGTGAATCTTTAAGCGCTTAAACTCGATTTGTAAATAAATGACCAGGCAATATTGGTCTAAATAGGTTTGATTTCTTTACAGATAAGCATATATAAAAAAGTACGCCTGAATAAAAAAAATTTCAATATATATATATATATATATATATATATATATATATATATATATATATGTATATATATATATATATATATATATATATATATATATATATATATATATATATATATATATATATATATATATATATATATATATATATTATAGCGGCCCTTTTTGCGGCTATTTTATATAGCCTCAACTTTCTTTATTTTTAATAAATATTTTATTTATTCAATAGAAGCCCCTTAGGTATATTTTAATTTTGAGAATGGATTGAGGGGATATTAATACTAATAGAGGACAGAATTAAGATATCAGCTAGCTCGTTTTTTTTTTACTGGTAGAGTACATGGAAATCGAGGTAATTTTTGTACGCCTTTTGAAAATAGTCTCTATAGTTATTTAAAACTTGGTTGTACAGTTTTGGGCACCATTCATTTTAGAATAAAAAGAATCTAAGTTCAGCTCAAAAAATGAAAAAATACTGAAGAGCTATTTAGTTGTTGAAATAAAATTGAATTGGGTACAACCGTTGCGTCCTGAAAGAAAGAACAGAAGTTTAGTAAGACACTACACATTTAAATAAAGAAGGGTATATTAACAAAATAAAAATTCTTCCTCTTATTACACTTTTAAAATTACTTAGACTTAATAAATAACCTCTTAGGCTATTAGAGTGTACACATTTAAACTAGAGTTCTATGAATTACTGATCCTAAGTGTAAAAAAACAAAAGACTTTTTAAAAAAACGATCTCACAGTTTGTAAAATTAGCTCCGCGGATTTCACGTGTTGAGTAGTCGTTGGAAACACACGTTGCAGACAGGAACTGAGATATTTAAACTGGTATGCTTATGGCTTACTAATTGGCTTCTCCTCGTGGGTTTTCCATAAACAGCTTGGCCTCTCCTGATGAGATTCTCATCAAAATATTGTCTCAACCATAACTCTCCTATTTTCATTTGGGTAGCTAATCACTTTTTGACCCGAAATGCCTTAGGATGAGCAGAATATTTTAAGACTGGAAAAAGGCATCAAACTTGAAATCTATAAACAACACCCACTTGATGATAAAAAAAAGCCGTTACTGCACTACGACATAACGGAAGAAAAGAAACCACTACGGCATGCTGGAGAATGGCCGAGGAAAAGCCACTACGGCATGGTCAAGGAAAAAGCCCCTGCCGCATGCTGGCGGAAAAGCCCTTAAAAATTCCATCTGGCCGTTTATATATGTTTTGCCCCTTCTTCAAAGTGAAGTCTTTAAAATGACTCACTTCCGGGTCGCAAAATCAATGTAAACTAAATAACTTACGTCAGCAACACGTTATACACGGTTGAGCTACACTGTTCAAAAATTTAAATCACTGTTTTAAGTTACACTACTTAAAAATTGAAATCACTACCTAATCAAATATAAAAATGTAATAAAAAATAAATTATAGGAAGAAAAACAGTGTCGTAACATGATCTTAAAATCTAAGTAAAAATGAATGTTAGTATATATATATATATATATATATATATATATATATATATATAATATATATATATATATATATATATATATATATATATATATATATATATATATATATATATATATGTATATATATATATATATATATATATATATATATATATATATATATATATATATATATATATATATATATGTATATATATATATATATATATATATATATATATATATATATATATATATATATATATATATATATATATATATATATATATATATATATAATAAAATTTTCGGCAATATAATTTTATATATAAGGTTTTCGATAAACAAAATTTTTTAGAAACAAAATAATCGGAAGCAACGCATGTCCGCGAACAGCTAAGATTCTAAAGAGGTTAATTCAAGTTATTCTAACTATGTTTAAATTAAATTACAGTTGAATTTATGAATTAATTATTTTTAGTTGAGTTTAACTGCATTAATCTAAATTTTTCAAAATTTATTAGAAGTTAGTTTATATAGAGTCTGTCAAGTAAGAACTCTTATTCTTGAAAAAATGTATTTCGAGAATATTTTTTGCCATCAATGTATTGTTTGGTGTGCTAACAACAGTGCAAGTACCTTAGTAAGTTGTCCAATCGCTTCCTGTATCAATAATCGCCTAGCATCTTCGAGACAAGCTGTCGACGACATTTTCTGCAGTGACCTCCAAATTTTTCGAATCTCGTGAAACAACTAAGTGGAAGTCCTCAAAATCTTTGCTTTGAGCAAAGCGTTTTCAATATGGGTGACTTCCGACGATTGTGGGGGCCATTCTAGTCGCTTCGCGACGTGATTTTGGCCTGACTAATGTTACTTAGCTAGGCACACGAAGATGACGAATGTTCTCGTGGAACACATTCAAACCCGATTTTCTTATTTTTCCTTGAGGCAGCGTCAATTTTAAATTCGTTAAAATGATATAAGCCCCTTTAGATAAGAACAAAGAAAAAGTGCCTCGAACCGATACGCAAATAAGTGACTCATTTTGGATTTTACGTAATTTTTCGACTGATACGTCTACTAAAATGCGATGTAGCGAAGGGTTCCCTTTACCGAAATTATCGCGGACACGTTCTTTCTTGACTGAGTATAAGCCTAATTTAAGCTAATTAATTATTATGTAAATTATTAATTCAATTGTAGTGTAAGTTGGATTTCAATGAAGTAACCTTAATTTTAAGCCGTTCTTGGTTAGTCAAAGACAAAGGGTAGTTAAGGTCAGTCCAGGTAATATTATAATTAAATTAGAGATTAGTTTAAGATTTTCTAACCTAATCCTTTCTGAAACTAGACAAAATTCATCTTATCTCTTCTTCCTCTAAACTCATGCACGATGATTAGTTCAGGTTAGAATAAATTTATATTAAGCTATTACTAAATGAACTGACAAATAAGTTTGGAACTCATCTCTGTCATTGTTTTTTTTTTGTTCTTCTAGTACTTCGTCCTTTGGGTAGGCATGATTTCTTTCATTCTTCACGTGCATTATATTGAAAATATCTCTTTTGAGCTGTCGACCTCTTTGTTAATTCTAATTATTCTGTCTTTTAGTATTCCATATGTAGGTTTTTCCTTTCTATCTTTCTGTTCAATACATATACATCTCTAGTACTATTACTTCTCTCTCTATTCATTTCAGGTGTTTCCTGCTATTATGCATATTATTTTTAATTCTACTGTTTTGAATATTCGTTTTGTTAATGATGTTTCTAATTGGCTTTCACCCTCAATGTTATTAAGTGGGTTGAGCAACTGATTACCCTAATACTTGAGATAAAATTGAAACTGCTGTTCAAAGAACAGGCAGTTTGCCTGTATTATTTAGGATCGATTTTTCTAAAAAAACGTTGATTCAGGAATGGTGTTTCAATGTGCTTAATTTTTTTCTTTTCGAGAAATTCGGTATATTTTTAATATCATTACAGGAATTTTTATTTTTGACTATTAAAATCGACTTTAGACATCCTATCATAACACGTATTTTAATGAAGCTAGACAGCTGATGGAATACCTGCTATAGTACTCAAAAAGAGTACGAGCGAACTAACTCTAGTTTTCTGTAGCCTATTAAAAGTACCTTACAGAAAGTGAGTATTTCCAGTCATACTGCTTTCAATATTATTAGAGACCATCAATATGACCGTTGTAAGCAAAGATCAACAGGAGATTTTCCACCTTATGTAACACATGTTTGGAACAACGCAATTGAACATTTTGGAGAATCTCGAGAGGTTGCGCTTGATATACTCAAGGCATTCGACTTTGCTTGGTATCACAGATTTTTGGCTACGCTCTTATGGTATATCTGAAAAGTATTGTTTATAGCTCTCGTGTTTCCTCATAGAGCGTTCGTTACGAGTGGCAGTCGACGGATTTCTTTATAATATCTTCACTATCAACGCCGATGTGCTCCAAGGCTCCATTCGGTCTCCTATTCTCCTTCTAATTTACATTAACTATCTGCTGGAAAGTGTTACGAATCCAATCTACCTCTTTGCAGATGAGAGTACACTTATCTCTTCATTTACTTGAAACTCTTGAACATCGGCTACTTATGTAAATATCCGCAGACAGTAGGAAGTCGTTCATCTTAACAAAAATCTGGAAAAATTCTATTTTGGGGCGAAAATAACCAATTAGAATTTAACTCTACAAAATCTCAGGTGGCAGTTTCCTCATCACTTGAGAATTATTTACCTTGGATTGTGTTTTCTACGGAGTACAACTTGCAGCGATTCAAGCCCAACGTAAATCGCTTTTTCCGCACACGCATCGCTCGTGTAGCGCTTTAGGAATTTCCTTGCAGCACGTATGCTATGCCCATAACAAAAAATTTCAGGTAAAATATTTGATCAGACATGTTTAAACCATCAAGTGAGAGAATTTCGAAATTCAACAGATGCGGTTTATTATTCCAAAATGGAAATTTACATGAATGTCCAATTAGTTCCGTAAAACTTAAATCGTCTGATTAATTTCGGGCAAAAATAAAATAAAAGAACTGAATTTCAATAACTCCAACACCTTACAGATGTTCTCATAACATTCACTTTCTACTGGTCTTTCGACTTCTCACTATTCTTGTTATTTTTATTTTTCCTTAATGATTCTGAATATGACGTACATATTGGAATAATGCTCGATTGTTTAACTGTATAGACATTTAGGTAAAAGTTTCGTTTCCCATACAGGACGTTAGTCATCTAAAAAGAAATGCAGTGCGATAAGATAATGGTGTGGGACGAAATTAAGTGATATTGAGTTTTGATATTTATAGTTTAACGAATTAAGAAATAATTGATGTAAAAAGAAGAAAATGAAAGCTAAAATATAATCTGATCTTCAGCTTTAGCCTAGTTACCAGGCTGCATTTTGGCACACGGGTAGTTTTTTGGACGTAGAATACAATAAAAATAAAATCAAAAATTTTTATTTTTCGGTAATATCTCGAAAAATGAAAAAGATATGGAAAAACTAATAGCACCACGCAATAGTATATAAGTTTTTTTCAGATTTTTTTTATTAGCTTGAGAATTTATTAAAAACTCGCATAGGTGATGGTGGTAATGCGCCAAACAGGTTAATTTGTAAGTCTATGCGCACCGCTCAAAGATTAATCGATATTATTTGTTTTTAGAGTGTAAAAAAAGAATTAAAAGATAGCTTTTTGAAGAGGAGACTTTCAGTTTTCCTATACAAGTAATTTTTATTTTGCTTTATAGTTTGTAAATTTTTCTATGCATGATTTTTAACGGGCATACAGTAAATTACAAATATTTAATAAAATATAGTATCAAAAAAAAAAAAAATCCTTGGGTATATATCGTTATTATACCTTAAGTTTCATTATAAGAATAATTAAAAATACAGTAGAACCCCGATTAACCGAGTCGCGATTATCCGAGCTCCGGATTAACCGAGCCAATCTAAGAACCTGATTATCTGAGGTACGCGTGTCTATGCTGCGTATTAACCGAGCTTCTAAAATATGTATGTACATATTTCCATTTAAAATCGTCGGGGCCTTCGGGGAATTCCCCTGGCCCGTGTGAGAGGTTCCCCTATTTATGTTTTTGGACTCCTTCAGCATGTAAATTTGCGTGAATGCAGTACGTCATAGCGTTTACTACGGAGAAGTACGAGTATAATCACATAATTTATTTGGTTGGAGTTCTGGTAGTTAAGTGTAATTAATACGAACTGCTTTGTTTGAATTTTTGTTTGTCGTATTATAATGGAGCAAAACAAGCGTAAAAGATTCGTCGTTCCTATTGAAGAAAAATTAAAAGTCATCAGGAGAATTGAAGCAGGAGAGACAATTAAAGTTGTTGCACGAGATTATGGAGTAGGTGAGGTAAAAGTTGGAGATTGGAAAAGAAATCGCACAAAAATTGAAGAGTGGTGTATAAATCAAGCCTCCTCGTCCTCAGGAAGAAAATCAATAAAAAACCAGCGACTATGAAAAGGTTAACGAAGTTTTATTCATGTGGTTTAACCAACAGAGACCAAAAGGTGTGCCTCTGTTAGGTCCAATTTTACAACAGAAAGCAATAATGATTAGTAGGCAATTCCCAGAGATAGATCAGTTTACCGCCAGTTCTGTATGGTTTGACCGCTGGAAAAAACGATACGATGTACGACAACTGACTGTATGTGGTGAAAAACTTTCTGCTGATGTGTCACCAATTAAGAAGTTTAAGCAGAACTTTAAAAAGCAAATCTAGGATTGTGGATACACATGTGATCAAATTTACAACTGTGACGAAACTGGTCTGAATTATAAAATGCTTCCATCAAAAACATTGGCATCTCGACAGGAAACATCAGCTCCTGGGCACAAACGAAGTAAGGAAAGATTAACTATAATGGTATGTTCCAATGCATCTGGCAAGCACAAAATCCCACTGATGGGCTCCAAGAGCTTTAAAAGACGTCTCACCCAAAGCCTTACCAGTCTATTACAAAAGTCAGAATAGCGCATAGATGGATGCGACCTTATTTACTAACTAGTTTGAAGAAGAGTTCGTGCCATCTGTGACTAAATTTTTAAACAGAAACCGTCTTCCTATTAAAGCAATTTTGTTAATGGATAATGCCCCCTCTCACCCTGAAGAAGGACTTCATGTGGGCGAAATTGTAAAATTTTTTCCTCCAAATGTAACCAGCATAATGCAACCAATGGATCAAGGCATCCTCGAAAACATTAAAAAAAAATTATAGGGGTTTATATCTTGAACATCTGTTAGAATACACAGAAAATGAGGATATTATCAATGGGATGAGAACGGTTACACTGAAAAATGTTATTTACTAGGTAAGTCAAGCTTGGGATTCTGTGCGCACTACCACTATTCAAAAATCTTAGTCAAAAGTTATTGATTTTGAGGACTATAATGACAGTGAAGATGATACTCCATTAAATGAATTAGCTTTGAAATTGAGAAGCCATGGAGAAATGGCCTGTTCAAATTTTGGCAGCGAGATAGAAGAAAAAGAATGGTTTACAGCAGATGATTTAGAAGAAGAAATGAGTATTGAAGAAATAACGAATGCTTTTCAGGAAACCGAAAAAATCAGATGACGATGACGATGACGAAGCGGCGGAGAATGAACGATCTCCCACTAAGATCTCTCATGAAGAAGATTTTACTTCTTTGGAAAAAAGCTTTGAGGTATATCGAACAACAACCAGAGGTAACCTCAGCGGATTTGCTTCTTCTTAATAGATGGAGAAATATTGCAGCGAGAAAAAGAAGATGCAATATGAAACAGAAGCGCATAGATACCTATTTCACTGTTTTATAATGTATGTACCTATTTATATGTTAAAAACGTTAATACATCCGTTTAAAGTATTGGTTTTATTTTTTGAATGAATAAAAAACAAATCCGGATTATCCGATTTGTTTTTTTATAGTTACATTTAAAAATATACTTGATATTAGAAAATTATTTACCAATTCATCTGTGGTTTGTGTCTAAAAATGTACGACAAACGGGACGAAGTTTTAAATGAAGAGCAAAAGAATATGAAAGGACTGTTTAGGTCAACATATGCTAATCATATTTTAGAAATAAATAAAGGTTCAAAGCTTAATCTTAAGGAAAGTTTGAAAATGGTCAAAGTGACATAAATAATTCACCTTGTTAAACCCAGTCAACCAGAAGCAATTAAGTGTGGATTTACTGTTCTTATTATTATTGATGATGACATTATAATTGATAATCTAATTGTATTAATACATCATTTGAAAACTTACAACTATAGTAAAGAACTTACATCGTTAGCGAGACGCATCTTCTACGCGTCTTCTACGGAGCAAAATATTTGTAGCAACTGACTAAAACAAGTCTTTTATTACTAATTATAATGAAGTCCCATCAAGTAGAAGATACCACAATCCGTGATGATTTTTAAAATATTGGAGGAAGTCCGTTAAGGCCTGGTCTTGTGTAATGCATACCCAATTAAGCTTCAGTACTATGTTTCAAGATACAATCTAAAGTATAACGTTATTATTTAGTTCAATTTTTTTTTAAAGTATTAAATAAAGAGCTCACAGATTTTTCCATTTCAAAACGCGTACAAATTTCATAAATGAATGAAACATATTTAGCAATTACAAATTAGCAGAATATTTTGAAGTTTTCTTTTAATGAAACTTCTCCTTACCTTTTATAAACCTAGCAGAACTTTTAGAGAATAAAAGAGGGATGTCAGTGTTAATGGTACTTCTTAAAATTTTATGTAACAAGGCAATATTCCCATTAACACAGCCAATTCTAAAAATATTCTTCCAGTAATCCGCTTTCAGTTTATGAATAATATATATTTGGACCCTCCACAACACTAAAACTAAAAAAAACTTTCTCTTTTTTTAGAATTTTAAAAAATTGTTCATGATAAACGTATTTTTTGCTTATTATTAATTATACAACTTAAACTTAAAATAAAAACATATTTAAAGGTTGGAAATGAAGAATAAAAGTCTAAGCTTTAAGTATAAAGTATTTATATTTCATTTAAACATCCAGGTACAAGAAAACAGTTATTGAAAATTCAAAAATTCTAAATTACTCGAAGGTTTTTTGATAATGGCGATCGGAAAAGAAAAGCGCGCGCAGCGCCATCAGCCCGATCTGTTTTCTGTCATCTGTGCTAAATAAACTAAATGAGAAGTAATTAACTTAAGTGTAAATTAAGTGTTGGTTGCTGTTTAGTGAAGTGAACTGTTTTTAACTGTTATTTTTAAATGTGCTACATTTTATGTTTCTACGTTTTAAAAATTATCAATGAAGTAATAATAAATTAATAATAATATCATCGGATTCTTAATCACCATCACGAGAAACTCCTTAATAGCCAATTTTTGGCAGTATACAGAAATAATAATTTATTGCATATATATATATATATATATATATATATATATATATATATATATATATATATATATATATAAATTTACGCTTAATGAACTGACAAGTAAACTTATTCCTAATAATTTCAACTTCAATAATCAAATGAAAAATTGTAGTCGATAGCTATTGATACAAAGAATCATATATGCTACATTTTCTGTAAGATATTTATGCACTAGCTCTGTTGCCAGGAATACAGCACGTCGTACGACCCGAACAAACGCTATATAGCAAGAACACGAAATAATATCGATTCGCGCCGATACGAGACGCTAGAAAGATCTCTAACAACGCTACGTGACAAGTTTCAACTTGCTAAAGGTCATTTCTGTCAAAGTGTTACTAAAATGATGATTCAAAAAGTGCGAAGACGATTTCGCAATTTAAGTCCGGCCAAACTTCGCTGAAAGACAACGAGCATTCCGGAAGTACCTTGACTGCAACTACGCCTAAAATCATCGAACATCACATATCATTTGTGAAGACTGTCGTCGGACAATTCTGAGCAGCTTTGATGAAACATTCAAAGCGTTAACTCGAGAAGAGTTTGTCATCACGACGATACACCGGCCCATGATTTGTTCTGTACGCAAGAGTTTTTGGTGAAGAATTTCTTGACTGTTATCGCCCACCTCTCGTATTCGCCTGATTTGACTTCAGGTTGTTCTTTTATATCAAGATGAAGTTAAAGGGGCACCACTGGAGGCAGTGATAGCATCGACGTTTCAAAAAATATTCGTCCATTGGATGAATAGTCGGCTAGTAAAAAATATTTTGCAGTATTACGAGTGTTATGTCATACTCGGAATATTAGAATTAAGAAGTATAAAACTGAAAGCACCAGCAGCCGACAAACTTCAGCGCCATCCGCTGTGAACACCACCACTTTTAATCTAAAAGCATAGCAGAGAATTAATATATACATTTAAAGATCCAATGGTGGTGTTAGCGTCGTGGTTTTGCAATGCTGCCTAACATTTAAGAGTGATATTAGTACCCTATTCGTTTTGACGACGTCGGTTCGAAATTTCATTTGTTTTGCCGTATTTTCCTCGTGGATTAAAAGTTTTGGCGGTTCACACCGGATGGCGTTGACGTTTGTGGGTTAGTGCTACCTTTTGTTGTTTGCTTCGCTCCTTCTGCTGTTACAGTTGTGCTGCGATTGCCTCTCCACCCAGGCTAGCTCTAATATGGAGCTAACCATGGCATGACCTAGTTTGGAGTTTTATAGATGACATGCCAGGTTGTCCATTATTCTAGATGTCTGTGCAAGTGCGTCCGTAACGGTCTTGGTCCGAAAAGTCACTTCGTATATATTTTCGTTAAAGATAAAGTTTTGCAGATGCTTCTTCTTTCCCTTTGAACTAACTTTGTAAAGTTAGAAATTTTACTGTCCTATATTCTTTCTTGTATTTCTCTATTGTGCGACCATCTTATGTCATTGTGGCTCTAAATGACGATATTCTGTATTAGGGTAATATTTTCCTTTAGTTCAATTTTAGTTATTTTCTTCCACCTGAACACGTATATATTTATGCATATGTATAATTAGTTCCCATTTGCTGTGATCCTTCTTTTTATATTTCTGTTTTTATTTTTAGCTAGTCGTTCTGTACCTGATAACGATAGTAGCAGCTGCCAGTAAACATGAACCACAAGTATACGAAGACTTAAACGAAGATATGCCCACTGTAAGAGTTGCAAGAAATACTGGTAAAACTGAGGCAATCTATCAACCTCCGGTTTTTAACTATCGCACTGCCACCCAACAAGACAAAATGAAAACAAGGTATCATCGACAACAGCAAGCGGATATGAAATATCTAAAAATTAAACCTTATAACCCAGATATATTTTTTGAATTAAACGAAAAAATGGCCAAATATAACAAGGGGACCCCTATTAACATCGTTTTTGAGGATATTAGCAATGAATGGAAGCCCTTCCAGCCGAAATATTTAGCTCCACCAAAACAGAATAGCCAACTGGAGGTCGTAGGCAAAAGTAGGTTTAGTGAACTGAAAAAAGATGAGGATACCATTCGTAAAAACTCTTTTAAAACTGACTTGGAAGTTGCTGGCAGTGAACATGAAGAGAAAACTGTGGAAGCCGATAAAGCTGGTGAAACTGATAGACAAGATAAATATGTATACGTTCAACCAAATATATTAAAAAACAATTTCGGTATAGACGTAAAAACAACGCAACAAATACTTAAACCCTCTGCTCCCGACGCTGCTAGTACCAATACTGAAGAGTTCCAAATTTCTGAGCTCCAAAATCTATTAGGTAAAAATCCTGAGTATCAGTTACAAGGCCTCCAAAAACTTTTAGAAGATGTTAAACCTGAAATGCAAGTAGTTCAAGAAGGAACAGGTGGTGGTGAAATTAAAGCTCACCGTTTACCAATCCTTTCTGGTAATCAACCTGTAGAAGCCTTACAGAAACAATTAGATGCTGTTAATAGAGCTACGGCAGACGCGGCACTGGCAGCAGCTCAAAAACAAGCTGAAGCTCACGTAGCAGCCCAGCATAAAGCTATTGTTTTAGCTCAAAAGAAAGCCGAAGAAGAAGCCTTAGCTAAAATAGCAGCCCACAACCAAGGAGCTTCCGCTAGGCCTCATATGATAGTTCATGAGGGTGGTGTTGCCATTACCCCAGCACCACTGATAGCTCAAACTCCTGTTCCCGCTCAAGAGGCAGTAATTCATCAAATAGAACAAAATTCTCTTGAAGCCCAACCTGAATTTAAAGTAGAAGAAGTAGCACATTCTATACCAATTGAAAATGTTAAAGAACCTCAAACTTTAGCATTAGAACAACGGCCATATGAAGAGATATTATTACAAAGTCCTCAAGGTGGTGAAGGGTATGCACCTTCTTATAATGACTTACGTAATAGCAAACCGAGAATAAATATTTCACCAACAAGAGTATATCAACCAGCACCTTTTAGTAAGATAAATTCTGGTCTTCGACTTCAACATCCTCTTGCAGCCATTCCAGAAGTTTACGCCCCATCCGAAGTTCAAAATTACTCTCCTGTATCCCCACATGATTCTCAAAATCTACAGCTTCATGTTCAGCCTGTCATCGACAATTATGGTCCGCTTCTGACTAAGGCAGTTGTTCCTGTACCCGTTGAATAGAATAAACAAGATTCTACATTACAAGAGGTTAATCTTGATACTTCCCATTCTACAGACAGTCATCTATATGCGACTAAAGAACATGAGAATTATGAAGATGTAAGTAATAATTTTCTTATTACTGTAAGTAGTACTGTTTTGAAAAGCGAAATTCCAAAATTAATTAGGACAAAAAGGGATACACATACACGGCCAAGGCCTCATATTAATTTTTCTTTTGATGGTTCAAAAATTATAGCAACCAATTTAGATTTATACAATCAACGAATTAGTGAAAGAAATGATGTGAACACTAATACACCAGCACTAAATATTAAACGTCGGAATTTTACTAATAAGTTAGTACCGGCACATAACAAAATAAAAAATATAAATTATTCTTTTATTGGTGATAAAATGGGAGCTACGAGTTCGAATCTTAATAGAAATTATCATAAAAATAATTTAATTTTTGGAACTAATTCTCCTGTAACTACGACTCCTCATAATATAAATTCTTTAAATCGTTATCATGTTGCAGCAGTTCAAAAAAGGCGCTTTATTAGACCAAAGACTAACTCAAAAATCAGGAATAATAATAATTATGTAGTATCTTCTGGTACAAGTTCTTCCTCGTTCGATATTCATGGTAAGAAAAATTTCCCCTCTGTGAATTCTGCTTCACAAAAAATTTTTCAGGATGATACAGATTCAACATTTAATAATAATTTAAGTGAAACATGGCCATCCATTACTGAAAACCCTAAAAATGTTATTATTATAAACAACAATAACAAAAACCGGTCAAGTGCAAGTTGATCTTGCACAATTAGTGTTCCGTACGTTGATTGTTTTTAAAATAAAAAATTTTGTTAGGGTGGTATAAAATGATCAGTGACTTCACAAAACACACCTCAAAGGAGTTTTCAACAAAGGTTGTTTCCAATCTTTACTGAAAACTGGTGACCTTGAAATTTTTTTTTTTTTTTTTTATATACCAAATAAATTATTAAAGGTAATGCACTCGTGATAATTTTCGTTCAATCTATACCCCGTGGAGAATATTCCAGAATTTTTTCAAAATTTTTTGATCAGTACTTTTCGAGATAAGGTAGGGGACAGCGATTTTTTAAAAATAATACGAAGAAAAGTGTGCGCAAGTATTACATTATATACGAGTATATATATATATATATATATATATATATATATATATATATATATATATATATATATATACATATATATTCTCGTGTTTTCACAAGCTTTCATTGGACATCACACTCGATGACCTAGTAAAAAAAAATTTTTTTCACTTCCGATTTCACCCCTCAAAACGAACCCCTTAAGTCAAAATTATGTTACGGTGGTATAAAATGATCAGTGACTTCACAAAACACACCCCAAATGAGTTTTCGACAAAGTTTGTTTCCAATCTTTACTGAAATCTGATGACCTTGAAATTTTTGTTTTTTTTTATATACCATATAAATTATTAAAGGTAATGCACTCGTGATAATTTTCGTTCAATCTACACCCCGTGGAGAATATTCCAGAATTTTTTCGAAATTTTTTGATAAGTACTTTTCGAGATAAGGCCCGAGACAGCGATTTTTCGCGAATTTTTAAAAATAATACAAAGAAAATTGCGCGCAAGTATAATATTATATATATATTTTTTACTCGTGTTTTCACAAGCTTTCATTTGACACCACACTCGATGACCTAGTAAAAAAATTTTTTTTTCGCTTCCGATTTCACCCCCCAAAACTAACCCCTTAAGTCAAAATTTAATTCTCAAAAACTACATGGCTCTGATGAGGCCATCAATTCCTATATTATTACCAAATTTCACCTTTCTATCTCAAATAGTTTCGGAGAAAATCGGGTGTGACAGACAGACAGACAGACAGACAGACAGACAGACAGACGGACAGACAGACAGACAGACAGACAGACAGACAGACAGACACCGAAGTGATCTTATAAGTGTTCCGTACGGAACACTAAAAATGAGGGGTCTAAAAACGACAATCATTTATTTCAACCTCAAGAACAAATTTTTTCCCCAAATTTTTCAGAGTCTCCTCAAAAAGCTGTTAGCAATGGGCATAGTAATGTGAAAGTAAGACGTCCGGTAGTTAGAAAAGCTATTGCTAACATATTGAGGGTGACAGGTAAAGTTGATCAAGCTTTGCATAAAGTTAGTAATATTTAGGTTTTAAATTTTAGTAGAAATATTTAAAAGCAATTAAACTAATTTACTTTTTATTGTTTCAATACTTTATTCGAGAATCACTTGACATATTGATCTTTCGTCTTGTTAGGGCTTTTTCAAGAGTCAATGTACGAAGCTGGTTCAATAAGTACCTGTGTTTGAAGACAGATGGCGTTGTCAAGGCAAGTTGATGTTACCATCGTGTACTGATTCATACATTAGTCTGCATTTGGCAGCAATTTCAGTAAGTAGTGTAACGTGTTTCGTTAAGATGGAAAAAGTGCAGTGATTCGCTTTTTGCTTTTGGATGGGAAAACGTGTGAGGAGATAAAAGCGAAATTGGATACTGTTTTTGGGGCCCTTCACCATCGATAACAACAGTCAGATATTGGTTCAACGAATTTAAAAGTGGTTGAAAATCTGTTTTTGATGAGAATCGCCCGGGACGCCCATCAAAAGTGGTTACCTAGGAAATCATTGAAAAAGTCCATGACAGGATTCTCGCTGATTGTCGAACAAAAGTAGGCGAATTAGCAGGGGCCATAAGTGTGTCGACGGGAACAGTAATTGACATTGTAAATAATAAGTTGATTATGAAAAAGCTGTCAGCCGGTTGGGTTTCCCGTTTGCTCACCGTGGACAACAAGCGGGTGCGGCTATCAACTTTGAAGCTGTGTTTGAAGCAATTTAAGCGAAAACCGAAGGACTTTTTGCGTCGAGGTGTCACCGTCGATGAGGCCTGGATTTATCATTATACACTAGAAACCAAGCAACTATCAAAACAACGGGTTGCTTTCGGTGAATATGCTCCAAAGAATGCGAAGACGGTACCATCAGCCGAAAAGTTATGGCGACGATTTTTTGGAATGCAAAGTACATACTCATTGACTTCTTAGAAAAAAGAAGGACGATCACTGGACTATACTATAGTGAGTTATTGAACCGCTTCAACAAGAAGAAGAAAGTGCTGTTTCACCACGACAATGCTCCAGCACATTCATCCGGAGTTGTCTGAAAAAAATTCAGCTCAAATGAGGAGGTCATTTCCCAAACAGGAGTGTATCTTGAGGAGTTGGCACGGATGTTGGAAAAAGTGTATATACCTAAAAGGGGACTATGTTGAAAAATAAGAAATTTGTTTTTGAAAAAATGACGTTCTCAATCCTAAAACGAGTACTTATTGAACCCCCCTCGATACTGAAGTTGTATTTTTAAGACACAACCTCCAATGGCCAAAATCTGGAAACATAGATAGATGACTTCACAAAACAAATCCCAAATGAGTTTTTAACAAAGTTTTTTTCGATCTTTTAAAAAGTGATGACCTTGAAATTTTTCTTTTTTTTTATATACCAGTTTAAATTATTAAAGGTGATGCACTCGTGATAATTTTCGCTCAATCTACACCCTGTTGAGAATATTCTAGAATTTTTTAAAAATTTTTTGATCAGTACTTTTCGAGATAAGGGGGGGACAGCGATTTTTCGCAATTTTTTAAAAATAATACAAAGAAAAGTGTGCGCAAGTATTACATTATATACATTTTTGAACTAATTTTTTAACACGCTTTAATTTGACATCCCACTCGATGATCTGGAAAAAAAAAAAATTTTCACTTCCGATTTCACCCCTCAAAACTAACTCCTTAAATCAAATTTTAAACTTCAGAACTATATGGCTCTGATGAGGCCATCAATTCCTATATTAGTGCCAAATTTCAACTTTCTATGTCAAATAGTTTCAGAGAAAATCGGGTGTGAGCGACAGACAAACAGACGGACACCGAAGTGTGGGTGTGTTCCACACGGAACACTAAAAATAAAATCGCATCCTACCCAAAATGCACGATGGATCTTTTTTAGCGACCAGTTCATTGGGCTATATTGCTATTGTTATCAGTATTTAGTAGTATCATCTATTAGATGATTATTTTTAATACAATGTGTTGACATGTCGCTATTTTCCGCATCATTTCACCAATCCAAAAAAAAGAAATTTAATTTTAGAAATGTAATCAAAATTCTATTTATCTTTTTTTTAGCATTATGTAAACAACAATGAATGAAGAATGGCGAAATTTTGTAGATTGTTAAAATAATAAAAAACTCTAAAAAATACGTGTGGATTTTTATTCCGATAACTCATTTTATGCCAAGGATTAGAACAGGGTCAAGACTGGATCTCCATGAAACATTTTCATTGCAATATTTGCGCCATTTGTAGGATAGAGGGTTGGAAATTCGAGATATTTATGTCCCAAACGCCCACGAATATTTTTATTAGTAGTGATTTGGGCTACAACACATCCAATTAGCGCCCTACGATTTTTATGTTCAAACACTTCAAGGTAGGCCTCAGGGGCCTAAAAATGTCCTCAAATGACGAGTTAACAGCCACTGTACGCGCAAACAGAATATTTTTTTGTAGGTGTAATGGAAACTCGAGGAACTCTAGACTAACTGTAATAGTATAGACGATAGTTACGCGTCATTTTTTTTGTTCTGCGAGTTTTTCTGATAGCTAGATAGAAGGGTAGTGCCAAATGTTCTTTGTCTGACACAGATATGGGGCCAGGAATACCAAATTATTATGATATTTGTTAAGTATGATCCACTAGATGGAGTACTGTGAAGTTTCAGTCACGTGTGTTGAGTTGTCTTTTTGTAGCGATCGTGTAAAAAAATAAGTTTTAATATTTTCTAAAAAATGGATAAAACTGAAGTGCAAACTGTTGTAAAATACTTTGTTTTAAAATGTTTAACTCTTGAAGGCGTTCAGAAATGATTCTTTCGTCTCATTTTCGGCGATTAAAAAATAGGCTGGTGAATTTCATCCATGTGGTCGTACATCAATTCAAGATGATAAACGTTCAAAATGCCTTGAAACCTCTACGACACACGAGATTATGATAAGAATTCATAACAGAGTACTAAACGATAGCCGACGAGGTACGTCAGCTCACTAACATTGTAAACATTTTAAGAGGCAATATTCACCACATTTCACATAAAGTTTTGGGTATGAAAAAGCTTTCGGTTCGATGTGTGCCGGATTCAATCGATCAAAAACGCATTCCCAAGAGTGTTTTGTCTTTCTTCTTTTTTATAAGCCATTGCTTCTCTACTGCAAGAGATAGGCCTCTTCAAGTTTCTTCCAATTGTCTCTATCCTGTGCAAGATGGAGCTATGTACTGCTTGCTATCAACCTGATATCATCAGTCCATCTTTTCATTTGTCTTCCGACACTTCGTCTGTTCTCTCAAGGTCTTAATTTAAGTAATTTTGTTTTCCATCTACCATCATTCCTTCTAGATACATGCCCCGCCCGTTATCACTTTAATTCTTGTCGTTCGTCTGATATTCTCCCTGTTAACCTAACATCTGTCTTTTCATGTCCCGTTGAGTACGTTGGAGTCGACAAAAACTATTTTTTGTAAGGGTCATAATTTCCAGCCCTTAAGTATTTATTTTTAGAATGAATCCCAGTTTTTGAAATGCAGTCCAGCTGAAGCCTAAGTATTTCCGCTGTGCTAATCTTATGACCCAAGTATAGCTCTTCCACTCTCTCGATCCCTTCCGTGACGATCTTAATTGTTGTGTTTTGTGGGCTTAGTAGTTTTTTTTTCTTGATGTTCATCTCTAGTTCAACTTTCTGTGAAGCTTGATTTAGTTGTCCTATCATGATTTTGAGTTCTTCTAGATCTTCGCTATTCAGTACTACATCATCTGCGAATCGCAAGTGATTTAAATATATGCCATCAATTTTAATTCCCTTCTTTTTCCACTCAAGACTTTTAAATACAGCCTTCAAGGCCAGGGTAAACAACTTTGGTGAAATTGGGTCACTCTGTCAAACACCTTTCTTGATTTTTATGGGTTCTGTTATTCGATATTCATTTAATTTAACGTTAATCATTTTCATATATGAATTTTAGGAGTTCTGTGTTTCTTGAGTCTATTCTGGTATGAGCTGAGGACTGCATAGCTGCCCAGTGTTCCAGGAAGTCGAAAGCCTTCTTATAATCGATGAAAGCTAGGTGCAGCTTAATATTATATTCAGTCGCTTTTTCTATTAAAAGGCGGAGGGTCTGGATATGATCTGCTGTTCCAAATTCCTTGCGAAAGCCCTCCTGTTCGACTGGCTGGTAGTCATCGAACTCATTTGGTAGACGGTTTGTGACAATTTCAGTAAGAAGCTTGTATAAATGCGATAACAAGCCGATGGGGCGATAGTTCTCCAGGTTTTCGTGATCGCCTTTCTTGAATAAAAATATGACCTCACTGTTTGCCAATGTACAGGTATTCTTTGTTCTTCAATACATTTGTTGAGTAATATCTGTATCGTTTCAAAAAGTTCATTTCCTCCCATTTTCATTATTTCAGATGGTATTTTCTCTTCACCTGTGGATTTCTTATTCATCATCTGTTTTAAAGCAGTTTCCAATTCACTTCAGCTTACCAACGTTAAGAATATCTTATGTATATGTATATATATATATATATATATATATATATATATATATATATATATATATACTGGGTGTTATGGAATTCTCTGCATATATTGGAACTGGTGGATCCTTGTAGCAAGACCGATTGCAGAAAATTCAACTTACCAGGTGTACAAGTATGAAATGCGGATTTCAGACAACAGATGGTGCACCAATGCAGTTTGTGCTATAAAGATTTGACACTGCGCCATTTTGTTGTGTCATCCATAAGTGTCAGACACGCACGAGTGATAAATTAAAAATTGTGTGCATAGTGGTGTGTTGTTGTGTTCAATATGTCGAAATTTATACCGTGATCGCCTTTCTTGAATAAAAATATGACCTCACTGTTTTGCCAATGTACATTCTTTGTTCTTCAATACATTTGGTGAGTAATATCTGTATCGTTTCAAAGAGTTCATTTCCTTCCATTTTCATTATTTCAGATGGTATTTTCTTTTCATCTGTGGATTTCTTATTCATCATCTGTTTTAAAGCAGTTTCCAATTCACTTCAGCTTATCAACGTTAAGAATATGATATATGTATATATATATATATATATATATATATATATATATATATATATACTGGGTGTTATGGAATTCTGTGCATATATTGGAACTGGTGGATCCTTGTAGCAAGACCGATTGCAGAAAATTCAACTTACCAGGTGTACAAGTTTGAAATGCGGCTTTCAGACAACAACTGGTGCACCAATGCAGTTTGTGCTATAAAGATTTGACACTGCGCCATTTTGTTGTGTCATCAATAAGTGTCAGACGCGCACGAGTGATAAATTGGAAAAGTGTGTGCATAGTGTTGTGTTGTTGTGTTCAATATGTCGAAATTTATACCGAACAAAGATCATTCGCGGACAGCATTAATTTTTTGTTTTCATTTGAAGAAAACTGCTGTTGAATCATACCGATTACTTCGAGAAGCTTATGGTGAACATGCTCTATCGCAAGATACGTGTGAACGATGGTTTCGGCGTTTCAAAAGTGGTGACTTCAATGTTGCAGACAAGGAACGTGGAAAACCGCCAAAAAAATACAAAGATGTGGAATTGCAAGCATTGTTAGACGAAGATGATTCACAAACACAAAAACAACTCGCCGAGTAATTGGGTGTTAGTCAACAAGCTGTTTCCAATCGGCTACGAGAAATGGAAACGATTCAGAAGACTGGTAGATGGGTACCACAGTGTTGAACGACAGGCAAATAGAAAAGCGCAAAAACACGTGTGACATTTTGCTCGCTCGGCACAAAAGGAAGTCGTTTTTGCATCGTATAGTTACAGGGGAAGCCGGGAAGTTCTGTTCCATGCGGCTTACTCACCAGAGTTGCCTCCTTCCGATTAACACTTGTTTGCATCGATGGGTCACGCACTTGCTGAGCAGCGCTTTGGTTCATACGAAGATGTGAAAAAATGGCTCGATGAATAGTTCGCAGCAAAAGGGGAAGATTTTTACTGGCGTGGTATTCACAAATTGCCCGAAAGATGGGAAAAATGTATAACAAGCGATGGAGCATACTTTGAATAAAGCACTTTTATCATTCTTCCGAATTTAACATGTTTTTTTTAGAAAATAATCCACACTTCATACTTGTACACCTGGTAAATAGCGGATCTCAATAATAAAGGAAAAAATCGACCCTAAAAAAATTATATCAGGAATATTTTTTTCACGCTGCCACTGGTGAACCCTAAAACCCTACAATATGGAAAATCGCTAATCAGACGTAAGGTGGTTGTTTAGATTTGAGTCGGCTTTTCTTAAATTAATTAAATAAAAATTTAATATTTTTCTTATTTTATTATTCTAATACCGATAAAGAATTTGTGGATTCTTGTTATTCGCATTCCTGGCGGAGATGAAAGTAGCCGCCGGATCACTTTCTGGGACAGTTTTTAGTGGCTCGCGACTTGCCAGAAGTCAAGTGACATCGCATTCTAGAAAAACTGCAAGTTGTTGGATTTGGCATAGTCGAGAAATAGAGTTTTGTGTAAAATTCCTTATTTCATCCGTTATTTCCTTCTTATCAGTTATTATTTTACCTGTTTTATCTTCTATTTATAGAGTGTTTAAATATAATTCCAGTGAATTTCCTCGACGTTTCATAACAGTAGATGAAATTTGGATTTTTTACTGCACACCTGAGACCAAGGAGCCGTTGAAATAGTGAATGCAAGCAGGTGAAAATGTGCCCAAAAAAACATAAACGGCTCTATCTGCAGAAAAAGCCACTGCTAGGGCTTTTTGGGATTCTCATGGTGTTGTGCTCATAGACTATTTGAAGAAAATTAGAACCATTACCGAGGATTATTATGCTTCACTACTGGATCAATTGAAGGATGCCATTCAAGAACAACGTTCACATCTCGCAAGAAGAAAATGCTTTTTCATCACGATAAAGCGTCTCGGATTATTGCTGCAAAACTGCATGATCTTCGCTTTGACGTGCTTCCACATTCACCATATTCACTAGATTTGGCCTCCAGCCCCCACTTTTTGTGTCCAAACTTGAAAAAATCTCTGGATGAAGGAAGATTCAAGATTAAAGTTAAAGCTGTGATCAACGTTTATTTTGGAGAGTTGGATCTTCTTCATAAGCTTAATTTCTGCACTACGGGAGATAGGCTCTTCAAATTTCTTCCAATTGTTTCTCTCCTGTGCAAGATGAACCCATCCACTACCTTATATCAACAGTCCATCTTTTCATTGGTCGTCCGACACTTCCTCTGTTTTTTCATAGTCTCCACTTAAGCAATTTTGTTGTCCATCTACCATCATTATTTTTTTGTGAACGTCATAATTTCCAGCCCATATGTATTTACCGGAAGTATATACCTCTCATACACTTTTTTTTTTAAGGTCATGGAGATACGGTCCTTGGTATTTCCGCCATTTGATTGTCCTTATCGAATCTAATTTCATGTCTTAAGTATACATATTCGTCCACTCTCTCGATTTCTACGTTACCGATGTTAAGTTTTGTTCTCTTGATGTTCATCTCAAGTCTTACTTTTTGTGATCTTCGCTAACCACATTATCTGCACATGGCAAGTCATATAGATGTATGCAATCGATTTTAATTCCTTTCTGCTCTCACTCAAGACAAACACGTGCTCCAAGTAAGTAATTTTGGTGAAATTATACCACCCTGCCTAATATTTTTCTTGATCTTTATAGGTTCTATCCTTTGATTTTCATCTAATCACCGTTAATGTCGCATTTTCAAATATAAATTTGAGAAATACGGTATATCTTGAGTCTATTCTATCATAAGCTAAGGACTGCACAATGCCCAGTGCCCTAGAGAGTCGAAAGCCTTCTTATAATCCGTGAAAGCTACTTGGACGTTAATATTATACTCAGTCGCCTTTTCGATTAGGAGGCAGAGGCAGTCTGAATATGATCTGTTGTTCCGAATCCCTTGCGAAAGCCTGCCTGTTCTACTGGTTGGTAGTTGTCGAATTTACCAGGTGTACATATATATATATATATATATATATATATATATATATATATATATATATATATATATATATATATATATATATATATACCAGGAGTACAAGAATGAAATGCGGATTTTTTTTTTCTAAAAAAAAAACATGTTAAATTCGGAAGAATGATAAAAATTGCTTTATATAAAGTATGCTCGCTTGTTATACATTTTTCCCATCTTTCGGGCAATTTGTGAATACCACGCCAGTAAAAACCTTTCCCTTTTGTTGCGAGCCATTTTTTCACATCTTCGTACGAACCAAAGCGCTGCTCAGCAATTGTGTGACCCATCGATGCAATCAAGTGGTAATCGGAAGGAGCCAAGTCTGGTGAGTAAGCCGCATGGGGTAGAATTTCCCAGCTGAGAGATTCCAACGTGTCGCGAACTGGTTTTGCCGTATGTGATGGAGCATTGTCATGAAGAAAAATGACTTTGTGTTGCCTCTTTCGGTATTCTGGCCTTTTTTCAAGCAGCGAATGGTTCAAATCGGTCAATTGTTGTTGATAACGTTTAGTATTAACCGTTTCCCCAGGTTTTAACAGCTCATAATAGACCACGTCCCTCTGGTCCCACCAAACACAGAGCGTCTTTTTGCCAAGCGATTCGGTCTTGCGGCCGATGTGGATGGTCTACCCATGATTTTTTGCGCTTGGGATTCTCAAAATAAATTCACTTTTCATCCCCTGTAACTATACGATTCAAAAACGACTTTCTTTTGTACCGAGCGAGCAAAACGTCACACGTGTTTTTGCGCTTTTCCATTTGCCTGTCGTTCAACTTATGTGGTACCCATCTACCGGTCTTCTGAATCTTTCCCATCTCTCGTAGCCGATTGGAAACAGCTTGTTGACTAATGTCCAATTGCTCGGCGAGTTGTTTTTGTGTTTGCGAATCATCTTCGTCCAACAGTGCTTGCAATTCCACAGCTTCGTATTTTTTTGGCGGTTTTCCACGTTCCTTGTCTGCAACATCGAAGTCACCACTTTTGAAACGCCGAAACCATCGTTCACACGTATCTTGCGATGGAGCATGTTCACCATAAGCTTCTCGAAGTGATCAGTATGATTCAACAGCAGTTTCTTCAAATAAAAACAAAAAATTAATGTTGTCCGCGAATGCTCTTTATTCGGTATAAATGTCGACATATTAAATACAACAACACAACACTATGCACACACTTTTCCAATTTATCACTCGTACGCATCTGACACTTGTTGATGACAAAACAAAATGGCGCAGTGTCAAATCTTTATAGCACAAACTGCATTGGTGCACCATCTGTTGTCTGAAATCCGCATTTCATACTTGTACACCTGGTATTTATTAGACGGTTTGTAATAGTTTTAATAAGAAGCTTGTACAAATACGATAACAAGCTGATGGAGCGATAGTTCTCAAAGTTCTCGTAATCGCCTTTGTTGAGGAAAAGTACGACGTCGCTGTTTTGTAAATATACAGATATTCATTGTTCTTCGATGCAACTGTGTAATATCCAGATTATTTCCTCCTATTTTCAATACTTCAGATGTTATTTTTATCCAGACCTTTAGATTTCTTATTTTTCATTTGTTTTAAAACAGTTTCGAATTCCCTCGGGCTTACCTCAGAAATTTCTTTCGAGCCAACGTTATAAGTTGGATAAATCTTAACATACTGAGGGCAATAAAAAGTTGGAACGTCAATGGATTAAATAAATTAATTTTCTAGGTGACTGTGTGGAAAAATAAAAACCATTTTTCTCTTTAATCTTGGGTTTTCTTTGTTAGGCCGAGAACTTTTAGAATATGTAGATATGCGCTGGTATAACTGAAGACAGAGCTGTTTATTAATTGCATTGAAAATCAACCTGTGTTACAAGAAATTAAAAAAGAATTAAGAGAAATAATAAATTAAGATAAGATGCACCTTTTACTTTTATAAAGATGTTGTTTATATAATATCTAACAGCTTGCTTCCGTTTTACCAAAACATCTGAAGAGGATTGACCTGTGATTTTTTAATACTGTGCATTTTTATAGTGAAATGCGAGAGTATTAAACAAAATATTAAGTACTTTCCAACAGTCTAGAAGGAAACCGTTTATGTGAGTGCCCGAAAATTAATTTCGTTAAAAAAAAAACAAAAATAGAATAGAGTTCACTAAAAATATACATAAAAATAATATGTATAAGCTTTAATAGTTCGTTAAATAACATATATTTTTTTTTAAATTAGACTTTATTCATTAATATAGTCTACTTCAAGAACGATACAATCAGTTCACCGCTTTTTTAACACTTCCATACTTTACTTATAGAAGGATTTGTCTTTTCCTTCAAAATAGGCCTCAATTTCGGTGATAACTTCTTCGCTGGAACCAAATCTCTTTCCTGCGAGCATTTTTTTGAGGTCTGCTAATAGATAATTGTCACTGGGGGCCAAATCTGGAGCATACGATGGATGAGGAAGAAATTCGAACTTCGATTCATGCAATTTTGCCATCGTAACCATTGATTTGTGACACGGTGCATTGTCTTGATGAAAGAGCACTTTTTTTCTTGTTAATTTGCGGCCGTTTCTTTGCGGTTTCTGCCTTCAAACTCACCAATAACTTTATATAATATTCGTTATTGATGGTTTTTCCCTTCTCCGACTGTTCTGTTGTGTCTTTGGTCGCTTCGGGCGGCTTTCACTGGCTGCTGTCCACTCAGCTGACTGCCGATTTGATTCAGGTGTGTAGTGGTGAATCCATGTCTCGTCCGTTGTCATATATCGCATGAAAAATCCCTTTTATTGCGCTTAAACAGGTCCAAACAGAGCCCAGAATCATTAACGTTGTTGTTTTTGGTCCACTGTGAGCAAACGCGGTACCCATTTCGAACAGAGCTTTCGCATGCCCAAATGTTCATGCAAAATATGACCAACACGTTCTTTTGATATCTTTAGGGTGTCAGCTATCTCACGCCATTTCACTTTACGGTCATCCAAAACATTTTTGTGGATTTCTTTGATGTTTTCCGGTGTACACGTAACCACCTCCGTTTAACTTCAGCATACCAGTAAATGATGAGTGATTTTCCAGGGACAGAGTCCCCTTAACACTTATCAAGCCATCGCTTTGCTTGAACGGTATTTTTCCTCATCAAAAAACAGTGTTTAATCAACACACGAAATTCGATTTTTTTCCATTGTTTTGAAAATATCAAAACTAGCGTCACTAAAACCATTGTAACTTGTAAACTAATAGTCGAAATGTCATGAAATTTTGACACTTATCGTTTGAAGTTGGTACTTCCTAAAAATCATATGGATTTTTTGAAAAGGGCGACATCTATGTGTCAGACCAAAAGCTTTTCAGCCTGCGTTTTATATACTTTATACCACCTTTCTATTAAAAAATAATTTCGTGCATTCATATTCAACAATTTTTAAGATTTAATTTTTTTTCAAATCACTTGAGTTTATTAAATTTATTAGCCTAATTTTCCCAAAAACACTCTTTTTTTGTAATATCTATCCTTGTCTTTGCAAATGGCATAATATTCCAAATAAAAGTAACTAAAAAAAGTTTATGTTAAATACATGTTTCAATTTCCAAAAGAAAAATAATTTTGTCATTATCGAGGACTAGAAGTTTGTTATCTTCAATGACCGAGAAGCCTCGCCAAATGAATTTTTCGTTTTTCAATCTGAATAAGAGAGACGATATTTAGATGAGGCTTTTTGTTTCTGAAATACATAAGGATACAATTGATTTCCATTATTAACAGATACTACGTTAGCATATACTTATCAGTCAATAAAGTTTGAAAGCGAAAATGAAACAAGTTGAATTAATGAGTCGAAATACATTTATTCTTCAATATAATCTCCCTTAAGCTTAATACATTTTTCCCAGTGATTTTCCATTTCATTTACCCCATCTCTGGGATGGTTTACTTGAAGTCCTTCAAAATACCCATCTACGGATGCTATCACTTTATCATTTATTGAAAAACGCTTCCCACGTAGAAGTCTCTTGAGATATGGGAAGAGATGGAAGTTAGACGGAGCTAGATCTGGCAAATAGAGTGGGTGTTCCAACAATTCGTACTTTAATCGGACTAGTTTTGCCGTTTCCAAAACACTTCTGTGAGCTGGTACATTGTCATGATGAAAGATGATTTTTTCTTCTGCAAACCGGACCTTTTCTCACGAATTTCTTCATCCAGCTGGTCCAAAAGATTGCAATAATACTCTCCTCTGATTCCATAATTTTTTTGAACGACTTTGACCACTTTGGCTGCTTTGGAGCTGAACAACGGAGCTCAGTTCACTATGCGGTTTGTTGTTGCAGTTAAGGATCATACTAGTAAACTCAAGTCTCATCCATAGTTAAAAATCAACGCACAAAATCAGTTTTATTCCTTGTGAAACGAGCTAAACATTGTCTAGAGAGTTTCTTTCGAGTGTGTTTTTGTTCCGATGTTAGCAAACGCTGCTCTGTATCACTTTCTCATAACTAAAACATTAGTTAAGATCTCATGTACTGACCCATATGTGATGCCTATAGCCTCAGCTAAATCCTCCATGGTTAATCGACGATCTTCCATTACTATATCTTGTACTTGGACAACAGTTTCTTCAGTTGTAGTTTTTGGACGTTCTGAACATGGATCATCATTGACGCTTGTACGACCACGTTTAAATTCTAGAGTTCATCTATGAACAGTTGGCAATGAACACGTTCAATAGCTTAGTATGGATTTCAGTTTCCTATAAACCTTTCAAAACAAAGAATTTTATTTCTGCACGATATTAAATTTTTTCCAATTTTAAAAAATACTCAAACACGTCTACTTTAACCAGCTGATATGATTGACTTGACAGATCGACTTGAACTTTAGGATGTGACCTTGTGACAGATGGGGCTTCAAAATGGTGTTCAATGTTTGGTTTAAGTGATGCCCCACAGGTGTTGCTTTCAAAATTTATTGACTGACCTGAGATAAGTACTGAATTTGACTTCCTTACACTAAAGGATATCCGAACATTACAAGTCGAAATTTTATATGATAGATACTTTCTGATATTAATACCACGTTGAAAACACGACTCATCTTTTGAGGCTATCCACGAATCGACCCATTTTTTGGTATCCCCATACGAATGTAACCGCTGTTCAGACAGGCCGTGCATCATCGATCGGAACAAGTGATAATCAGAAGGAGCAATGTCTGGTGATTCCAGAAGGTAAGGTGGGATATCCCATCTAAGCGTTTCTAGCGTTTCCTTGACGGATTTTGCAACATGTAGCCGAGCATTGTCATGTTGAAACTTCACATTGTCGTGTCTTTTGGCATAGTGCGGTCGTTTTTGCTTCATCGCTAGGTTCAATTGCATCAGTTATTATCGAGAACGTTCCATAGTAATAGTTTTGTTGGGTTGGAGCAGCATACGGCACCCCATTTCCTTGCTTGTAAGTCATTCCCAGTACAAATAAGCTCTCAGAAATGGTGAACGATCCACTCCGTTTTTCATTTGGCACGGGTCTTCATCGAGTAATGCCTCCAATTCTTCATCTTTAAACTTTTTCGGCTGGCCTGGACCTACTTTGTTTATCCTGTCGAAATCAGCACTCTTAAAGCCTAGAAACCAGTACTCACATGTTTTTATCGATGGAATATAATTACCATAGTTTTCGACAGCAATCGATGACTTTTAGCAGCGCTTTTCTAAGAGTTAAACAAGAAAAGTAACGCTTCCCGCAAATGGTGTTTTATTGGCATGTAATTCGACATATTCAATGCTCAAAAAAGATATGTTGTTTATATTTCGGCAAAATAACAAATACTAAAAACTCAAAATTAATTCATATTCCTTATGTGTGAACAGCGGGTTTTTATGCGACCACTGCGTCTTTAAAATTTAAAAATCAACAATCTAGCTTGTTATATAAAGGGAAAAATAGGGGTTTTTTTTATGGATACCGTATCTGCGATATCACTAAACCGCTCCAGGAGTGCGTCCGTGCATGGAAATAGAGCCTAGTGAAATTGTATTTAGTTCTGGAACTTTCCAAACCCTTTTTAAATGAAACAAACACAATTATATCAAAGACTAACGTTACATTCTTACGGATATTTCATAGTAATAACAGGTAACTGACTAACATTTCTATTTCTTTTTTAGCTTCACCAATATGCCGCAAAATACGCCTTCGGTTACCGAATCTTGGACGAGAAAACTGGAAATGACTTCGGACACGAAGAAGAAAGAGATGGGAAATTGACCAAAGGACACTATTTCGTTTTATTGCCGGATGAAAGAAGACAAAAAGTGGATTATTACGTGGATAAAAATGGATATCATGCTAAAGTCAGCTATGAAAATGTAGCACATCATGCTTATGTGGTGCAACAGCCTCCACAGGAACATGAGGAAGCCGATGTTCTTAAATAAATGTAGTAGAATATTATTAGGATTTTCCTCTAATAACTTAATTATTTAGATTTTCGGGCATTTATGCAACTGGGCGTGATAATTTGCAGCAACTTGTTACTATAATTAGTTTTAGTCGTGAAATTTTAAAAGTTTTTATATTACGAGTTGCATGTACAACCAAAACAGAATATTTTTGTCTTGAAATTTAAACATCAGATGCCACATTACCGGATAGGTTAGCTTAGGTTGAAAAGTAAATGGGTTATAAACTAATTCTGTGGCTCACAGCTAAAGTATATTTCCCCTAACAACTTTAGCCGTTAGAACTTGTAGCTGATTATTGAGTTAGGAGAGCCATAATAAAGTGTATTCTTCCAGTAGCTGGACCGGTGTACAGAATGTATGCTTGTAATTATTCATCCGTCATGTGAGGTAAACTAGAATGATCCTATTCATGCTTACAGTGACCTTATAGGATATTAAGATGTAAGCTATTCAGTTCCAAAATTAACACAGCGACATATCTTTGGAAATCTGTTGGTATTTATAACGATGCCGAAGAAAATAAACTATTCTCATAATCATAACTACCGGCAGACCTACACCACCTATTATCGTCGTCATCATCATCATCAGCTTATACTGTCCACTGCGGGACGAAAGCCTCCCTCAAGTCTTGCCACCTTTTTCTGTTCTGGGTCACTTATACCCAATTTCTATCCACTCTCTTCAAGTCATCAGTTCACTGACTTGGTGGTCTACCTCTGCTTCAATGGGTTTCGGATCTTGGTAGCCACCCGATAATTTTTTTTGTACATCGTTCATTCTTAAACCTAGCAACATATCCAGCCTAGTTTCATTTAAAATGTAGACTGAATTTGATTGCGTCTTGGGATGTGATCTCTAAGACTAACGCCTAACATTGACCTCGCCATTGTTCTTTGCATGACACATATTTTCTTGATATTTTTCTTCGTCAATGTGAAAGTATTCGGAAGCTCAGTTTGCCATATGTCGCCCTATTCTCCGGTGAATTTCATGTTGTCTCGTCCTATGGTGACCTCATGTCCTAGGTATTTATATAGGTGTACTTGCTCGATCTCCACGTTATTTAGTTTTATAATGTCGTTTAATCCAAGATTTGTCATAAACTGAGTCTTGGATAGATTGATTTTTAAACCAACCTTTCCTGAAGCTTCTACTGTGCAGCATAGTTGCATATTGTCTGCAAAACAAAGGTGATTTAACTTTTCACCGTCAATATTGAGCCCCATTTTTCCCAGTTTATTGATTGTAGAATACTCTCTAGAAGTGTCACGAAAAACTTGGGAGAGAGCTTATCACCCTGGCGCACTCCTCTTTCATTTTGACATTAGCAATGGCATGTATTTAATTACACTGGAGTATCGATGATCAATACGACATTTAGCAAGCACTTCCAAGAGTCTCTGCTGATTTACAGAATCAAAATCCTTTTCGAAGTCCACGAATATTGAGCTCATTATATTCTATATATTTTTCGATGAGAATTTTAACTGTAAGCAGATAGTCGTTTGTTCCATACCCTGTGCGAAAACCAGCCTGCTCTATTGAAACAAAAGAAACCACCTATACTGTACTAAATTTAGAGCCAAACATGGAATGACATATTAGTTACGAAAACGTATTGATAAGCTGCTAGGTTATATGGACATAACAAATAAATCTCAAAAACAATAATTGTCTATTCAATGGAATCTCCATTCGAATTTATACGGTCATGACCTTTCAAAAAAAAAACCCTTGGCAGTGGATTGCATACCAGTTTTCGACAACATTTATTACTTCTTCATTTGCGTGAAATTTGTATCCTTTCAAATGTTTTTTTCAGTTTTAAGTATATAACAGACCGAAGAGGCTAAATCAGGGGAATATGACGAATTATTAATCAGTTCAAATAGAATTCGTTTATTTTTAGCGAAACTAACAGAGATTTGTCAGTAAGTGCACTGTCTTGCAAAAACAGCATTCTTTTAAAACCCGTTTCTTCGGCTTTTTTCGTCATTTTTTGACGGCGTTTCATAGTTTTGCTGAGTTCCAAGTAATCTGTAAGAAGTATCCTACTCTTGTCCCAAAAACTGAAAACACGAACTTCTTAGGACAAGGTGAGCTAGCCATTTTTCTATTTCTTCAACAGTTCCTTTGTCTCTGGATCATAATGCTGAAACCAGGTCTCATCCATAGTTAGTATTCGATTTAAAAAGATGAGTCCTGTTCAAATCGGCTACAAATCAACTTGGATATTGCGACCCTCAGTCGTTTTCGGTCGGTATTTATATATTTAGAGAACCTTTCAGCTGATAATTTACATCAGCTCAAGTCGTCGAATCTCCAAAATCAGCTCATGCACAGCCTCAAAGTTCTTTCGGGTAGACACAGAAAGGGGGTTTCCAGCGGAAAGTCTTTCAAAGAAAAGTATAATTTTTGTCGATCACTATAAATCTTCTTCTTCGTCTCATGCCTTCTCCTAATGGATTTTGGCGACCCCTTCTCTAAATGTTTTTCTGTCCTTCGCAACATAAAACAACTCCTTCGGTCCATTCTATGATGTTTCTCAGCCAAGACTTTTTCTTTCTTTCGACAAACCTTCTACCGTCTACTCTTTCCTGCATGATGGTTTGCAATAGTGAATCGTTTCTGAGTACATGACCTAAGTAGAATGTTTTTCGTACTTTTACGACTCTTAAGAATTTTCTGCCTTGCTCTATCCTTTGTAGGACTTCATCATTAGTGATCTTGTTTATCCATGGTATTTTTAATACTTTTCGATAGAGTCACATTTCAAATAATAGGAGTTTCGGTTAACAATGTCGATTTTGCTAAGAGATGGCGTTATTAATACACTTGTTGGTATAGACTAGTGACATCTATGGCGTTTTGAAAGGTATACATACGCCATCAAAAGCCAGTTTGTTATTAATTGGCATTGTGCGAAAAAAATGTTTTGCGGGGAAGTTTAATAACCTTCTTTCATTTGAAGTAAACGGCTGCTGAAAGTTATTGATTGTTGGTTGAAGATGCTTCAACCCAAAAAAAACTTGGGTAGACCCAGGCCAGCCTTCAACATCACAACCAGTGCGCAATATACAGGGAAAGAAAGCTTTGCTGTGTATTTGGTGGGTGTGTAGAGGAGCTGTGTATTACGAACTGCTGAAACCTGGTGAAACGATTTCTGGCGATCGATACCGACAACAATTGATAAAGTTGAACCGAGCATTAAAGGAAAAACGATCAGAATACCAGAGTTTTCAACATGACAATGCTCGGCCCCAATTGCAAAATGTGTTAACAACTATTTGGAAAACATCGCAGTTCTACCCCACCCGCCGTATTCACCGGACTTAGCCCCTTCAGACTACCATTTATTTCGATCGATGCAGCACGAACTTTCAGAACAACACTTACGTTCTTACGAAGAAGTGAAAATTTGGCTTGATGAAAGATTGGCCTCAAAAGATGAAAAGTTCTTCTGGTGCGGAATTCGTTCTTTGACAGAAAGATGAGAAAAAGTCATAGCTAACGATGGCCAATACTTTGATTATTAAGGTAATTCATTTTGTGATGGAAATAAACGCTTAAATGTTGCGAAAAAATCGACATTATTAACCGAAACTGTTTTAGTAGTGCATTATTTCAATATCTATGTCTCGATACCAAAGTTGGGATCACATGTAGCATTTCAGGAAACGAAATCTTAGAACGAGGAGTAGATTTCTGTTGCAGAACGTTGTCCTGAATTTTAAAAATGATTTTCTTGCAACCTCTATTCTGGTGTCTTGGTCAGTGTCGGATATGATATAGGTGCCTGGGTGCCTACTTTTCTACACGTTCTATTTATTTTCCTTCTAAAAATAATTGGCAATTGTTGGTGGTTTGATGTTTTGAAACGACCATAAATTTTGTTTTTCCCGCGTTTATCATTTCGATGCTCTCTGTTCACGTTGTCAGCCAATATTTGTAGCTCCTCTAATATCTCTGCTAAGATCCCGGCATCGTCGGCAAAGCGGACGGTGTTTATCACTTCACTCCCTATCTTGGTTCCTTCACTTCGTTACCATAATACTTTCTTGAAGATGACTTGAGAATATAACTTAAACAATACTGGTGATAGTACTCAGCCTTGCCTGACTCCTCCTCGCTGAATTAGTATTTCATCTGTTCCTATTTCATTTACTTGTACTAACAACAAAAAACTAAATTTTATGTACGTATTTACTAAATATCAAGCTACTCTCCATAGCAAGTGCATCTGTTTTTGACTATGTAAAGTGGTTTAGGCTGACAGTTGTCAATACTCGTAGTATTTTGTTTATTGGTAGAGTTGCAAGCAATTGGTTGCAATAATTAATCGCGTCGAATTGCATCGACGTCTGAATACGTTTAGCTTCTAAATTATAAACAGCCGAAAGACTGTTCACTAGTTTGTGAGAGTTTGTTGTTTATTTATTTTTAACATTCTAGTCCCCTTAGAAATTTAATTAATATCAACTGCGACCTGAATACATTTATAGATAAAAACATCAACATCGGCTACTGAAATTGAACCATATTTGCGCAGTTATTTAGTGTTCTCTAACCTGTCAAATCGTCTTCATAGGTATTTCGGGGTAACACGCCTCCGAGCCGAGCTAGGATCGACAGAGATGAGAACAAAACTCAGAGTAGTTAGCACAGTAATAGAGCCAAGAATCATTAAGATACAACAATTTGTATCTCTCGCTGTTAAAAGCCTAGTTTTGAAGAGATATCTGTGCTCTACAGGCATTTATTTAAAGCCCCATACCGATAGAGGATTTGTTTACCGAGTTGCCAACAATTACCGTTAGGAGGCGCGATTATTAGGGTTCTACGTTACCTAATAATCGCGGTGCCTAGCGATAACTGTTAGCAACTAGTAAGTTGTAAGTAAAATAATTCCTTTATCAGCCTAAACAATCCCGACAGAGAGCGAATATACCTGTAAAACTGGGCTTACAGCAACCAGAAAATTGTCGTATATCTTATTGATTTTATTCATAGGTGTTGTATGTGTACATCTAGCTACTTTATTCCATTTTTTCGGCGATTCATTAGCCAGAGAAATGCACAGTAAATTCTTATGAATCCCTCCCCGTACCACTAAGTAAGCCGGTTTATTTAGGCAGGAAGGAAACTACTCTACTTTTAAAATTTTTATTCGCCATTCTGTCAAGAATATCTATTATGCAAGGCTAAATACCCAAAAAATTCTTTTTTGCCAAACTCATTTAACGTTCAGATAATCTCTCAGTCTACGGTTTTGTTCTATATTTTCCGCTCTCCATGAAATATATATCTACATACCACAGTCTTATCTCTTCTTCTTCATCTAACGTCGTATTCCACGTGTAGTGATTTCAATGTTACTCATGATTGATCTCTTTCTGAATAATTTCTCTTTTAATTGCATTTCTTCATCGGGATCTGTCTTGTGTTTCTCTGCACCACAAGTCTTTCTATGTTGCAGCTACGCATCGTGTAGCCAAAGGATCTTAATATTTGTTGATATATCATACTGGATAGTCTCTAGGTTGGCTGGATTTCTGGAAAATCAGATGGATTGGTTCTTTTAGTTTTCCAAGGTATTCGAAGCATTCCACGCTAGCACTAAATCTGGAATGCCTCGATGAATTTGCTTGGCCAAAGACCCTTGTCAATTGGGACATTGCAGTTCGACCAAATTGGATACGGCGTCTGATCTCATGCTCTGTACTGCTGTTTTCATGTATTACTGCTTCTAGGTAGATAAACGATTTAACTTCACCACAGTGAGAGACAACGACGTGTTTTTGGCCTAAAATATTTCCGTGATCTATAATTATTATTTTTGGATTTTCATCAATCAATTTTAAGTGCGTATTCTTGTCCATCCTGTTCCAATCTTTGCAATAATTGCTTTTATAATTGCCATAAAGTTAAATATTATATAATTAAACATTAATATATTATTCATTTACTTATTCGTTCATTTTGTATTGTATATTAGTTATTTTTTAACTAGAGGACAAACAAATTAACACGTGTATTTTTGGTGGTACACAAATTGCATAAATTAGATTGGTAAATTCTTTTGTAAATAGGTATTCGATAAAACGTGTAGAATATATTTGTTTTGTTAAATTCCGACCTATTGTTTCAAAAATCATTTCTTCAGCTCTTATTTTCATTCTTACCAGGTCAAATAAAAACTTTTTAACAAAAAAAAAAAAAACCGACTTCAAGAAACCAGCACACAAGATTTCGCCACTATAAAGTAAAAAATAATGTTTTCGAAACCCTCGTAAAATACCTCTAAGATAAGATATTGTTTTAATTTGACAATTTAGTTATTAATTCCGTATAAACAAATCCTACAAATGTTAAAAACATCTGTTATTTATTAGTATGATTTCTTCCTAAAAAGTTCACTTTTAAGTCGGCGCTAGTTTTTTACGTTGGTTAAAAAATTGACAGTGATAATTCTCATTCAAACTACACTTTGTGAAGAATATTTACATCATATATATATATATATATATATATATATATATATATATATATATATATATATATATCCAATACCCGCAACCCACTGTATATCATCCCGCCATCTTGTTTTGGGACGTCCTACGCTCCTTTTCTATTCTCGTGGTATCCATTCTAATGTTCGCTTGGTCCATCGATCATCGGTCCGTGCGTGTTACATGTCCAGCCATTGCCACTTTCTTTCTATATATATATATATATATATATATATATATATATATATATATATATATATATATATATATATACGAGGCTGGTTTGAAAAGTCCGTGCAAAAATAAAAACTACTTATGTGTTTGGGGTAAACCTTTTTTATTTTTCGACATAGTCTCCTTTTAGGCTTATACACTTCGTCCAACGATGTTCTAATTTGTTGATCCCTTCCGAATAATAGCATTTGTCCAAGTCTGCAAAATATCCATTAGTGTCTGCAATCACCTCCTCGTTTGAATAAAATCTTTGTCCCGCCAGCCATTTTTTCAAATGGGGAACAAATAGTAGTCCGAGGGAGCCAAGTCTGGAGAATAGGGGGGATGTGAAACGAGTTGGAATCCTATTTCCATTAATTTTGCGACCACAACTGCTGAGGTGTGTGCTGGTGCGTTGTCGTGATGGAAAAGGACTTTCTTGTGGGCCAATCGCGGGCGTTTTTCTTGCAGCTCGGTTTTCAAACGGTCCAATAACGATGAATAATATTCACCTGTAATAGTTTTACCCCCTTTTCCAGATAGTCGATGAGGATTATCCCTTGCGAATCCCAAAAGACAGTCGCCATAACCTTTCCGGCCGAAGGAACGGTCTTCGCCTTTTTTGGTGCAGATTCCCCCATGGTAACCCATTGTTTAGATTGTTGTTTGGTCTCAGGAGTATAGTAATGTATCCATGTTTCATCCACATTCTTCTGGAACAGCTGCAAACCATCCTTGCAACACTTCACACGATTTCGTTTTGGTCAAGCGTGAGCAATCGCGGCACCCATCTTGCGGATAGCTTTCTCATGTCCAAATGTTTATGCAAAATATTATGTACCCGTTCAGTCGAGATGCCCACAGCACTAGCAATCTCACGCACCTTAACTCTTCTGTCATCCATCACCATATCATGGATTTGATCAATGATTTCTGGAGTCGTAACCTCCACAGGCCGTCCAGAACATTCAGCGTCACTTGTGCCCATATGGCCAGTCCGAAAATTTTGAAACCACTTATAAACTGTTCTAATCGAAGGTGCAGAGTCACCATAATGTTTATCAAGCTTCTCTTTAGTCTCCTGAGGCGTTTTGCCTTTCATAAAGTAATGTTTAATCACCACACGAAATTCTTTTTCGTCCATTTCTTGAAAATCACTCGACTTCCTTGATTCACACGATTTACAAACACAAAGAAATAGACCAATAGGCTGAAACTTGGTGTGCGTTCATTTAAGAGATGCTACTAACTAAACATGACCTCGATACGCGCCGGTGGTGCCATCTCTCGGACTTTGCACGGACTTTTCAAACCAGCCTCGTATATATATATATATATATATATATATATATATATATATATATATATATATATATATATATATATATATGGGTAAATACTTCCGTCAGAAAGTATTTGTCCACCTAGGTATTTCAGTCCCTAGACAACAAAAAAACCCAGTTAATATATATTTTTTTTTAATTTAAGTGAATTATTATTTATTTTCACATTATTTACAATTTAGAAAATCAGAAAAATATTCATAATTTTCCAGGATTTTTCTCATCTATGTGACTCCTTTGTTTTTAATTACCGCTTAGAGAGTTTCTGTCCAGTAGTTACTTCAGAGTTTCTTCGGTTATTTTAACCTCCTTGTAAAAGTTCCCACAAGTGATTTTCTGATGTTGGATTGAGTTTTCGAACACACCTGCCCAAATGGTCCCACAGCAATTCGATGGGGTTCAAGTCGGGTGATCGTGGAGGCCAAGTCATCACTTCCAGGACGTCATCGAATTTCCATTGGCTCAAAAGTTCTCTAATTTGTTTAGCAGAATGTTTAAGGTCGTTGTCATGCGGAAAAATAAATTTCCCCTGAAAAATATTTCTTTTCTTCCAGAAGGAAGCATTTCTTGATACTGTTCTTTTCGTATGATTCCTATATCCTAAAGATTTTTCCAACTTTACCGTTCCCAAAACAACCCCAAACCATTACTGAACCTCTACCATGTTTTGCTGTAGGCAACTGACAGGCTTCCAACATCCTCTCTCCAGCTGACAGCTGCACGTAAACTCGTTGATTTGAACCGAAAATTTCGAATTTAGATTCGTCGCTCCAAAGGACGGAATTCCATTGTTCTGATGTCCAATTTTTATGTGATCGGGCCCATTCTAATCGTTTACGTTTATTTGCTTGCCTGTGAAGTCTACCGTTCTCCTTGGCATCCGCATATCACTCGCGATTTGTCGACTTGAGTGACCATTTTGATGTCTCGCAATTATCAGAGCCTAATTTTCAACGGAAACTTCTTTCGTTTTTGGAATTTTCACAAAACAATTGAGCCTGTATAAATGACGAAGTACTGTTTGTCAATGGTTAATTTCCAAAAGGGAAATGGTATTTATAGCATAGTTTTTATCATAAAAAATGTCGCTAGGAATTTCCATAATCCCTAGAAACTTGAAATGAGTTCTTACTTCAACTGGAATTCTCAGAAATCGCCTCAAAACGATTATCACGCAAAACTTGGAAATTTGTTCTTATTGGTTTTTAATTTGTGATTTCACCAAAAAGGCTTATCTAAACAATGTTATGATAGGTACTTGTTAAGAACAATTAAATTTACCTAATATAATAAAAGAGTTTAATTAGGTGTTATATTTTGGAAGTTACATTGAAATTTCTAGGTGGGCAAATACTTTCTGACGGTAGTATATATATATATATATATATATATATATATATATATATATATATATATATATATATATATATATATATATATACATATATATATACATATATATATATATATATATATATATATATATATATATATATATATATATATATATATATATATATATATATATATATATATATATATATATATATATATATATATATATATATATATATATATATATATATATATATATTTGAACTCGTGTTTTCACAAGCTTTCATTCATTCGACAACCTGGTAAAACTTTTTTTCCGCTTCCGATTTTACCCCCAAAACTAACTCCTTAAGTCGAAATTTAACTTTCAAACTACACGGTTCTGATTGGGTCATAAATTCCTATATTTGTGTCAAATTTTAGAAAATCGAGTGTGACAGGCGGGCAGACAGTCACCGAAGTGAACCCATAAGTGTTCCGTACGGAACACTAAAAAGAATCATCCAAATCAGTACATATTTCCCAGAATTATCGATGTTTTATTATAGAAATTTAAGTTTTTCAGGATTTTTTCAGAAACTACATAACCAATTTCATTAAAATTTATATGGAACCATCTCGAATGTGTCCTTTCTCGAATAAAAAAAAATAATCATCCAAGTCAGTACATATTTGCCAGAGTTATGCGGGAACATACGTTAAAAAAAATACATATGCGTCGAATTGGGAACCTTCTTTTTGAAATCGGTTAATAAAAAAATGCAATTTTCTAATTTAAAATGTTAGAATCTTGTCAAGTAAAAATGGCTGACATGTCTTTTTTTTGCATATATTGTTCGCTTTTTTGAAAATTACATGTCAATGTCTCTGTACCCTTGGGCAAACAAAAGGCTTATAAAATCGTGATTTTTAAATTTTATTTAAGTGAATTTTAAGCACTCGTTTATTGAATTACAAAAACTAACAAGATTCTTTCTCAAACAAATATTAAAGAAGATTGCAATTTCTGTCAAGAATTATGTTGCCCCTCAATGCGAATAGTACATGACTTTTATTTTTCAAAAATGTAGCAAATAATTTGGAGAAGATGCCAAGTACCAATAATTTTGATTTATGAGGGTTGTATACTCCTGGGCGATGCCCAGGTGTTTATAACCCTATATTTAAAAAAATATGTTAAAGGTTATTAAGTGAATAACACAAAAGAATATCGATTATATATTTTTATTGTACTTTAAATTATAAGATTTTTTCTTAACACGTTGACTGCCAACTACGAGATAACTCGTAGATTGCGTTCTTTTCTCGGACGCCAGCTACGAGTTATCTCGTCCTGTTTTTACTTGCCATTTTTGTGCAGCTACGATTAAACTCGAAATATATCGGTGCTAATCTCGATAGATGGCTTCTGGGAAAAGAACAAAAAATCAATGCTGGCTTGCATGAACAGAAAATTTATTAAAAAATGAACAAAAAATATAATTATAAAAATTAGTTCAAATTCAAGAAATAAAATAATATTTTATTATTTGTGGAACTTCTTAAAACAATCTTCCACGCAAAGGGCTGGCTTCTCTTTACAGGCTGGACAGAAATAACGCGTTTCTCGGCGTTTTTTTGCTTGGGTACATATACGACATGGCTTTGTCGGACGCTGTTTTTTTTTTTCGTAGGTGGTAGACTCTCTAAATAATGGAGCTCTTGCAATTTAATTTTTTTCGAAACTGGTTGAATCTCTTCTCCAATCAACGCGACGACGAATTCTTCTCTGAACTTTATCAGTTTTATTTTAGAAGATGTTACTTTTTGAAAAATTTTGTGAGCATTGTGTATATATATCTCTATAATATGTAATGAAACCTTTTTGGGCCATCTAATAGTCTTTCTTAGAGATGAGTAGTACGAAAGCATTTGATCTGATCGGTCAATGCCAGACATTCCATTATTGTAATCTCGAATTATATTCGGTTTCATACAAATTTTTCCATTGCGATTGGGCACCTCTACCATTTCAACAGCATGCATGTTTGAAATGCTAAGGACATCTCGTTTGTCTTTCCATTTGCATACAGTAACAGGACATTTTGCTGCCAAATACACTCCCCTTTTTTCAGTTTACGATTTACCACATCTCTGGGGTTTCCTTTTCTGTTATTTCGTAAGATTCCACACACATAAGTTTTTCGTGTATTTAGCAGTTTTGTAAGAGTAACAGAATTATAAAAATTATCCATGTAAACCGTGTATCCTTTATCGAGATAGTCCTCAAGTAAATGTAAAACAACGTCAGTAGTGTGACCTACATTATTGTCAGTTTCCTCAGATTTTCCGCTGTAAATCTTTATTTTCATTACAAGACCGTCGGACTCACATAGTTCATACAGTTTGATACCATATTTGTGTTTTTTATTTTTAATGTATTGGCGAAAAAGCAATCTTCCCCGCCATAGCATCATGGATTCGTCAATACAAATATTTTTATCTGGTACATAGTTTTCATGCATAATATTATTGAAATGATTTAGTATTGGTCTCACCTTGTATAATCTGTCGGCAGATGGTATTGAGTTATCAACCAAATGAAAATAACGAAGTAACAACTGGAATCGATTTCGACTCATATGTGAGCGCCAAAAGTTTACATTATATAGCTTGTTTGTGCTCCAGTAATGTTCAATTGATGGAAAAGTACAAGGTCCCATTTGCAACAAAAGTTCAATAAAAACTTTCATCTCTGCAGCACTGATGTCTTCCCACTTTGATAACATATTAGATTTTTTTATTTCTTTGCGTTTTTCAATTTCTTGCGCAGCATATAAATTAGTTTGTTCCACCAGTAATGCAAGAAATTCATCCGAAAAAAATAAGTCCACCAGCGTTTGTACTGTAAAATTTGTCGTATCCAATTTCACACCAACATTTTCTTGGAAAATAAATAATTCAGGATTTTGTTGAATTTCTGTCCACAAATCCTCATTCGCATTTGATGTTGTTGCTTGGGAATCATCGTCATTATCTTCAAATTCGGGATCAACTTCAGGTTCGGAGACAACTTCGTCTTCACTATCACTTGAATTCTCAGAAGGTTCATAATCGCTACTGTCGTTACCATCCTCGCCAAAAATCCCGTCAAATTCTGAATCACTTAGATTTGCGTAGTACTCAATTTCATTTTGAGTCAGTGGTCTTTTCTTATCCATATTGCGTTCTTGATAATTTAATTATAACAATAATTATAAAACAAAACACTCAAGAAAGACGTAAATGTGATGCACTCGACAATTTCTGAGATACTACTGGCGAATATGGACGCGTATCTATGATTCAGCTTTAGAGAAGCGACAGGTCGAAGCGTGTCTGTGCGTGTCTGCGTGCGAATTAACTCGTAGTTGGCTTCCGCGAAGAGATTTCTGTTACAGAAGCCAACTACGAGATAATTCGTAAGACCTTTTTTTTAAAAAAAAACACATTTTTTTATGCTTTTTGATGATAACTATGCACTAGAATTAGAGTTTTTAATAATATAATGTGATTAAATCAAATTGTCATTTTAGGCCAGATTTCTGAAAATTACCGTGGCAGTCAACGTGTTAAATATGTTTGAAATGTTAATCGGGTTAAATTGACCACTGTTGAAAATTATGGCGTCTCCTGTACAAAAAATCCAATATGCAAAAATAAAAATTAATCTTGTAAAATAATGTAGCAGTTAAAAATTTTCGAAGGGTTTTTTTCAAAGATAAAAAATTTACGGAGTTTCAATCTTTAGTGTGCAATTTTCGACCAAAAAATTTTTGTTTAATTACACTGGTCAACAGTGAAATTTTTTCCTGAAATTTTATATGTATTATAACGTATAGCTGAGGCACTGATTATGGAAAAAATACTGGTTTAATGCTATTGGCTCTACTTTTTGATTTATATGAAATTAGAATTTTCTTCAAAAATGGAACAAAAATACAACATTTTTTCTATGTTTGATATAATTATACACTATGAAACGTTCTTTTATACGATTTTCTTGAATGTACGGCTTGAGGATCATCTCTTTGCAAACTCCAACAGTAATCGACCATCATATGGATGTCCCACCTTCCTTGATAACGCTCTTCCATTGTGCGTATATATTGGTAAAATCTGTCACCCTGATCTTTACTGAAATCGCCAAGATTTTCTGGGAATCGATCTAAATGAGAATGTAAGTACTGAACCTTGATACTCATGTTGCAGTCCAGATCTCTCAAATTGGATAACATGCACTCAACTAACTCAGAATAGTTGACGGATGTTTCCGAGAAAATTTTTAATCACCACAACAAACGATTTCCAAACTTTACACTCGACTTCATTCATTGAATTCACAAAGTTTGGGTCTTTCACTAGTTGTCTGATTTGTGGTCCATCAAAAATACCCGCTTTCAATTTTTCTGTGCTTAATCCTGGAAACTTGTGTTTGTCAAGGACTTTTACAAACTATTTCATAATGCCCAGTTTGATATGAAGTGGTGGCAGTATAATACGATCTCGATTTACTAAGGGCAAATTAAACATTTTTGGTACCGACTATCAGTTCCTCACAGACACATAAAACATGGGTATTTCGTGTATCAACCCTGTTGTCCGAGAAGAAAGTCTTAAGTCTACACAAATGTGTGCCAGTTGTTTGTTAATTTTTTTCATTACTGAAGAAATAGTTGTATACTCTCCTTTCATAGTAGTAGAGTGTGTAATAGGTATAGAACCATACTTGTTGCCGTTATGAAGTAGCACACACTTTAAGCTTCTCTTGCTACTGTTTTTAAATAGACGCCAATCATTTGGTTGGTATCGTTGTGAGCTCATCTTCTCCAAAATACCTCTGACATCATTACAAAACACTAAATCATTTTCTCTAGAAAAATATGGTAACAAATTCTTTTCTCTGGTCCGACATAAAGTAATTCTGGTTCCTGGTGCGAGTAAATTTTTTTCTTTTAAACGAGATGCCAAAATTTCAGAAGCTTCTTTTGACAAATTTAGATCCTTTTCTAAGTCATTTAATTCCTTTTGATTAAAAGGTTGAGGATCTGATGACTGACTACATGTGAAATTCGAATCAATATTGCCGATTGTGTTGTCTTCAATTTCCATAAGATCTGGTTCTTCAGAGCATTTAGGTGATGCTCCTTGTATCTCACCACAATATAGAAGAGGTCGTTGAGCGGAGGGTAAGTTAGGATATGTCCGTTTATTTCGATTTACAGAATTTATGCCGTTAATATTTACGACGCAAAAATAGCAGTCGTCATAGTGATTTTGAGGTTCCTGCCGACTTTTTAAATTTGATAGCACTTATTTTTCCATTTGACCATTGCTACAGACACACAATACAATTCTGGCACACAATATGAGGTACCCATTGCTTGCCTTGATTGCACAATGTTATTTGCGTAGTTTTAACGAAGTCCGAGATAGGTTTTCGATATTTTTTAAAGATGTATTCGCCACAAATATAGCAAAAACAATCTGGATTATGTGTCGAAGCCATATCTGAAATTTAAAAAAAATATATTTTGAGTCGGGTAGATCTTAAAAAACTGAGGGTGTCGTCTAAGTTAAGATAGACTGATAATATTAAAAAAAACATGAGCTGTCAGAGAACAACTAATATCGGATTCGAAATCAGAATACTACAATAAGCCCAAAACTGAAAAAGAATTAGAGGAAAAAATCAAAAAAAAATTATTTGTTGACCAGTGTTATTTATAAAAAATTGTCTTTTAAAAAAATTTAAAAAAACCTCTCGACAGTTTGTAGAAAAAGTAATTATTAATATTTCAAAAAAGTTACAAAATATTAAAAATTGACCGAGTAAAATTGCGGACAGTGTCTGAAGATAGGTAGTGGTTCCAATCCGACGCCAGGTCACATTTAATGCTATACCTTTGTAATGGTATATCAATGGCATTTTCTGAAAAAAAATTTTTTTGAATAATTCTTAGAAGTATAGAAAATAAAAATTCGCAAGAATTTTTGGAGATTCAAGATGTATGTAACCCCGTAATATTAGGAGAAATTAGATATACAAATTTAACATACAACTTCCAATGATGAGGTGCATGAGTTTGAAGCGTAAAGAATTTTTTAAGATACAGTTATCAATTTAAGGGAATTGTGCAATAATATTAAATGCAAATTTCAAATTTTTGTCCAACTTTTTGTTATAAATTTATTTATTTTTGTATTGTTAATAAAAAGTATCTCTAGAATTATATGTTTTTTAATACTACTATACTATATATATATATATATATATATATATATATATATATATATATATATATATATATATATACATATACATACATATATACGTGGTATATCTCAGAAGTAATGAGAATGATTTATTTTTAAGTTTTTTATTGAATGTATCTTCAATTTAACATTGTTCAACAACTTCAAAGTATGCTCCTGTGGAATGAACACAGCGTCTCCAGCAATTTTGTCATTCCTGGTAACCATTTTTGTAAGTCTTGTTCCGTTAAGCTGTTTAGACTCTTTGGATGTTGTCTATTGTTCCGTAATGGTGGCCTTTCAAGATCCGCTTAAGCGCTGGAAAAAGAAAATAATCCCATGGAGCCATATCTGGACTGTAGGGTGGGTGTGGGAGTACTGGAACTGACAATGAAGTGTGACTGGGGGCATTATCGTGATGCAAGATCCAAGAGCTGGCAATGTCAGGTCACACACACAAAACCCTTTTCCGTAAACGTTCAAGGACCTCGCGATAATAGATTTGATTCACTGTCTGGCCCTGAGGTATGAATTATTTGTGAACAATTCCACGACAATAAAAAAAGATGAAAAGCATGGACTTGATTGGCGATTTGCTTATGCCAGCTTTCTTCTGCCTCGGTGATGATGGTGTGTGCCACTCTGCGCTTTGCCCTTTTGTTTCAAGATCGTACTCAAATATCCATGATTCGTCACCTGTGATCACTCTGTGCATGAAGTTGGGTTCGGTTGTCGAGCGATCCAACAGTTCTTGGCTAATGGATAAGCGATTCTCTTTTTGTTAATCAGACAAGTTTTTGGGCACCTGCTTTGCACAAATTTTTCTCATACCTAGCTACTCTGAAACAAATCGATGAACAGTATCCTTTCTCATGCTTACCTCATGTGCAATCATCCTGACTGTTAACCGTCTGTCTTGTGCTAAGGCAGAATGCACCTTCGACACGCTTTCATCGGTTTTCGATGTGGACGGCCTCCCGAAGCGATGTTTATCTTCAACGTTTTCGCGGCCCTCTTTGAAAGCCTTGTACCATCTGAAAACTTGTGCTGAAGACAAAGCAGGATCTTCATATGCTGTTCTTAATATTTGAAGTGTCTCTGAAGCAGTTCTTTCCAGTTTAGCACAAAATTTAGACGTAATTGCATATCGCTGCTCGATATTTGCCTGTATTTTTCGTGTAACACGGTATTGGAACGCAACTGATGATCACACCGCTAACACTACACTGAGTGGACTGCACCTGTTCTGGTTGCGTACCTACCTCCTCCACTCACATGTAGTCGTCTCCAGTCTGATGCAGTGTTGCCACATTGAACGTAAAAAAATTAATTTTCATTACTTCTGAGACATATTACGTATATATAATCGGTAGAGGGAACCTTTGTCTACGACACATTTTAGTCGATTCCGCAGTCGGTGTCGTTTGTAAAAAATTTTTAATGAAACGAAAAATGTCGACGACGTGCCAAAACGTGGCTCGGTAGCGTCAATGAGCGGCAAAATTAAGAAAATCGGGTTTAAATATGTCCCATGAGACCATTCGACAACATCTTCGTGCTCATGATGTCAAATTCCGAAGCAGGTTGAAGAAACCTTTCCTGAGCGAATAGACAAGGCGAAATCGGCGCCATCGTTGGAAAAAATTTTCTAATTGAATTTTTTTTCATAACCTTCTCCAGGAGATGCCCCTGAAAGAGGATCAACATGTTGCCGGGCGGTAACCTGGTCCGAATTTGTTTAAAACAAATTTTTTTTAAACAAAGTCCAAAAATTGAAATTTTCGCCCCGAAACAAGTTTTTTTTAGGTAAATTGGACCATTTTGAACAAAAAATGTCCCTTGTGAATTTTCTCTAAAATGCGCCGTTTTTGAGATATCGGCGATTTTAGGTGCGAGGAAACGCGAAAATGGCCACTTTCACCTCCCAATATCGGGGTCAAAAATTAAAATTTTCAATGTTGCCAAGTGTCCAAATTAAAGTTTGAGATCTCCTCTACAAATTACCGTAGGAAATATTGCAATATCTTCATTTTTAAATATTGTTTTTTAACAGTTAACAAATTGCGTTCGAGCGCCCGCGGCTGCTGCATCGAAACTGTATACATAGATATATACGCAACGCCCGTACGTAGGCGCACGGAACTGTATACGCACTGCGATGCTCTATAAAGCTTTGTTTCTTGATTTCTTATTAAAATTAATATATTTGAAAAGTATGTAAAAAATATTTATTTATTAAAGAGTAATTGTTATATCAAATTTAATTATTATAACAAATGAATATAAATAAAAATTCAATATTCGATTAGGATGGTAGAAGAATTAAAACAATTTTATGAAATATAACTTATATATATTTAATAGAATTTTCGCAAATATTTAAATTACACCAACACATGAGTATACAACTTACGTTGTTGCTTTTGCAATTACATGCATTAGTTTTACAATTTTTGAACTAGTAATGCCGTAGTTGAACTATATATGCAAATTTTCGTATAGACTTTGTCCATTTTAAGACGAGCTGTTGCCATTAGCTTTTCCGCTGCATTATAATCAGAAAGTGTATAAGTTGTACTGTCTTTATTTTTATAAATTTTTTCACAGATCATGCACTCTGCTTTTGACACACTTTTTGATCGCAATGTTGGTTTTTCTTTCTCTTCGGGTACAATTGATAATAACTGTTTTTCATTATTAACAGCTTCATTATTTTCTGCTTCCAGTTTTTTGAGAGCATTTTCCCGACGTACAATTTTTTCTTTACTTACATAGGAAGCATAACACTTTCTGTGCCAAGAAAAAGTTTGTTCACTGCTACTTGGATTATATAAATCGTTAAATTTTGTACTTATGTCATCTTTCCGACGATTAGCTGCTTGTTGAATTTTTTGAAATGATTCAAAATTTGGTTGTTGTACAACATCATCACACTTACCACAGAAAATGCACTTATGATCACATTTAATTCGTTTAATAGAAAAAGACATAATTACACATGTACATACTTGTAAGGGCGGAAAAGAAATGAATAAACTATTAAAGCAGAGGTGTCAAACTCAATTTTGCAGAGGGCCATATATTAAATTTAGAATGTGTAGGCGGGCCAGATTCAAATAAAAAAAATGTACTGAATTGAGTAAAGCACTTTTATCATTCTTCCGAATTTACCTTGTTCCGGGGCGAAAATTTCAATTTTTGGACTTTGTTTAAAAAAAATTTGTTTAAACAAATTCGGACCAGGTTACCGCCCGGCAACATGTTGATCCTCTTTCAGGGGCATCTCCTGGAGAAGGTTATGAAAAAAAATTCAATTAGAAAATTTTTTCCAACGATGGCGCCGATTTCGCCTTGTCTAGAAAATCACGTCGCGAAGCAGCTCGCTTGGGCCCACGATAAGATACTAGAGTGGTCATCACAATCGCCGGACGCCAACCCTATTCAAAACGTTTGGTCCCTTGTAAAGAGAAAGCTGAGAGGATTTTGACTCAATTATCTGTTTCGATTCGAAAAATTTGGAAATCATTGCCATAGTATGCAGAAAATCTCGTCGCCAGCTTGCCTTGAAGATGCCAGGCGATTATTGATGCAGGAGGCGATTGGACAATTTACTAAGGTAATTGCGCCGTTGTTAGCACACGAAAGAATATATTAATGGCAAAAAATGTTCTCGAAACACATTTCTTTAAGAATACGAGCAGTCACGTTTTTACTTGACAGACTGCATGTATATAACAAGTCAAAAGTAATGGACGTACTATAAAAATGCGTAGGGTATATAACTGGTGTTTGTAGCATCCCCAAGAATCCTCCTAATTCTCATTGTTTTATTAGTTGCCGTTATCTTTTCTGTTCAATTAATATGTATATCCATCTGCCATCTTTATTTTTATTTATGTAAAGATATAGACCCGTTTTTGGTTTATAAGGACGTAATGATAGATCACTTTTACACAAGTAACATAACTGAGAGGATGGGTAACAGGTAACACAAATTTAGGGATGCGTAACCATAAACATCATTAGCAAGGATTTTGGATAGTTTTAAACTAACATGTTACATACTTGATAGTTTCAGTTTCAGTAGATTATTATGGATAAGCTCTCATTCGAAACGCTAGAATGTGCGCTGGAGTTAAATAGGCTAGTCTGTGTTTGTTAAATACACGCCAATACACACTGCCCTGCAGAAATGTCATCACTGCACTTGCAGGGTTCTGGGGTACCATCTAGAATTCTAGGACCACAATGATGTATCTGGCTGGAAACGGAAACCTCATAGGTGAGAATCTGCGCATCTATTACATTTTCCCGATGCTCTATTAAAAGTGACTACACGTCTTCGGCAGACGGTCTGTCAACATAAGACAAAACAAGATTCCTGCGACCCCAGACATAATAACTAATTATAGTAAGTAAATACTAGCAGTTCCGATTTAGTGTGATTTCAAATATGCTAAAATTTTGATTTGTTTAAAACAGTCTAACCCTATACAAATATCTTCGGTTCTCTAGCTTACATCACACCGGCGTACCAGATGTACAAGTATGAAATGCGGATTTCGGACAACAGATGGTGCACCAATACAGTTTGTGCTATAAAGATTTGACACTGCGCCATTTTGTTGTGTCATCAACAAGTGTCAGACGCGCACGAGTGATAAATTGGAAAAGTGTGTGCATAGTGTTGTGTTGTTGTATTCAATATGTCGAAATTTATACCGAACAAAGAGCATTCGCGGACAGCATTAATTTTTTGTTTCCATTTGAAGAAAACTGCTGTTGAATCATACCGATTACTTCAAGAAGCTTATGGTGAACATGGTCCATCGCAAGATACGTGTGAACGATGGTTTCGGCGTTTCAAAAGTGGTGACTTCGATGTTGCAGACAAGGAACGTGGAAAACCGCCAAAAAAATACGAAGATGTGGAATTGCAAGCATTGTTGGACGAAGATGATTCGCAAACACAAAAACAACTCGCCGAGCAATTGGGCGTTAGTCAACCAATCGGCTACGAGAGATGGGAAAGATTCAGAAGTTGGTAGATGGGTATCACATAAGTTGAACGACAGGCAAATGGAAAAGCGCAAAAACACGTGTGACATTTTGCTCGCTTGGTAAAAAAAAGAAGCCGTTTTTGCATCGTATAGTTACAGGAGATGAAAAGTGGATTTATTTTGAGAATTCCAAGCTCAAAAAATCATGGGTAGACCCAGGCGCACCATCCACATCGACCGCAAGACCGAATCGCTTTGGCAGAAAGACGACGCTCTGTGTTTGGTGGGACCAGAGGGGCGTGGTCTATTATGAGCTGTTAAAACCTGGGGAAACGGTTATTACTAAACGTTACCAACAACAATTGACTGATTTGAACTGTTCGCTGCTTGAAAAAAGGCCAGAATACCGAAAGGGGCAACACAAAGTCATTTTTCTTCATGAAAATGCTCCATCACATACGCCAAAACCAGTTCGCGACACGTTGGAAGCACTCAGCTGGGAAGTTCTACCCCATGCGCCTGACTCACCAGACTTGGCTCCTTCCGATTACCACTTATTCGCATCGATGGGTCACGTATTTGCTGAGCAGCGCTTTGGTGCGTACGAAGATGTGAAAAAATGGCTCGATGAATGGTTTGTAGTAAAAGGGGAATATTTTTACTGGCGTGGTATTCACAAATTGCCCGAAAGATGGGAAAAATGTATAACAAGCGATGAAGCGTACTTTGAGTAAAGCACTTTTTATCATTCTTCCGAATTTACCATGTTTTTTTTTTTAAAAAAAAAATCCGCATTTCATACTCGTACACCTGGTATATTCCAGCACTTCTTTTAGCAGTTTTTTTCCTAAAGTTGAACTCTACTAATCATTTATGGGGCATGGATAGTTAACAGATTTGAAATTTTTATTTTCATGAAAAATAAAGGCTATTTCGTCAATTTAACAATTTATTTTATAAAAATAAAACAGGAAAACACACTAAAACCGAATACATAATACAAAATCACAACAGCTACATCTTTAAGTCTACAGCTACATTTTTAAGTCTACAGCTACACTAACACTTCATAAGTATATCGACATAGATTTGGTTATACAATTTTATTTGTTTTGCTTTTTACAAAAATTTATGAAATTAATCAAATATAAATAAAATAAATACTAAATTACCGAAAAAAAATATTTAGGAAATGGGATTTAATAACATTAACTATATGATTAATTTTTCATTTACTTTTTCATAAAGAGGTATCTTCGGTAACCATACAATTTTTCTTTAATTGGTAACGCCATGTATTGGTCTCATGATCATTATTTTCGCCCAATAACTAGCAAAACCCTTTGTATCTACTGGGATATGAAGCAAGGAGAAGAAAGAAAGAAGACAAAAAAAATAATTATTCAAGATATGGAGTTACAGAATAAAATGAACTTTAAGTAGACACGGTCACAAATGGGGACGTACAAAATCGAGACAAGAAAGGATCACTTGGTGAATGTTACAAAAAGGGAAATATATATATTAAATGATCATACTGATACTTTGGAATATGCCACAGAGTACTGCAAGAGAGATAGTAGAAGACAGATAAGCTAAAGTTACATTATTTACATCAATAGAAACCAAAAAAGCACATGATTGCCAGTTCAACCTGAAGAAAACTAAGTTCACAAGAAAGATAAGGCAGATTAATTTCTAACTAAATACGAATATTCTGGTGAGCAAATTCCATACACACTCTCTTTACAAAAAAAAAATATTGTTTTAGCTAATCCTATAATGGCAACGTTACATCACAACATTCAATTTTTATTATCATCTTTCTCAATGGGCTGTCCTTGTTCATCAATTTCCAAAGAAGGAATCAATGGTGGCATAAACCCATACTCTAATCTTATACTTTTCTCATCAAAATGTGATCTTGCTGTTCTGTGTTTTTTCGCATCCTTAGCGGACGAGATTGGATGATTCTCAGGATGTTTGAGATGCTCATTCAATTGACTTGCGGAAGCTTGAAGGTGATCCTTATAATTACAATGTTTTTTTTGAGTGACAGGAGGTAGGTATCCGTTATTCAATTGTGCATTCGAGTGCCTAAATGATTGATATAACTGACTGTGCTGTAGATCATAAGGATTTTTAGTAATAGAAGGCAAATTTACAGGAACTTGGACTCTCGGAAGTACTAAAAGATTCAGTTTCTTCAGCCTCGGTGGAGTTTGTCCTTTATTTATCTGCAACTCTTGTTCCGAAGGCAAATATTGATTAATTTGCGAAGCATATGAATACGGGTTAACACCTTGTTGGTTTATCATATTCTTATGTTGATTTCCATTAGTAGCAAACGAATATTGATTTTGAAGCTTCTCAGGTTGATAGATATTGCGTACTAAGGTGCTATATTTCTGCTGACTATATAGCCCTGGAATCTTCAGTAAGTATGCCTGTTGTGGCTGTGAATTTTGAATAGGAACACCTACTGGGTATGGCCTATTGATGTAATGAGGCACGGGTTTTTCAACTATCGTTTCTTTCTCAATATAATATGGCACAGGCTTCTCAACAATTTTTTCAACTGGTGTCTCAACGTAGTAAGGAACATGAACTTTACGTTCTACTATTTTTTCAACAGGAACCTTAACCACCTTTTCCACTGGAACTTGTATATGAACAGGGACTGGATAGGGTTCTTTTACTAGTTTTTCTACCGGATAAGGTTGTGGATAAGGTACAGGCACTTGAACAGGTACATGCACTGGTCTATCAACGTATTTGGTAACTTCAATAGGAACATGAACTGGACGTTCTACAATTTTCTCGACTGGGTAGGGCTGAGGATAGGGCACGTTTTGAATAACTGGATATGGTAATGGGTAAGGCTCACGCACAACTTTTGTCACCTCCTGCTGTTGCTGTTTCTGTCCGTTAGCTCCAGCCTCTGCAACAGCTTGTTTTGCTTCCAAATTTTGTATGTAAAGTTGCTGTTGACCTTGTACAGCCTGTTGATCAATCTCAGCAAAGTTTTGTGCTTTCGATTCTGAAGGTAATTGTTGTTTATTTAATGACTTGGAAATGATTTCGGGTGCCTTATGAGATTCTTCTACTTTAGGCACTTCTGGAAAATATAGTAAAGTTTTTCCCAACTCAATATTTTCCATAGCTTGTTCCTGTTCTGTTATATTGTTACCATTATACTGAGCCGCATAACTCAAGGGATACTCGTACATTCCTAAATAATAAGGCACGGTTTTCTGGACTTGCACTGCAACATTTACTTTCTTTTGGGGCTCTTTAAACGTTTCCACAGTTTTCTTAAATATAGGCTCCTCAACATGTTGTAGCTGTACTCCAGCTGTAATCGGAGCTAAAAATTTGAAATTAACTGGCCTTGGAGTTACTACAATTTCTTCTGAAACATTTTTTACAACTGTCGAGGCTGATGTGGTACCCGAATCTAAAGAACTTCTAGAAGTGCTAGGGAAATACTCTCTGTTTTCTTCAGTTTTCTCGATTACGGGTTTACTTTGTGTGTCCTCTTGAGATTCTGCAACAACTATCGGTTTACTAAGGAGGCTAGATTTACTGGATATTACAGGTGGGACAATTGTAGTAGAAGGGAAAAAAATCTAACTTGTGAACATGTACATTAATTTGATTTCTGACAATAGTGGGTGTTACATATTTATTTAACAACGATTTTAAAGTATTTGTTTCAATTCCATCATCCGCTTGAGAAGCGGCTGCATTGATATTTAGAACATCAATTCCAGAAACCAAATCTCTTGTTGATTCAATGAGGTTTCTTCCACTTGATTGAACTGTTATTTTAGGACTTAGTTTATTACCAAATTCAACAATTTTATTTGGAATTTTTGTAAGTGCTGCAGTTTCTAAAACTTTTCCCCTATCATCGTTAACGTTATTTACATAATTTTGTTGATATTTAGCAGATGGTTCAATTGAGTTTTTGATTATAACATTTTTCTTCTTTTCTTGATAAACTAAGGCTTGAGGTTTAGGCAGCTCTTCTTGATGTTGAGTTTCTAAGCTTTGTTTACCAATTGACTGTTGCTGTTCTGGCCAAGTATGCACAATTTGCTGATGCTGTGCAGTCCAGGGATACACCAACTGATTTTCTATCCCTAGTGGTTGAATATGTAGCTGACGTTCAAGGGATTCACCTGTCAGGAGATTTCCTGGATTAGATAGCTGATTATTTAATTTAGTTTTATCTTGTTGAACGTAAAAAAATAAAGGTTGAGGTTGATTTTTAGCTTCAGAAACTTGTCCCACTGAAATTTGATTCTGAGGTTCCGAATTAACTGGTACTGATTCCCTTGGCCGACTTTTCATGTTTACATTTACTAATTCAGGTTGCTTTTGAGTTGGAATTACAGGTTGAGGGGCACTTGATACAACACTTATTTGAGGTTCTTCCGTTTTCAATAACTGAGGTTGAATATCGTGAGGTGATTTGGATTGGTCAGTTGACTGGTTTGATATCATTAGGTGAGGCTGAGCATTGGAAGTAGGACTTGATTTAATTAAAATTTCGGGTTTGTCGTCTAATACTTCTTGTTGATTTTTAGATGGATCCACTTTAAGCTGTACCAAAGTGGGTTTTTCTGATTGATTTTCTATTATCATCTGCTGAGGTTGTTGAGGTAAAAGTTGAGGAGTTATAGGCTGACTTCCGTTGAGTGGTTCAACTTTAGCCAAGTTTTCTGCTTTGCCTGGGTCGGATGGATCTTCTGGTATTGATTTCTAAAATAAATAATATGAATAAACTCTCTGTAAAATAACTGGAAATTAAAATATTAATATTATTAGTGTTAAAATCGTACGTGATATTTGGAAAAGTGAATTGTATTCTGTTGTTTTTTTAAAGAGTATTTTTTGTTGATCTTGTATTAATGGGATATTTCTCAAACGCAACTTTTAGTTCAATCCATTTGATCAGTCATTGTCCATATTTATACAGAATGTTCATTGGGGTGTAATTATTTCGGAGCTCGTAAACTCGCACAAATAAACATTGTAAGTAATAAGTTCTCCAGTTACTAATCATGCACTTTTCTTAAAAAAATTCAACTACTCCATGTGTACTGGAGGCAAGGACAATATTGTTTTTTTTTTTAAATTGAACACACATATTTTTCAATATTTAGATTCTAAGGTCGATGTTCAACATATTCTATATGTTACTTCTTATACCTAAATTAAATTGTTCCCATCTCAAAAGTGAGAATTTTTTGTTGGAGAACAAGAATCGTGCACGTTGTGGTAGTTGCAGTTTTTCGGAACTGTAAACTAAATTCCTGGTTCTTTGTAGCAGACTCATAATGTAAAGAAGAAAGAGTAGGATCCAGTTGCATTCTCTCTGTGGAAATACGAGATCCATAACAAGGCTTTTCAGACATCTTTACGGATATTTTAATAGGTTTCCTAGCTCTGTCTATGATTATCAATATTACTGAAAGCAGAGTGACTAATTGATAGTTGCTTGGCAAGGGATTTTTGCCTTCTTTGTGTATCGGTTGAACGCTAGGTCATTTCCGGCAACAAAAGAATATTGATAAACTAACAAAAAACTAGCGTTAGTTCGCTTATGCATTTTTGAGTTTGAGATATTCCATCAGAGTCAGAAGGTTTTTTGGTATCAAGCTTCTGCCTGTAGGAAGTATTAAGCATCTATAACTACCATATATGTACGGAATAGTCAGTGGTATTTATAACAGTAGAGTGTGAAGTAGAATTCAGCTAACACGTTGGTTTTTGTCAACAGGTCTTGTTGGAATAGTATTATCTGGTGTGTAGGTAGTGGTAGTGGAAATTTGACTAATGTCCTTAGTGATAGACCAAAAAGATCTGGAAATGTTGGTACAGGTAAGAAGGTTTTCTTTAATTCTGTGATTGTGTGTTTCCTTGTTTCGTCTATTAAATGTTTGCAACCAGGTACTAACAAATATGTTACGACATTGTCAATAAGTAAGACGTTTAGAAGCTACAGCTTCTTCACATTTTTGATCCAACTAAGGTCGTTTGACTTCCCCTTGTTTTCCTTACGTCGTCTAATTAGTGTTCTCTTTTTTCCTTAAAGAAACCCCTTTTGTATCCATAAGCCTTCCCGCCCCTTGAACCCGGCTACGCCACTGGTATTCTTGTATGTTGTGTATTTAATAAATTAAGTAAGTAAACTAAATTAAAACTAAAGAACACTTTGGGGCCGTGCTATATACTGGACTAGCTGGAGAACAAGGAAAGACTTGAAGAGTATAGAAGGCAGCGAGAACTCAAGTTGTCAATAGAATATCTGTGATGTTGAACCACAGTGCCTGTCATAATACTGAATTTTTAAATTAAGAACAATAAGAAGATCCAAATAACTATAGAGTCATAAATCTACTAAACTGTACACTAAAATTAACAACAAAGATTATTACAACAAAAATAAACGCGATAATACAACTGGAAAAATAGCAGCAAAGATTCAGAAGTTGGCGCTCATGCACCGATGCCGTATTTATTGTAAGACAGACCTAAAAAAGCTTTAGATAATGAGGAGGAGGAGGAGGAGGAGGAGGAGGAGGAGGAGGAGGAAGAAGAAGAAGAAGAAGAAGAAGAAGAAGAGGAAGAGGAAGAGGAAGAGGAAGAGAAGAAGAGGAAAGAGGAAGAGGAAGAGGAAGAGGAAGAGGAAGAGGAAGAGGAAGAGGAAGAGGAAGAGGAAGAGGAAGAGGAAGAGGAAGAGGAAGAGGAAGAGGAAGAGGAAGAGGAAGAGGAAGAGGAAGAGGAAGAGGAAGAGGAAGAGGAAGAGGAAGAGGAAGAGGAAGAGGAAGAGGAAGAGGAAGAGGAAGAGGAAGAGGAAGAGGAAGAGGAAGAGGAAGAGGAAGAGGAAGAGGAAGAGGAAGAGGAAGAGGAAGAGGAAGAGGAAGAGGAAGAGGAAGAGGAAGAGGAAGAGGAAGAGGAAGAGGAAGAGGAAGAGGAAGAGGAAGAGGAAGAGGAAGAGGAAGAGGAAGAGGAAGAGGAAGAGAAGAGGAAGAGGAAGAGGAAGAGGAAGAGGAAGAGGAAGAGGAAGAGGAAGAGGAAGAGGAAGAGGAAGAGGAAGAGGAAGAGGAAGAGGAAGAGGAAGAGGAAGAGGAAGAGGAAGAGGAAGAGGAAGAGGAAGAGGAAGAGGAAGAGGAAGAGGAAGAGGAAGAGGAAGAGGAAGAGGAAGAGGAAGAGGAAGAGGAAGAGGAAGAGGAAGAGGAAGAAGGGAAGAGGAAGAGGAAGAGGAAGAGGAAGAGGAAGAGGAAGAGGAAGAGGAAGAGGAAGAGGAAGAGGAAGAGGAAGAGGAAGAGGAAGAGGAAGAGGAAGAGGAAGAGGAAGAGGAAGAGGAAGAGGAAGAGGAAGAGGAAGAGGAAGAGGAAGAGGAAGAGGAAGAGGAAGAGGAAGAGGAAGAGGAAGAGGAAGAGGAAGAGGAAGAGGAAGAAGAAGAAGAATATCGGTGCGCCCAAGAATATATTTTATATAATTACAAATTTTAAAACGGCGGCCTACGTCCGTATCGGATTCAGGACAAGAATATGTGTAGGTAACTCAGCTATAATGAAACACCCATGGTGTGCATGAAACACATTTTAATGACTCCAAATTTTCCAACAGTAATCGATTGGTGTAACATGTAGGCTGAAAACTTTTTGGCCTATCCACTTAAAACACATTTTTTTTTGCAACTTAATTCGTCAATACAGTCTCCTTCAAGAGCAATACAATCGTCCAATGATTTTCTAACATTTCTATACCTTTCTTGTAGAAGGTTTTGTCTTTGCTTTCAAAATAGGCCTCAGTTTCGGCGATAACTTCTTCACTGGAGCCAAATCTCTTTCCTGCGAGTATTTTTTTGAGGTTTGCGAATAGATAATAGTCGCTGGGGGCCAAATCTGGAGAATACGGTGGGTGAGGAAGCAATTCATAACCACTGTCTTATTCATTTGGGGCCGTTTCTTTGCTATTTCTGCCTTCAAATGCACCAATAACTTTATATAATGTTCGCTATTGATGATTTTTCCATTCTCAGCATAGTCGATGAAAATTATTCCATGCGCATCCCAAAATACCACCTTTCCAGCCGACTGTTCTGTCTTTGGTCGCTTCGGGCGGCTTTCACGGGCTGCCGTCCACTCAACTGACTGCCGATTTGATTCCAGTGTGTAGTGGTGGATCCATGTTTCATCCATTGTCACATATTGCATGAAAAAATCCTTTTTATTACACTTAAACAGGTCCAAACAGCCCTCAGAATCATCAACACATTGTTGTTTGGTCCAAACCCGGTACCCATTTCGAATAAAGCTTTCTTATGCCCAAATGTTCATGCAAAATATGACCAACACGTTCTTTTGTTATCTTTAAGGTGTCAGCTATCTCACACAATTTAACTTTACGGTCATCCAAAACAACTTTGTGGATTTTTTTTTTTGATGTAACCACCTCATTTGGGTGTCTAGAGCGTTCAGCATCATTTGTGTCTGTACGACCACGTTTAAACCATACCAGTAAATGATGAGTGAGAGTCTCCGTAACACTTATCAAAACAATGCTTTGCTTGAACGGTATTTTTTCCCATCATGAAACACTGTTTAATCACACGAAATTTGATTTTTTTTTCCACTGTTTTGAAAATATCAAAAGTAGTGTCACTAAAACCACTATAACTTGTAAACTAGTATTCGAAATGTAATGAAATTTTTACACATATCATTTGAAGGTTGGTACTTCCTAAAAATCATATACATCTATGTGTCAGACCAAAATTTATCAGCCTACGTGTTAGTAATACAGAGCATGTGTAAACCATTTTAAAATTTTTTGCAGAGCCGTTTTGAAAAAAGTGCAATTAAAAATTAAAAACCGGTCAAGTGCAAGTTGAACTTGCACAATTAGTGTTCCGTACCTTGATTGTTTTTAAAATAAAAATTTTTGTTAGGGTGGTATAAAATGATCAGTGACTTCACAAAACACACCCCAAATGAGTTTTCAACAAAGTTTGTTTCCAATCTTTACTGAAAACTGGTGACCTTGAAATTTTGTTTTTTTTTTTATATACCAAATAGATTATTAAAGGTAATGCACTCGTGATAATTTTCGTTCAATCTATACCCCGTGGAGAATATTCCAGAATTTTTTTTTTTTTCAAAATTTTTTGATCAGTACTTTTCGAGATAAGGAGGGGACAGCGATTTTTCGCGATTTTTTAAAAGTAATACGAAGAAAAGTGTGCGCAAGTATTACATTATATATATATATATATATATATATATATATATATATATATATATATATATATATATATATATTTTACTCATGTACCTTTCATTTGACACCACACTCGATGACCTAGTAAAAATTTTTTTTTTCACTTCCGATTTCACCCCTCAAAACGAACCCCTTAAGTCAAAATTTATGTTACGGTGGTATAAAATGATCAGAGACTTCACAAAACACACCCCAATTGAGTTTTCAACAAAGTTTGTTTCCAATGTTTACTGAAATCTGATGACCTTGAAATTTTTTTTTTTTTTTAAATACCAGATAAATTATTAAAGGTAATGCACTCGTGATAATTTTCGTTCAATCTACCCCCCGTGGAGAATATTCCAGGATTTTTTCAAAATTTTTTGATAAGTACTTTTCGAGATAAGGCGCGGGACAGCGATTTTTCGCGATTTTTTGAAAATAATACAAAGAAAAGTGCGCGCAAGTATTACATTATATATATATATATTTTTTTTACTCGTGTTTTCACAACCTTTCATTTGACACCACACTCGATGACCTAGTAAAAAATTTTTTTTTTTTTCACTTCCGATTTCACCCCCCAAAATTAACCCCTTAAGTCAAAATTTAACTTTCAAAACTACATGGCTCTGATGAGGCCATCAATTCCTATATTATTACCAAATTTCAAGTTTCTATGACAAATAGTTTCGGAGAAAATCGGGTGTGACAGACAGACAGACAGACAGACACCGAAGTGATCTTATAAGTGTTCCGTACGGAACACTAAAAATGGAAAAAATTTCGAAATAAAAATAATTTTCTACATTAATAATGCTCATTGAATTTATTTAAAAGATATTTAATCATATCGATGTGATATTATTGTAACTGTCTGTAATAGTATACGTAAAAATCATTAATTTGAGAGGTGGTAGAAGTCTGTTGGTGCTCTGGAACCAAAATTACTAGTAATTTTAAGATTTTTTTAAATTCTTGGTCAAAAATTTGTGAAAACATATTTTACTCATTTTTTCGTATTTTTAAAAAAATGTCATACCTCTTATTCTATATCATCTACAATTTTTTCTAAAAAATGACATTGAAGGGTTTAACTTCCAGTTTTATAATCTAATATGAAGATTTTTTCTCATCGAGGTATAATTTTGCTAATTACGTCAATATAATAATATGATTTATCTTTAGTACAATATTTAATGGGTTCCCTCTCTGTTGAGATAAAGAAATAGCTACTTCAGATGGTTTTTTGCCAACAATTTTTTCTTTCTTAATATTTTTTCATAAATCACACATTCTTTTTCTTTCGGAAGCAGAGTATCACTTATATATTTTTTTAAATTTTCGAAAGTATTTGAGCGGCAACAAAAATGAGGCCTTCCCCATGTCAATTCCATAGTACATTTTGGATAATACCTTGCGACTATTCCTTTGGTCATACTCTAGATTCACTATTTAAAAAATTAATATGTCCTGGTCTTCGCGCTAAATTACACAAACTGCATTCACATAATTTTTCTTCTTGAGACCTCGTATTTCTATGGGATGCTTTAAATGTTGAATAATCAGGTAACTCAATGGATTTAATTATTTCAATTTTTTAACAGCTTCATAAACTAAGATTCTACAAGAAGTTCAAATTACTGTGGGAAGACGTTTATGATCTGAGTCGAAATTTATGACTTTTAAAATATATTATCTTTTAAAGATCAAGCAATTTTATTCATCGAATATTTTCGTTCAGACATAATAAACTTAATTTTTTCTGATTTTCTCCATTGGTACTGGCACTATCTTTTCGTTTTTTAAACATTTTGTTGAATTAAATAATAATATACTAAGGCAAAGAAATTGACAACTGTTATGTTATTTTCTACAAATTTATACCTAGCCAAATTAAATTCAACTAATAACATTATTGACCTTACTCAAACTAAAATCTGTCATATAAGTACATGCACATTTGTACAATGTCGAGAAAATTAACTTTGATTTTTGACGTGGAATTTTCTAAAATCTTAAAATTACCATAATTTTGGTTCCAGAGCACCAACAGACTTCTACCACGACTCAAATTAATGGTTTTGTAGACAGTTGCAATAATATCACATAAATATGATGTAAATATCTTTCAAATAAATTCAATGAGCATTAAATATAATATTATATATATATATATATATATATATATATATATATATATATATATATATATATATATATGTATATATATATATATATATATATATATATATATATATATATATATATATATATCGTATATATATATATATATATATATATATATATATATATATATATATATATATATATATACTCGTATATATATATATATATATATATATATATATATAATATCGTATATATATATATATATATATAATATATTATATTTTATATATATATATCGTTTTATAACGTCTTCCGTCTTCCGATGCCTAATTTCCACTCCTCCCGGTTTTTCCATCCCTCCTCCTCCAGATCTCTCTCTAGTACTTCCTGTTTGATTCCTGCTCTCCAGCTTTGGCGTGGTCTTCCTCGCTTTCTTTTTCCATGAGGGTTCCAATTTAGAATCTTTTTAGGTAGTCGGTCTTGTGACATTCTCTGTACATGTCCGTACCATACCAACTGTTGGGTTCTGATTTCGTCCACTATATCGTGCTTTATTTCTAAAGCTCGTCTTATCATGTCATTTGGTATGCGGTCTTTTCTGGATTTTCTGGCTGCTCGTCTCCAGAAATCCATTTCTGTAGCTTTTAGTATTTTTTCTGTTCTTTCCTTCAATGGCCACACCTGGAAGCTGTAAGTTATTATACTTTTCACTATTGAGTTGTAAATTCTCTTCTTATTTTCAATGGTTATGTTTTTGTCCCATAGTATACTATTAAGCATTGCAATCACTTTTCTTCCTTGGATATTCCTCTCGAATATTGCTTCTTCCAGTGTTCCGTTCCTAGATATTCTCGTTCCCAAATACTTATAACTGGGACAGTGTTTGATGGTGTGTCCTGTGGCCAGTTTCAAGTCCTGCTGTTGTCCTCCGACGCACATGTACTCGGTCTTTTTAATATTGACTTCTAGGCCCCATTTTTCATATTCCTCTATAAGTTTTCGTGTCATGTATTCCATATCATCGATGTCCTGAGCGACTACTACCTGGTCGTCTGCGAATGATAGCGTTTACAATGTAGTATCGTCATCCAGTGGTAATCCCATACTGCTGCATTTCCTTTTCCAGTTCTTCAGTGCACTCTCCAAATAGATTTTAAATAGCGTTGGGGATATACAGCAGCCCTGTTTGAGACCCTTTGTGACCTGGAACCCTGCTGTCATACCATATTTGGTTTTCACACTACTTCTTGCGTCTTGGTATAAGGATTTTACGGCTTTAATTATTTCGGTGCTTACATTACTCTGTTGTAATGTTTCCCACAATCTCATTAGGGGCACGCTGTCGTAGGCCTTTTTTAAATCAACAAACAAGACATGGACTTCCTGATCAAATGCGGTTTTCTTTTCTAGGATTTGTGTCAGTGAGAAGATAGTCAGCTTCTACGTCCGCGTATTCCGTTTCTATTCTATTTTTAAGTATTTTTCCGTATATTCTGCTAATAGATCCTGTAACCGTTATTCCCCTATAGTTATCGCAATTATTTTTGTCTCCTTTCTTATGAATTGTTGATATGTATGATATTTTCCATTCCTCAGGTACTTCTGATGTGTTAATGCATCTTTGGAATAAGTTCCTCAAAGCGCTAAATAGCTTTTCAGTTCCGTATTTTACTATCTCTCCTGGGATGTTTCCTGGTCCTGGAGCTCTACCATTTTTTAGCGTTTTACATACTTGTTTAATTTCTGATGTTGTTATCCTTATTGGGGATCCTCGTATAATTATGTTTGGGTTTCCATGTGGGGTACTTTTGAACTCTGGTCTATCTTCTGTTAGCATATTTGTAAAATATTGGTTCCATTTTTCTGGTGTTATTGGTGAGAAGATTTCTCTTTTCCGCCAATGAGCATTATTAACATAGTAAATTGGTTGTTGGTAAATTGCCTCCCCGCAGGTAGTAGTAAAAATGGTCAGAGCCTCATTTATAGGTAGATTGCCTCACAAAACTTTCTTCTACCTAATGGGTATTTTCCGGTAATTCGGGGTAGGTATATACGTTTACACTTTAGTATTATAGGTAGATTTAAGGTTTAGGCTATATCTTAAAACTTAGAATTAGGTATTTTCTTTAAATTTGTTGTCTGCCTTTTTTTGTTCTTCAATAAAATCAAACTTATAAACCATGTTTATTATTTATTAACCGGGACCCAATTTACACATCAATATCAGGTAGCTAAAATTTATGAGAAGCAATTTACCTATTATTTAGGGTCCAGTTTTATCTCGGGAGGCAATTTACATGTACCCAGTAAATTATGTTTATTTCGAAATTTTCCATTTTTAATTTTTAAATGCATTTTTTTCATAACAGCTCCGCAAAAAATGTTAAAATTGTTCACACATGTTCTGTATTACTACAGCACTCACTCGATTACCGTCGGAAAATTTGGAGTGATCACCGAAGTCATTAAAAACCTGTTTCAGGAACACCGTGCTCCCTATTATGTGTAAATGTACTGTAAACATAATTAACGAACAGCGCGACAGACATACTTTCATTTATTTCACTATTTGAGAAAAAAATTCGCATGATGTTTTTAATGCCTAAACCTATCTAGTCATAATTGCCACAAGAAAGAGTTTTACTTTTTATAGAATGCGCAAGATGATAACAATAGTTGTTGCAGTGTATTATCGAAAGTTTTTTTTGATGATATATATTAAATGAAATTCAGTTTCTTTTAGATGTAAATTTTTTGCAATGTAATAGTTTCTCAATAAAACTATTAAGCTATGTCGAAACGTAAAAAAAATCTATTTTAGATATGGATCAATACTTTTAAAATTCCGATCGGCAGATATCATTTTAAAAATTATTGTATTTCAAAAATATATATACAGTCATACAAGGGAAAGTGGAAATAATTTATGCCTGTAAAACACATTCTGACATTCTGACTTAACCATTATATATATATATATATATATATATATATATATATATATATATATATATATATATATATATATATATATATATATATATATATATATATATATATATATATATATATATATATATATATATATATATATATATATACATACCAGGTGTACAAGTATGAAACGCGGATTTCAGAAAACAGATGGTGCATCAATGTAATTTGTGCTATAAAGATTTGACACTGCACCATTTTGTTGTGTCATCAACAAGTGTCAGAAGCGCACGAGTGATAAATTGGAAAAGTGTGTGTATAGTGTTGTGTTATTGTGTTCAGTATGTCGAAATTTATACCGAACAAAGAGCATTCGCGGACAGCATTAATTTTTGTTTTCATTTGAAGAAAACTGCTGTTGAATCATACCGATTACTTCGAGAAGCTCCATCGCAAGATACGTGGGAACAATGGATTCAGCGTTTCAAAAGTGGTGACTTCGATGTTGCAGGCAAGGAACATGGAAAACCGTCAAAAAAAATACGAAGATGTGGAATTCCAAGCATTGTTGGACGAAGATGATTTGCAAACACAAAAACAACTTGCCGAGCATTTGGGCGTTAGTCAACAAACTGTTTCCAATCGGCTACGAGAGATGGGAAAGATTCAGAAGCCGGTAGATGGGTACACATGTGTTGAACGACAGGCAAATGGAAAAGCGCAAAAACACGTGTGATATCTTGCTCGCTCGGTACAAAAGGAAGTCGTTTTGGCATCGTATAGATACAGGGGATGAAAAGTGGATTTATTTTGAATCCCAATCCCAAGCGCAAAAATCATGGGTAGACCCAGGCGCATCATCCACATCGAGAGACCGATCGCTTTGGCAGAAAGACGCTCTGTGTTTGGTGGGACCGGAGGTGCGTGGTCTATTATGAGCTGGGGAAACGCTTAATACTAAACGTTACCGACAACAATTGACCGATTTGAACCGTTTTCTGCTTGAGAAAAGGCCAGAATATCGAAAGAGGCAACATAAAGTTATTTTTCTTCATGATAATGCTCCACCACATACGGCAAAACCAGTTCGCGACACGTTGGAAGCACTCAGCTGGGAAGTTCTACTCCATGCGGCTTACTCACCAGACTTGGCTCCTTCCGATTACCACTTGTTTGCATTGATGGGTCACGCACTTGCTGAGCAGCGTTTTGGTTCGTACGAAGATGTGAAAAAATGGCTCGATGAATGATCCGCAGCAAAAGGGGAAGATTTTTACTGGCGTGGTATTCACAAATTGCCCGAAAGATGGGAAAAATGTATAACAAGCGATGGAGAATATTTTGAATAAAGCACTTTTTATAATTCTTCCGAATTTAACATGTTTTTTTAGAAAAAAAATCCGCATTTCATACTTGTACACCAGGTTATATATATATATATATATATATATATATATATATAAATATATATATATATATATATATATATATATATATATATATATATATATATCTATATATCATATATATATATATATATATATATATATATATATATATATATATCTTATATATATATATATATATATATATATATATATATATATATATATATATATATATATATATATATATATATATATATATATATATATATATATATATATATATATATATATATATTAAATATATATATATATATATATATATATATATATATATATATATATATATATATATATATATCTATATATATATATATATATATATATATATATATATATATATATATATATATAGGACATTTCGCGTCAACGGGACCGGTCCTATACCCAAAAATATAATTAACGAAAAAAAAATTCAAAATTGTTAATTTCTTGGTTGAAACGTAAGCTTTCAAATACAATGTAGCCCTTTTGAAAAGAACAAGATGGCGGCTCAATATGGCTGCTAGAAACAAAAAATCGGGATAAAATACAAACAAATGATGATTTCTAAGCAAAATTATGTTAACTAAATTTCAAAACTGAAACAAAATGTAATATTGATGTAATAATTAGAGTAACCAACATAATTTTATGTAATATTAACAGGACGGATCCAATATGGCGCCTAAAACCGAAAATTACACGAAAAATGGGCAATTATGGAGATTTGACAGAGAGAGAGTTTTTTTATTACCGCAGCACTATCGCTGGCTCATCATATAATAGAAATTAACAATCTATTGTAACCTAATCAAGCTTAACCTACTCCAAAAAAGGCATTTTAACAAAACAAAACTTAATGCATCATACCTTACACAACAGAACCTAATTAAACTTTAGACGTCATAACTTACAAAGCAGAAAGAGAGCTTAACCTAACTTAACCTAATGCAACAGATTCTAATCTAACTTAAGGCAGTTTAACCTAAATTAACCTAAATCAGCTTAAGCCAACAGCCTAAGACATGTTAATCGAAAAAAACAAACCTTCATAGCTTAGACGTCGGGAAGGCAAGTTAAGCTAACATATCCTAAGGCATCATAGCTTACACAACAGAAAGGCAGCTTAACTTACCACTACTTAAGGCATCTTAACCTAAAATAGCCTAAGGCATCATGGCACATATCGTATAGAATATTTTTTGCCTATTTGATTTGTCGATAGATCGTTGACTTAGTTTAATTTTTTTTTTTCGATTTAGGTTAAACTGTCCTAAGTTGGGTTAGAATCTACTGCATTAGGTTGAGTTAGGGTAAGCTCTCTTTCTGTTTTGTAAGTTATGACACCTAAAGTTTTATTTCGTTAATTTTCCTTTCTATTGTGTAAGGTATGATGATGCATTAAATTTTGTGATGTTAAGTTGCCTTTCTTTGGAGTAGGTTAGGCTTGGCTAGGTTACGATAGGTTGTTAATTTATATTATAAGATAAGCCAACTGCAAAATCTCCATAATTGCTCATTTTTGGTGTAATTTTCGGTTGTTTGCGCTATATTGGATCCGCCATGTTAGTATTACACAAAATTATGTTTGTTACTCTAATTATTACATCAATATTATATTTTGTCTCAGTTTTGAAGTTCAGTTAACTTAATTCCACTTAGAAATCATCATTTGTTTGTATTTTATCTGATTTTTTTGTTTCTAGCCGCCATACTGAGCCATCATCTTGTTTTTTTCAAAAGGGTCATATTGCATTTGAAAGTCTACGTTTCAACGAAAAACATCCTTGAATTTTTTTTGGTTAATTCTATTTTTGGGTATGGGGGTGGCCCCGATGACACGAAACGGCCCATATTATATATATATATATATATATATATATATATATATATATATATATATATATATATATATATATATATATATATATATATATGTCTATCCAAAAATTCTCCATACACCACCTGCTTTCTGTACTATTTTATGTTTACCTAATTAACTGGAACTATGAGAAAACATGTTTAAATTAATATTGACAACTTAACCAACCAGGATTAGTATTAAAAACAACTACGGAACATTTTATTTAGAAGTTAAATCGTTGTTATAAAAATGTAAACAAAATTAATGTCAAAAAAGTCTCCATACACTCAAGAACTGCACTGAAAAAAACACGTCAGCTACCTTTCATTAATCTATGTATTGCTCGCTAAACTGAAAACAAATAAATAACTTTCGGCCATACTGTTACTTGTTAGTAATTTTGTAGTGGGTTTTCAAAGTAGTAAAGGGTCTTCCATTTGGGACTTGACAACTTTGAAATTTCAGTGTGAACGCACCCTTAAACCGAACTGTCAACGTCAAAACATTCAGTAAAGTCAACATTTTCATTATGGTGAAGTACACGAACGAACAACGTTTACAAATAATTAAAATTTACTACCAAAATTTGGAGTCGGTGACTGCAACTTTAAGAGCGTTAACGACAATTTTTGGTCGTAATTCTCGTCCCAGTAGACAAGCAATTCATAGTCTAGTGAAAAAATTTGAGTTAACATATCCGCTGCTGGATGTTCCCGTGCCTGTGAGACAACGGGTTAGTCGAAGTGGCCAGAATATTGCTGCCGTTCAAGCGTCCATCTCAAACGAACCAAAACAGTCGATTTCAGGGCGTTCTCAAGAATTGGTCATCGCTCAGACCACACTATTGCAAATTTTGCGAAAGGATCTTGGCCTGCACCCTTATAAGTTAAAGTTAACTCAAGAACTAAAGCCACTCGATCATATGAAGCGACGTACGTTCTCGAATTGGGCTCTAGAAATGTTGGAAGAAGATGACCAATTTCATCGCAAAATCATCTTTAGTGATGAAGCGCATTTTTGGATAAACGGCTTCGTCAACAAACAGAATATGCGTTATTGGTCAGGTGAAAATCCTCATGTGCTTGAAGAAACATCACTTCATTCACAAAAAATTACTGTTTGGTGCGGTTTTCATGCCGGTGGTGTAATTGGGCCGTTCTTTTTCGTTGATGAAAATAACCGTCACGTTACAGTCAATGGAGATCCCTACAGAGGCATGTTGCAACGTTATTTCTTTGATCAATTGCGTGGGCTAGACATTAATGATATGTGGTTTCAATAAGACGGCGCCACAAGCCACACAGCGGGTGTAATAATCGACTTACTGCAATCTAAATTCGGTGAACGTGTTATATCGAGAAATGGTCCCGTCGAATGGCCGCCTAGATCGTGTGATTTAACACCTCTAGACTTCTTTTTATGGGGGTACATTAAATCATTGGTCTATGCTAACAAGCCTGCGTCGTTAGAGAGCTCGGAGCCAATATTGAAAGAGAGATAGCGGCCCGTTTCCGTCGAAATGTGTGGCCGAGTCATCGAAAATTGGGTTCAACGAATCGACTGCTGCAAACGTGCCCGTGGTGGACATATGAATGAAGTCGAATTCCATACATAAATGTTTTGATTGTACTTCAAGCCCATAGTAAAATTTTCGAAATGTCTCAAATGGGTTGCGTTTTATTTCAAAAAAAAGTTGTCAAGTCCTTAATGGAAGACCCGATATTAAAAATGAGCGAGAGAAATTGTGAAATTCCAT
>CM032453.1:144089549-144149549 GCA_019049505.1 Pachyrhynchus sulphureomaculatus | reverse complement strand
TATTGATTTCTTAAAAAAAAAATAATATTAATAAGCTTTCTATGAAATAGACGAAAATTAACAAATAGAAAAAAAGAACAATTGTCAAGTTATTTTAAATATATTGGAAATTAAAACATAGTGGTGTTTTTATATAATTTTAGTCTTAATAATGTTAGTGTGAAAATTGCGAGTTATATTTGCAAAAGAACTGAAGAACTGGGAGCATTATAATTTTGTTCTGTTGCTCTTTTAAATCGTATTTCTTTTTATGATCCTATATTAATTTGATATTTCTCAAACGTAACTTTTAGTTCAATCCATCAATTCAGCCATTATCCATACTTACACAGGATGTTCATCGAGTGTGTAATGAAATTGATTATGATTGATTATGTGTTATCAAATGACAAGAATACTGTAATTGACAGGAGATTCCTGAACACGATAAGCATTGGCAGTGACCATCGGATGTTCAGAGTAAAAGTAAGAATAAATCTGAAGCAGAAGAGACGTAGATTGATAACGCATACAAAGACAATGAGACCAACAGGAATAATAAAGGAAAACACAGACAAATATCGACAAGCACTGGAAAATCATATAAAACACATAAACTGCCAAGCAGAACATGATGAACTAAACGCACAAATAACCAATAGCCTACTCATGACTACAAAACAAATCACAACATCGAAAAAAGAAAAAACACAAAAATTAAGTAAAGATAGACAAAATCTTATGAAACAGAGACGACTAATAAGAAATGATCCTACAAATTGCAGATTAGAAATAGCAGAAATAGACAGAAAAATAAAGAGAAAGATCAGAAAAGACATTAGACAGTACAGAAACTCGAAAATAGAAGAAACTTTGAAAAAGGGGAAAAGTTTGAGATACCTAAACAAATGATTGAAGTGAGACATCAAATAATAAAACTTATAAATAACGAAAACCAAGAGATCGTACAAATCAAAGAGATAAAGGAAGCAACAGAGAAATATTATCAAACACTATATGATACGAAAATATCGCCACCGCACGGGAAAGAAGAAGAAAATAGAAGGATAATAAGAAATGTGAGATCTGAAGAAGTTCCCGATATAACAACGGATGAAATAATGAACGCCCCACAACATATCCACAACAACAAAGAACCAGGGGACGATGGAATAACTATAGAAACGATAAAATATGGAGGGGCATCGATAATACGATCTCTTCAAGCTCTATTTAACAGATGCCCCATAGATAGTAAAATACCAACACCTTATGTAAACGCCTTGATTGTGCTTATATTTAAAAACGGAAACAAATTAAAATTGAAGAATTACAGATCCATCAGCCTGTTACCGGTACTATACAAAATCCTCACTAGAATCATCTATAATATATATAAATTGCAACATCTCTCTGTCTGTCTGTGTGTCCGTTAGTGCGCTTATCATTCGAGAACTACTTATCCGATTTAGGTGATTTTTTTTAAAAAAAAAACATACATATGTTCTCTGGCCAGGTTGTAGACTTTATTTTACTACGTTAGGTAACATAACGAATAAGCAGTGGCGATAATAGTGGATCAAGTCGGAAAAAAGTTTGCCGCAAGCGCGTTCTCTTGCAATACACTGCCGAAACCATTAAATATGGAACAATATCATGTAGCAAAGAATATCTATAATATATAAAATAGGCAACGTGTTTTTTTTTTTTAAATTCATACATTGGTTCTCTGGCCAGGTTATCTATAACCTTCTATAATATGTATAAAATGCAAGGTCTCTCTGTCTATCTGTCTGCCCGTTAGTGCGCTTATCACTGAAGAACTATTAATCCAATTTACGTGCTTTTTTTTAAAAAAAAACATACATATACACTTTGGCCAGGTTATAGGATATATTCTATTACGTTAGGTAACATAAGGAATAAGCAGTGACGATAATAGAGAATCAAATCTGAAGAAGGTTTGCAGCTAGCGCGTTCTCTTGCAGTACACTGTCTAAACCATTAAATATGAAACAATATAATGTAGCAATGAATGTAATATATATAAAATGGAACGTCTCTCTGTCTGTCTGTCTGCCTGTCCGTTAGTGCGCTTATTACTCGAGAACCACTTATCCTATTTACGTGTTTTTTTTTTTTAATTCATGCATTTATTCTCGGGCCAGATTATGTATAATCTTCTATAATATATATAAAATGCAACATCTCTTTGTCTATCTGTCTGTCTGTTTGTCTACCTGTGCGCTTATCGCTCAAGAACCACTGATCCGATTTACGTGCTTTTTTCTTTAAACCAAACATATGTTCTCTGGCCAGGTTATAGGATATATTTTATTACGTTAGGTAATATAAGGAATGAGCAGTGACGATAATAGTGAATGAATTTCACGCAAGCGGAGCTGCGGACACGGCTAGTAACATATAAATTAACGAACAAATTGGACAGTTATTAATCAAGTGAACAAGTGGGATTTAGACGGGGATACAACATTTTGGACCATCTTTAAACAATTAGATTACTAGTGGAAAAAGCAAATGAATATAAGGTCACCTTGTGGGTAGCAATGGATCACTACGAAAAAGCATTTGATTCGGTAGAGATATGAGCACTCCTTAACGCCTTAAGTAACAGCAGAGTTGATGAAAGGTACACAACTCTTCTTGAATATATATATATATATATATATATATATATATATATATATATATATATATATATATATAAAAACTGCCTCATCACAAATAATGCTTGAAGAAAAAACAAATAAAATCAAAATTAAAAGAGGAATTATACAAGGCGACTCAATACCCCAAAGCTGTTCACTTTGACTCTAGAAGACATGTTCAAATCATTAAAGTGGGAAAATAAAGGAATACTAATGGACAGTGAACGATTCAATCACTTAAGGTTTGCAGATGATATCACTCTGATCGCCAACACAAAAGAAGAATTACAAGAAATGCTGTTGGAATTAAATAACAAGTCTCGAGAAATAAGTTTAAAAATAAACTTCACCAAAACCAAATATTTGAACAACGAAAGTAAAGATAACAGCCAGGAGCTATTAATACAAGGTGAAAGAATAGGAAAGGAATAAACATTTATATATTTAGGACAAAAAATTGAAATATCAAAAAATAATTTAAAAGCTGACTTGGATAGAAGAGTCTCATTAGTTTAGTCTGCGTTCGGAAGGTTACAGTCTACATTTAAATTAGACATCTCAGATACAATAAAAACAAGAGCATACTATTAAGATCAGAAAGGAGAACCAGCATGAAGAAATTATCAGACGAATAGGGATGGCATTGACAGCTTTTGGGAGACTAGAGCATATCTTAAAGAGTACTACAATACCCATAAACCTAAAAACTAAAGTCTACAATACCTGTGTGCTATCTGTCAGCGCATATGGACTGGAAACGATGTGCCTCACTACACCATTTGTTAAAAAGCTCGCAACTTCACAAAGAGCTATGGAGAAAAATATGTTATGTGTGGTATCGAAATTATAATGAGCAGATAAAGAGACGAACCATAGTCAATAACATAGCTCTGGCGACGGCAAGGATGAAGTGGCGATAGGCTGGTCATTTGGTTAGGCCATCCGGAGACAGATAAGTATACAAGATCACCGAATGGAGACTAGGAAAAACAGACGTCCACAGAAACAATGGGTCGATGATATAAGAGTAGTGGCTGGCAGCAATGCTTAAAGGTGGAAAGAGATAAGAATGCACAGATGATATTAGAAGAGACCTACATCCAAAAGTGGATAAACATAGGTTGAGAAGAAGAAGGTTAATGTTAAATACATTTTGTATGTTATGGCCTACATCTAAATTAAATTGTTTCCACCTAAAAAGTGAAATTTTTGACACTTACAAAACATATCGAATATTTCTATATTAGTTTTTTATTCCCTACACAAGATGACAACCTCTGGTTCAACAAAAAGTATCAGTTCTTCGTCCAGACGTGTATAAAAGGGAGTGATTGATAGTTGTTTGCAAGATCTTTTTGCTTTGTTTGGGTATCGGCTGAAATTTAGCTAATTTCAAGCAGGAATAAAATACTCTTTTTCTGAAGACTATGTTGAAAAAGTAGTGCTTTTTTTGAGTACCATAGTATTCCAATAGTATCAGAAGGTTTTTGGGGTCTAGTTTCACTGAAATACGTTTTATGACACGCTGCCTGTAGGCAATATTAAACATCTGCTACTGTAGGTTCGGTATAGTCGGTGATATTTTTCCCTGGAAACCAACAGTAGAATGTGAAGCAAAGAAGAACAGGGAATGACTTGAAGAGTATAGAAGGCAAAACTCAACACGATCTTCGGAAGTTGTCAATAAAATATCTGTGATGATGTACCACCAATACGTAACTGAGACTGTCATAATATTGAATTTTTAAATTAAGTAAAAAAAGATACAGGTGCACCCAAAAATATATTTTGTTATTTATAAGAAATCCTAATTCGAAGTGTTTGTATGTGTAATAATCTCAGCTACAATCAAACACCCATATTATGTGAACATGAACTCTAAAGATAAATTAATTAACAGTGCGACAGATACACTTTCATTTATTTCACTATTTGGAGAAAGAAATTCCCATTATGTTTTCAATGTCTAAACCCATCCTAATTGCCACAAGAAAGTGTTTTACTTTTTATAGAATGTGTAAGATGATAACAATAGTTGTTGCAGTGTATCATTGAAAGATTTTTTTGATGATATACATTAAATGAAATGGAGTTTCTTTTAGATGTTAATTTTTTGCAAGATAATAGTTTCTCAATAAAACTATTACGCTATATTGAAATGTAAAAAAGTATATTTTAGATATGAATCAATATTTTTAGAATTCCGATAGGTAGATATCATTTTAGAAATTATTGTATTACAAAATATACTATAAGGGAAAGTGGAAATAACTTCTGCCTGTGAAACAACATCGAAACATTCAGCCTTAATCATTATATATATATATATATATATATATATATATATATATATATATATATATATATATATATATATATGAGGCATTCTGTTTAGATAGGAGGCCTCATGCCTTCCAAATTTGGTTTCATCCAAAAAAAATCAATCGGAGGTGCAAATTAACCTTGAAACCTCTACTTTTGTTTGCCGTGTAGCAATTTTTGAAATGCCCAATAACGGACTCAATATGGCGGCTTTCAACTGACAAAGTGTCAGAAAAATTATTCTTCTAAGGCGGTTTTCATTTCCTAAGTCACTTTAAATCACAAAATGTTTTGGGAATGCATGATTGAAGGACTCAGGGGTACTCGATCATCAAGTGCCATACGGCAATCGAAAGTAGAGGCTTCCATTTACACCCCCCGTTGATTTTTTGGATTAAACCAGTTTTGGAGAGCATGGAGTCTCCCGTCCAAAAAGAATTTCTGATACCCCGAAAAAGTCAGTGTTATATGTCAATAAGAGAAATTTTAAGGTTTTGTGGTTGCATTTTCAATTTAAATTTTGTATTTTGTTTGAAGGGAAAAATATCAATAAGAAAGATGGTGAAACACTTCTTACTTGCAAATGGAGGCATTTTTTGGGGAAATACACTTTCAAAGTTATGAAGCGCTTAAAGAAGCAGTAACTTCATGGCTTCAATCATTGGTGGCAGGTGAGCATAACATCGGGATTGAAAAACTTATGTTTCGCCCTGATAAGTGCCTAAATAATAATGGCAATTATGTAGAAAAGTAGTAGACCCTTATATATATATATATATATATATATATATATATATATATATATATATACAGTGTGTCTCAGAAAGTTTTATACAAAGAGAAAAAGTTTATCTTACATATTACAAAAAAATTTATTTTTGATAAAAAATTCTGCATCACCTGGAAATTCATAATAAAGCATCAAAAGTTTAAAATATTTGATGGTATACAGGGAAAATAAAAAATAATGACATAATGAAGAGTAAAGTGTGTTTAAATTTAAATATAGAGCAAAATATTAATTGAAAATGTTAATAGGAACCAAAAAATAATACCCACGTTTAGATTTGTGGCTTTTGTAGTTAAAAATTTAAAAAAACTCCAATCAGTAATTGTGGGATTATTTATGAAATAAAGGAAAACTAGTGCACTGATTTTGATTGTACCATATTTTTGTGGTTGATAACCTTTCTATCTGCTTGGCAACAATTACATCTATAATAAATTTGTGCTAATATCATTTTATTTTGAAATTGCAACATTATTTAATTACTACGTACATAACATAACAACTAAACATATGGATTAATTCCAACTTTATTGCAAAAGTGCTTCAATGTAATCACCGTCCCTTTCTAAACAGGTGATTGTTCTTCAAGAAAAATATATTATTACATCTCTAATTACGTCAGGTGTTATAGCTTCACGTATTTCCCTAATGACTCTCTTAAGATGATCAACATCTTGAAATAGTCTTTTAAGATAAACCTTTTCTTTTAAGTAGCCCCATAAAAAAAGGTCTTAGGAGGGGAGGTCCGGAGACCTTGGTGCCAAGTAAAATGCACATACCTCCCTATTGCTTTACCGTTAAAAATGTGGAGATAATCTCGAACATTTGTCCTGTGATATGATGAACCATCATGTTGGTACCATATACGTTGTATTTCAATTATTGGTAGGTAATTAAGAAATTCAGGGAACTCATTATTTAAAAATTCTAGGTAACGTTCATCATTCATATTATTTCGAAAACAGAACGGTCCAATTATTCTATCTTTAAAAGTTCCACACCACCCATTGGTTTTAAACGAGTATTGATCTCGAGTTTGGATATTGAAGTTAGGCTTAACACTACTCCACCAGCGATAGTTTTGAGAACTTACTGTCCAATTAGACGTAAATGTCGCTTCGTCAGAGAAAAGTATTTGTCTTGCCATAAACCTGTTATCTTCCAACTCTCCTTGAAACCAAGTACAAAATTCAAATCTTCGTTCAAAATCTCCTGCTTTTAAAGTATGGGTAAATTGGGGATTGTATGGTTTAAATTTTTTGATTTTAAAATTCTTGCAACTGTAATTTTACTCACATTCACTAAGCTGATCTGTTCCGAAGTGAATCTTTTGGCTTTTCTACTACCAACAGCATTACTTGATTTTAATTATATTCATTTAAAAACCATGCCCGATGTTTCTTTTTAAATTTATTTTCAACATTTCCATAAATCTTGAATTTATTTATTGGATATCCTACAGTTGTGAAGTATATAGTTTTATCAGGGTGTCTATAATTAAAAATGTCTGCTGGTTCTCTAAAAGTTTTATAATTATCTCCAACTATGAGAACAATTTCAATTTTATCTTCAACACTCAATTTTACTGGCATTTCTAATTATTGTAAATATAAACTGACGTTACCGTTGAAGCTCATCGAGAGTTGTTAGGTATTTCCAAAGACATGTTCATTTATTTTCAGCCCAAAATTTTAGTGATTTCGTTTTCTTTTATTCCATAAATAATCCAACAATTACTAACGTGTTTAGTGGAGTTTTTTTTTTTAAAATTTTTAACTAGGAAGGCGCAAATATAAACATGAGCATAATCTTTTAGTTCCTATTAACAGTTTCAATTAATATTTTGCTCTGTTTTTAAATTTAAGCTCACTTTACTCTTTAATCATATATCAAAATTTTTTATCATTAATAAATTTTTTTGTAATATGTAAGATAAACTTTTTCTCCATTTGTACAAAACTTTTTGTGACACATTGATATAACATATATACAGTCCCTGGCCAAATTATTAGACGCACTGCAAGATTTCATGTAAAATATTAATTACCGAGTGATATTGTACCGTTTTATTATTTTAAATTGATTTATTTTTAATTTTTATATTATCCAATCAATTACCTATTTATTTGACATAAATAAAACAGCATTAATTTAGAAAAGCATAAGTTTATTGAGTTTTAAAGAAAAGTGAAATTAATGTTAGTAAAAGTCAATATTTAGTTGAGCCACCTTTAGCCATCAAAGCTTTAATTCTGCGCGGCATGCTATCAATGCAGATTGTACTGTCTCCTGCATTTGAGGATGATGATTCCACACATGAATAATCTTTTCTAGGAGCTGGGTTTTGTTGGTAATCACATCTTTAGCCACTTCTCTTTTCATCAGCTCCCACACATTTTCAATGGGGGCTATTACCCGGCCAATCCAACAGAGGGATATTTTTTTCTGCCAAAAAAGCTTTAACAGACCGAGCAGTGTGGCAGGGAGCTCCATCTTGCATGAAAGTGAATGGTTCCCCATTTGGAAACCATTCTCTGAGCTGCGGAATCAACCGATTTTGTAATACTTCTTTGTACTGATCTTGCCTCATTATTCTTTTGACGACGTACAGACGTCCAGTGCCCTTGCCGCTGATGACTGACCAAATCATCACTTTGGTGGGATGTTTAACTATCGGGACGACACAATCAGGATGAAACTTTTCTCCATGACGACGACGCACATACTGAGCTTTATTCTGCAAAATTTCGAATGTGCTTTCGTCACTGAAGCAGACCTGTCAAAAATAGGAAAAATATATAAACTTCCATGTTTATTTGCTTTATTTAACTGAAAATGATAATAACGTATCAATTATTGATTAAATTGCTGTATCTTACCGATCTCCAGAAGTCCACATCTTTGTCTTGCAATTGTTTGGCCCACTTCAGGCGCTTTGCTTTCATTGCAGCTGTTAACTTGGGCTTCCTGGTGGGGCGACAGGCCTTAAAATCTAATTCAATAGCATCCTGGAGTTGTGATTTTATTACCTTTGTGGTAGCAAATCTGTTTTCTACACAAATTTTCTTCAAACATCTCTCTGACCGTGGAGTGAAAATTGGTTTTCTACCGCATCTTTTCTTTCTTTTCGGGCTTAATTCCTTCCCTGACTCAATTTTCTTTTTTATGCGTCGTACACTAGCTTCAGAAACCTCCAATCTTTGTGATATTTCTCGGTTTGTAAATGTTTTCGCAATCACAAGGGCCTTCACTTCAGCTTTTTTACGTGGTGAAAGATCGCCTTTTCTACCCATAATGAAAATAGTTCAATTACTTTTTTAAAACACTGCATACAAAATAAACTAATAACTGAGTAGTATAAAACTGTTAAACAAACAATCACAGTCCATAAAGCCACAGAAACACGTCCGTACCTGACTCGATTCCGATCGCGACTGATACAGTTTTGTACTTGTTTACGTTCATGTATCACTTTGTCAACACAGTGTTACCATATGTTATGTTAAAAATAAATACAAATATGTAGTCTACAACAATTCTTTTAAATAAAAATCAATAATATTGTAGTTTAAATATACCATTATTGCATAAAAACTCTTAAGAAACATAAAATTACTAAAAAAAATACAGTGCGTCTAATAATTTGGCCAGGGACTGTATATCTATATATATATATATATAATATATATATATATATATATATATATATATATATATATATATATATAGAGCCGACCATAGCGTAGTAGTTAAGGTATCAGCGACTCGAATTCGTATTTCGGCTTGGAAAATCATAATAAAAAAGATAAATAAATAATAAAATAAAAATTTACAACGTGACGATCGCCTCTCTCCGTAAGGCAATGGCAAACCACCCGCAGTATCATGCCGAGTTCGGAACCGACATTAAACTGTAGGTACCCTTTGTCTGTGAAAATACTTATTGAGGCGTCAATCACAAGCAAAGCAGAGAGGGTCGCTTACGTTCGTATCGGATATGGCACTCTGAGAAGAATATATACATATATGTATATATATATATATATATATATATATATATATATATATATATATATATATATATATATATGTATATATAAAGGCTTGTCAAACTAGTACTATATATATTTAAAACGTAATAGCGGCGATGTTTTTTTTTTGATTCCCACCCAAATTGACATTTGTGTTAAGTATTGCTTAGTAAATTATCATGAAAAGAAACACAGTTGCACAGCGTATAAAAATTACTAAAATTTATTACAAAAATATTGACTATGTTCGGGCTACGTTTCGCGCGTTACGTGGGATTTATGGACGACATCCTCGACCTCCAAAACTACTATTCAATATATAATTCAAAAATTCGAGTCGAATGTTAGTGTTGACGATGATGTTAAGAAACCAATCCGTCAAAAGAGTAAACGGATTGCTGAAAATATATACTACCGCCAGAAAGTATGTGCCCACCTAGTTATTTCAGTCCCAAGACAACAAACACCACATTATTTACAGTCGAGAAAATCAGAAAAATATTCATGATTTTCAAGGATTTTTCTCATCCATTTGACCTCCTTTGTTTTTAATTACCGCTTTACAGAGTTTCGGCATTCTGTCCAGTAGTTTCTTCAGAGTTTCTTCGGTTATTTTAACCCATTCTGCTTGTAAAAGTTCCCACAAGTGATTTTCTGATGTTGGATTGAGTTTTCGAAGACACCTGTCCAAATGGTCCCACAGCAATTCGATGGGGTTCAAGTCGGGTGATTATGGAGGCCAAGTCATCACTTCTATGACGTCATCGGATTTCCATTGGTTCAAAAGTTCTCTAATTGGTTTAGCAGAATGTTTAGGGTCGTTTTCAGGCTAAAAAATAAATTTTCCCTGAAAAATATCTCGTCCAGAAGGAAGCATAGCATTAGCAAGATTTCTTGATACTGTTCTTTTCGCATGATTCCTTCTCTCCTAAAGATTTTTCCAACTTTACCGTTACCAAAACAACTCCAAACCATTACTGAACCTCTATCATGTCTTACTGCAGGCTTCCAACATCCTCTCTCCAGCTGACCGCCGCACGTAAACTCGTCGATTTGAACCGAAAATTTCGACTATAGATTGGTCGCTCCAAAGGACGGAATTCCATTGTTCTGATATCTAATTTTCATGTTCTCGGGCCCATTCTAATCGTTTATGTTTATTCACTTGTCTAAGAAGTGGTTTCCTCACTGCAACTCTCCCGTGTAGTCCACCTTCTGCTAACCTGTTTTTTCACGGTTGTCATGCTGGGCCAGGGATGGGCCGCTGTAGGTTTACTTGAGCCGTGATTTCTGGTGCGGTTAGGCGGCGATTACGTCTGCTGGACATTGTTATAGCTCTGTCTTCAGCGGGAGTCGTTTTTCGAGGCCTTCCTGAACGTTTTTGGTTGCGAATTCCATGTCCCGCAGAAATTTTTTTTACGATGCAGTCCACCGTTCTCCTTGGCATCCGAATATCACTCGCGATTTGTCGACTCGAGTGACCATTTTGATGTGTTGCAATTATCAGAGCCCGGTTTTCAACGGAAAATTCTTTCGTTTTTGGCATTTTCACAAAACAATTGAGTCTGTATCAGTGTCAAAGTACTGTTTGCGAATGGTTAATTTCCAAAAGGGCAATGGTATTTATAGCATAATTTTTATCATAAAATGTCACTTGAAATGAGTTCTTACTTAAACTGGAATTCTCAGAAACCGCCTCAAAACGTTTATCATGCAAAACTTTGTTCTAACTGGTTTTTAATTTGTGGTTTCACCAAAAAGGCTTCTCTAAACAATTTTATGATGGACACTTGTTAAGAACAATTAAATTTACCTGATATACTGAAAGGGATTAATTAGGTATTAAATTTTGGCAGTTACACTGAAATTTCTAGGTGAGTAAATACTTTCTGACGGTAGTGTAGATGCTGTGAATTAAAGTGAGAATGAAAATCCAAAACAATTAATTACACGTCGTTCTTAAGAACTTGGAACTTTTTATTGTACTACATTCTTCACAAAGATTTGCATTTGAAAGCGTATAAATTTCGGTGAATCCATAAATTTAAACGAACTGACCATTTATTGCTTAGAAATTTTGCAGATTCGGCTCTAGAGCAAGTTGAATTATATTCATTATTTTACGATCAAATCATCTTCAGTGATGAAGTTCATTTTTGGTTAAATAGCTCCGTAGATAAGCAAAATTGTCACATTCGGAGTAATGAAAATCCATATGCTCTTCTTGAGACACCTTTACGTTCACAAAAATTTACCATTTGGTGGTTTATGGCCTGGAGGTGTAATTAAACCGTACTTTTTTGAAAACGAAAATGGCAATGCAGTTACTGTCAATAGAGAACGCTATAGAAACATGATTATTATTTTTTTCTGGCATGAATTAGATAATTTTGAACTGGATGGCATATGAAGACTCCACGGGAAAAACAATGAATGTCACCTTTTTTGTCGAACTGACCTTTTAATGTCATCTCTTGGCATTTTGGTGTATTTATTTTATACAATAATCAAAATTGGGTAAAAACGTTTTAGTCAGCTGCAATAGTTTAATTTGTATCTGTTCGTCCATCGCAAGAAACAGGAATGTCCGCCCGCCAACGTTAAAAATCGTCGTTGTCAATTTGACAGTCGGCGTGCGCGCTGCGCGCTATTTCATAACCTCCATATTAATGTTATTGGGATATGTTTATTTATTAATATTTTAAGTGAAGACTCTACTAAAATGTCAGACAGTGATGAAAATCTCACATTAAATCGCCTGAGCGAAAAAAAATTCATATAGGACGAACAAAAGATATGATGAAACAAATTCGGTTACAAAATCATGAACCTGGAGAAGATTGTCATTGCAAACGATTGGAGTGCTTTAATAATGTATGTGAAACGGAAAGAAAGCAGTTGCTTCGTCATTTTAATCAGTTACAATCGGTAGATGAACAAAATAGCTTTCTAGTATCTATGATAACAGGGGACCTTGTAAAGCAACGACGCTCGGCAAAAGAAAACATTGAAGAAAGCAAACTACACGACTGTCACTATTCCTATATTCTAAAAAAACCGGTCAAGTGCAAGTTGAAGTTGCACAATTAGTGTTCCGTACGTTGATTGCTTTTAAAATAAAAAATTTTGTTACGAAGGTATAAAATGATCAGTGACTTTACAAAACACACCCCAAATAAGTTTTCAACAAAGTTTGTTTCCAATCTTTACTGAAATCTGATGACCTTGAAATTTTTGTTTTTTTTTAAATACCAGAAAAAATTATTAAAGGTAATGCACTCGTGATAATTTTCGTTCAATCTACACCCCGTGGAGAATATTCCGGAATTTTTTCAAAATTTTTTGATAAGTACTTTTCGAGATAAGGCGAGGGGCAGCGATTTTTTCGCGATTTTTTAAAAATAATACAAAGAAAAGTGCGCGGGAGTATTACATTATATATACATTTTTTACTCGTGTTTTCACAAGCTTTCATTTGACACCACACTCGATGACCTAGTAAAAAATTTAACTCTCAAAACTACATGGCTCTGATGAGGCCATCAATTCCTAAATTATTACCAAATTTCAACTTTCTATGTCAAATAGTTTCGGAGAAAATCGGGTGTGACAGACAGACAGACAGACAGACACCGAAGTGATCTTATAAGTGTTCCGTACGGAACACTAAAAATCGTTAGAAATGATGTTTGTCAAGAGGTGCAAGTTTGTTTTAAAGCTTTCTGTTCAATATTTGGTATAACTAAAAGTAAAGTTCAATACATACAGCCTCATCTAAAGTTGGCTGGTGTGGCTCCCCAAGACAAGCGAGGTAAAGATCAAAATAGGCCAAAAAAATTAAGTGATACCACATTGAATGAAATCAAAGAATACTTAAAATTTTTCAATAGACGTTCCAGTCATTACAGTAATAAAAAGTCATCAAAGATCTAACTCCCTGAGGAATTCAATATAAATAATGTTTATAAATTGTTTATAGAAAAACATCCAGACATGAAAGAAATTGTGAGCTATGAAAGTTACAGAAAAGAATTTAAAAAATACAATGTGTCTTTTGGATATCCCCATTTCAAAAACAATGACATGCATTGTTTATGCTGTGGAATTTATTCACTAATTTTAGACTTTCTGCAATATTTACTGAAGTATAATACCAAAGCATATTTTTAAGTCAAAATAAAAAATATGTTTATATAGTAATAAGTTAACACAATATTAATATAAAAATAGCATAAAGTAATAGAAATATATACTTTTAAAGTATAAAAAGTTGTTTTTCTCGAATTAAACATTTTTTGACATTTATTGTTGTTCCCGAGGAGTCTTCATATGGTTTCAACAAAATAGTGCAACGTGTCCTATATCTCGGGATACAATCAATTTATTGAGAGAACACTTCACACATCCGTATGAGGTTTAGCGCGTACAACCATTTTCACGTAGTCTTTTATATTATATTTGGCCAGGATTGTATTTCCCACCTAGTACAGTGATCAAGACCAACGTGAATCGCTTTTTTCGTACATGCGTCGCTCCTATAAAGTTTAGGGAATTCCCTGCAGCATGTGTGCTAAGCCCATAAAAAAGAAGCTTTTTAGTCTGAAATCTATTTTGATTTATGACTTGTGACGCCTGACCCCCGACAAAGGCGACATTAAATATTATTTTTTTACTATGTTCCACCAATATAATACTTCTATAATTTTAATACGTAATAGCTAACTAATGAAATAATACAATACATTGTTTGGTAGGTGTCATTATAGGGGTTAGTAAAAAAACCCACCCCTAAAAAATATACTTTTTGTATTTCAATATTTGTAATCGAGCAAAAAGTCTGAAAAAAAATGATATGAAGCTTATTATTAACTACTAACAGCACAAATTTTATTGAGATATTTCAAGTAGTTTCGAAGCAATTCGATTTTAACGTTAAGGGTTGTCACTCCCGTAACACCCTTAATATTAGGGGTAGAAGTCTAAAATCGGGTGTGCGCATGTTTCAGACAGAGAACAATAAATTAAAGACAAAATGTATTAAATCAGACACTGGGGCACTTTTCAATGGCTTATGTGGAAATACCCTTTCAACTTTCTATGTCAAATGGTTTCGGAAAAAATCGGGTGTGACACACAGACAGGCGTACAGACAAGCGGCCAGACACCGAAGTGATCTTATAGGTGATCTTATAAAAATTATCAGAATTTCTAAAAGAAATCATATAAAAATTCATAAATGAAATGAAAGCTTATTGTTGTGAACTTACACATGTCTTACCATGGCCATGGTTTTTATAGGGGCAACTTTTTTAATTCCCTCGTATCTCATAGTAAAAATTTAATTTTTATTGACATCCTTACAACCTTAAAAATATAACTTATTTAATTTCCAAATTAATAGTATATTTTCACCTTTTTATCTATAATCAAGCTATTTAACGGTGTGGAAAATTGAAATTTGCGTAAAAAAATAACGGCTTAACTTGCGTATCTACATTAAGCACTTAATGACCCAGATAATGTTGTTAAGTTTATACCATTATAACACCATAGGCTTTGCTAAATTATTTCCTATTTTAAAGTTTGATATTTTTTACTTTTAATTGATAACTTATCGTAAAGGAGGAAAATATAGCCAAGTAGGAACTGAGCACCATTTTGTAGGTGCTATTCTATGAGTGATTAACTTCCGAATTAGCGAGTAAAAAAAATTATTTTACATTTACTACACATTTATATTACTACACATTTACTTTGAGGCTACTTTATAATCGTATCATTTAATTATACTCTGTGATATCAATAAATCATCTAAAATTATGCAAATTAGCATCAAGCAGTAGTAAGGGCTCCAGGATGTTACCTACATTTTTACCTGTAATGCAGCAGTTCCACAACTTTATTAGAATACCATATGACATCGATCTAATAATCGGAATCTCTTATGTTTGAATACAGTAGGAAAACGACCCTTTTTTTGTTGTTTGGGGCTAAATAGTCTGAAATAGTTCTATCGAAAAATCAAAGACTTAACTAGTGAACGGAGAACGAAATCAAATGGACGTTTAATAGACCATCAAGGAAACGTTATCGATAAGGAAGAGAAACTGAAGATATAGCAAGATTATATTACCGAGTTATTTTCTGATGCAAGACCAGATCAGCCACGATGCTCAATAGACTTGTTTGGGCCCTTATTACCACAGATGAAGTGCGCATTGCAATAAATCAACTAAGAAATGGAAAAGCCACCGGCTCTGATAAATTCCAAGGGGAATTTCTTAAGCTCTTAGATGAGGATGGAATTAAGTGGCTTACGGTGATTTACAATAAAATCTATGATTTAGGTAGAATACCAGAAAGCTGGTTAAAGTCTGAGTCTATACCGATTCTAAAAAATGCAGGCGCTAAAAAATGTGGAAAATATCGAACAGTTAGCCTCATAAGCCATCTTTTAAAAACATTTCTGAAAATCATTCACAGAAGAATATACAAGTTATGTGAAGAAAACATGTCAGCTACACAATTCGGTTTTCGTGATGCCATGGGAACCAGAAAGACCTTGTTTTCTGTGCAGGTTTTGATTCAGCGATGTAGAGACGTCAATTATGACGCATATTTGTGCCTGATCGACTACCAAAAGGCCTTTGATAGAGTCCAACATCATAAAATGGTCGATATTCTGAAAGATCTTGGGCTAGATGGAAAGGATCTGCAGATTATTGGCAAACTCTACTGGAACCAGATGGAATTTATTAAAGCAGAAGGGAAGCGCTCAGAACCAATATCGATTGAGCGTGGAGTAAGACAGGGTTGTGTTTTGTCTCCACTATTGTTTAATATATAAATGCGAACAAGATGTTAGCGAAGAGCAATTCGGATTTAGACAAGGATTTGGAACTCGAGAAGCACTTTTCGGGCTGAGTGTCTTTTTACAGAAATGTAAGAGATCAAAGGAAGGACGTTTACTTGTATTTTATCGACTACGAAAAAGCATTTGACCGAGTCAAGCATCCACAATTAATACAAATGCTTCAAAATATGGGCCTTGACGAAAATGACATCAGATTCATTACTCACCTATAATGGGATCAGGTGGCGACAATGTATGTAGCAGAGAGACTGAGAAAATAGGAATAAAAAGAGATGTTCGTCAGGGATGTGTTCTTTCCCCGCTTTGGTTTAATCTATACTCTGAGCACATATTCCAGAAGGCCTTAGGGAATGCCACAGATGGTATCAAAGTTAATGGCAAAATCATTAACAACCTAAGGTACGCTGATGATACCGTTATTATAGCAGATAAAGCGGATGGATTTTTAGCGTCTTATGAACAATATATCTAGGGAAGGCGATGTTTTAGGCATGAAAGTTAATAAAACGAAAGTAATGGTCATTTCAAGAACACCCGGGTTGCAAACAGATATTCGTGTTTATGATCAAGTAAACAAATTTAAATATCTAGGGTGTTGGATAACTTATGATTTGAATCCTGAAGTTAAGGTATGAGTTGGCATTGAAATGTCTAGAGCGGCTATTCTCAAAATGAGATACCTCCTCACAGACTCAACCCTTTCTTTGGATACTCGTTATCGTTTTATAAAGATCTATATATATACAGTGCTTTTATATGGAGTCGAGGCCTGGACCTTGGGAGTACGATCAATGAATCGTTTGGAGTCTTTCGAATTATGGGTCATGCGCAGAATATTGAACTCTTGAACAGAGCATGTTAGACATGAAGATGTACTTGTCGAAAATTGTCATTTATTAAAAGACAAAAAACTCGTTACTTGGGACATATTTATAGGGGTCCATGTTACTCACTGCTCCGGTTGTTGAAGGTAGGGAAAATTGAAGGGAAAAGAGGTGTGAAGCATCGAAAATATTCCTGGCTGAAAAATATACGAGATTGGACAGGTCTGGATACCCATACTTTGTTAAGAATTGCCCAGGATGGGGAAGAATTCGCCGTCATTACAGCCCAACTTCAGTAATGGAGATGGCACTATAAGAAGAAGCAAATTTTCACAGAGGCACTTGAAGAGGCTGATGAAGGAATACTGCTTAATGGGGAGCGAATAAATAACATTCGTTATGCTGACGATACGGCGGTCATGGCTGATAACTTAAAGAGTCTGCAACATCTTGTGACAAAAATAAACGAATTCAGTAATCGATATGGCCTCGAATTTAATATCAGCAAGACATAGTACATGGTAATCAGCTAGTCTCCGGTTCCTGTTATCTTGTTGATGGTTAACAATCAAGAAATACAAAGACCTCCACAATATTCATATCTAGATACCATGATAAATGAACAATGGAATCACTCGCAGGAAATTCGTTGTCGTATCGAAAAAGGTAGAGCAGTATTCTTCAAAATGACATCATTTTTCAAAAGTTCGGCAATAAAATTGAGCATGAAAATGAGACTCCTAAGATGCTATGTCTTCAGTGTCCTTCTTTATGTGGTGTGGAATCTTAGACGCTGACTGAAGCCACTTCTAAGAAACTTGAGGCATTTGAATTATGGCTATATAGCTGAATTTTGAAAATTTCTTATACTGACCATATTACCAATGAGGATGTCTTACGTTGCATGAACAAGAAACTGGAAAGTAGGAAAACTGGAGTATTTAGGACACATAATGAGAAATCCCCACAGGTATGGATTACTACACCAAATACTCCAAGGAAACGTATTTGGAAAAAGTGGACTAGGACGCAGACGTATTTCCTGGCTAAACAATCTGCGAAATTGATTCTCAATAAATACTATTGGTCTTTTCAGAGCTGCAGTGGATAAAGCAATAATAGCCAGAATGATTGCCAACATTCGGGCACTTTAAGAAGAAGAAGTTCTGGCCAGTGGTAGTGCGTCTAGGCGTATACGTATTATTTGCGAATAGTATGAATGAAACAGTTTTATAATGTTTAAATATTTATTAAAAAAAATAACATATTATAATGAAATATTATTAATTAAAAAAGTCAAACAACAGTGAAAAAAGTATTACCAATCTTCTATCTCCGACATGCCTGAAAAACTATCATTATCCGACTCATTTGAATTTATATGTATAATTTAAGGTTCAACAATGGCATCCACTGTCATATCCACGATCCATAGTCCACATTTTATCTTCCACTCTCAATACATACTTGACGCATTTTCACCAATTTTCTGTCGAAACATTCTGAAAAAGGTTGTGTACATCTCTTAATTTATAGATCGTATTGTTCCCGAGGCCTTTACCTTTAACCTGTGCCCACATAAGTTCTATCGGCTTGAACTCGTAATCATATGGTAGCAGGCGATAAACAGTAATACGAGGCTGGTTTGAAAAGTCCGTGCAAAGTCCGAGAGATGGCACCACCGGCGCGTATCGAGGTCATGTTTAGTTAGTAGCATCTCTTGAATGAACGCACACCAAGTTTCAGCCATATTGGTCTATTTCTTTGTGTTTGGCATTCGTGTGAAATCAAGGAAGTCGAGTGATTTTCAAGAAATGGACGAAAAAGAATTTCGTGTGGTGATTAAACATTACTTTATGAAAGGCAAAACGCCTCAGAAGATTAAAGAGAAGCTTGATAAACATTATGGTGACTCTGCACCTTCGATTAGAACAGTTTATAAGTGGTTTCAAAATTTTCGGACTGGCCATATGGGCACAAGTGACGCTGAACGTTCTGGACGGCCTGTGGAGGTTACGACTCCAGAAATCATTGATCAAATCCATGATATGGTGATAGATGACAGAAGAGTTAAGGTGCGTGAGATTGCTAGTGCTGTAGGCATCTCGACTGAACGGGTACATAATATTTTCCATAAACATTTGGACATGAGAAAGCTATCCGCAAGATGGGTGCCGCGATTGCTCACGCTTGACCAAAAACGGAATCGTGTGAAGTGTTGCAAGGATGGTTTGCAGCTGTTCCAGAAGAATCCAGAAGACTTTAAGCGTCGTTTCGTCACTGTGCATGAAACATGGATACATTACTATACTCCTGAGACCAAACAACAATCTAAACAATGGGTTACCAAGGGGGAATCTGCACCAAAAAAGGCGAAGACCGTTCCTTCGGCCGGAAAGGATATGGCGACTGTCTTTTGGGATTCGCAAGGGATAATCCTCATCGACTATCTGGAAAAGGGTAAAACTATTACAGGTGAATATTATTCATCGTTACTGGACCGTTTGAAAACCGAGCTGCAAGAAAAACGCCCGGGATTGGCCCACAAGAAAGTCCTTTTCCATCACGACAACGCACCAGCACACACCTCAGCAGTTGTGGTCGCAAAATTAATGGAAATAGGATTCCAACTCGTTTCACATCCCCCTATTCTCCAGACTTGGCTCCCTCGGACTACTATTTGTTCCCCAATTTGAAGAAATGGCTGGCGGGACAAAGATTTTATTCAAACGAGGAGGTGATTGCAGACACTAATTGATATTTTGCAGACTTGGACAAATCCTATTATTCGGAAGGGATCAACAAACTAGAGCATCGTTGGACGAAGTGTATAAGCCTAAAAGGAGACTATCTCGAAAAATAAAAAAGGTTTACCCCAAACACATAAGTAGTTTTTATTTTTGCACGGACTTTTCAAACCAGCCTCGTATTACGTTTTTTTGTAATTTCGTCGATGACGAAACTTCTATACTAGTCTTTATTTCTGAGAACTTCAAGCTCTCTTAACGCTGTCCTTTGGAAATGAAATGTTTTCTCGGTCATCCAAGATTGGATGTCCTTTTTCAGCCAACCCAAGGTTGGAACTCGTTCTAATCTTTTAGAATGATAGCTGGCGTTATCCATTACGATAACAGAACAGTTTGGTATTAAGTGTATCATCTACGAAAACCAATCTTCAAATACATCGGGATTCATATCTTCGTGAATGTTAAAAGACCTCCGTCTACAAAACTAGTTTCGCTCGCAATATGCCTAAAAATAAACCTACATCCCTTACCAGATGGCGGTTTAAGATCAGTAGAGAGACCTTCATCGAATGCTTGGCTAGCATTTTTGATATTCCCATCTTGCCAAAATTTCTTGACTGTGTACCATTCATTTATCTACTTCTGATTTAAGTCATATATCCTTCTTCCTTCAGGGCGAGTTTTTCTAACTTTCCTTAAATAGTCTCTTCTCCAGTACATAATTTCTTCAATTTCTATCAATAAAAATTTTCTTTCACACTTTTTCTAATAAAAATTCACACCTTTTAAAACACTCAATAGTTTTGCTCTACTCATTTTCGGTATTTCTGGGTGGCTTGTCGCAGCCTGCAGGATCATATCCAAAGTTTAAATTCTCTTTTCTATAAAAAAGTCATGAACAATACGAATAGCACTCTCATTAGCCAGGAAAAGGTCCTCCGATTTGCAAGTTTTTCCGATATTTGGACAACGGAGTATATGATGTTAGTCTTGTAATGCGCCGCGCTCATAGCTTGTTTCCTCGTTGACTTATCCCCACTTTCTGCGGGTCTCCGTGCATCCACACACTTGTCTGAAGCCTGTTTAGAGTTCTCCATGCATGCTAGGGTAAGTCATGCCCATTGCTCCATGCCCTTATTTTCTGAAAGCTCTATGAAATTTGGTGGTGCTGTATTTTTCTACCTATCTAGTCGAAGACTGCTTGGTGATAGCAAAGCTTGGTGTCTCGTGGCAAGGACGCTTCTCCTAAATCTTAATCTGATTCTTTCTAGGGATGTGCACGACCAGCATGCAGAGTAGGGCATGCTAGACGTGATAATAGAACACATCCACATGAGTTTCAGCTTGTCACTCTTGGTACTACAGTTTTCAAGAATTATTTTATATGGAGAATATCCATTTGAAATCATTTGCTCAGGACTGTGTGCCCCACCTCGTAAAATTTGCAACAATTCAAGACCAATATAAATAATTTTTTCCGCACAGGCTTCAGTCTTGTAGAACTTTAGGAATTTCCCCATGGCGTGTGTGCCATGCCCGTAAAAAAAACTATAAGTAATATTGCTTACGGTTTATTTGTTACCCAACCAAAAACCGGGAAATATTTTCGTAGTACTATTGAAACCATACAAAATTTACCGAAGTTACCCCACCCACTAGTTGCGTTCGCACCATAAACAAAAATAAATATAAAAAAAATCTTACATCTTACCTGATTATTTTTCAGCTTTATCGCTTCTTCTCCGAGAGCAAAATTGTGAGAGCTCTTGCTGTAAGGACTGTGCTTATTGCTGTATTCCACTACTGGATGATACCCCCAATCATCAGCAAAATATTTCACATTTTGGCTGGCCACCATTTCTCTTTCTACATAATAACTAAAAAATAGTAGCGTTAATAAATAAGCATTAGATAGCCTCGTATTCAGAATACGAGAGTGGATTGAAGGGTCAAAAATAAAAATTTATTTCTCAACATAATCTACTTTGAGCTCAATACGTTGGTTTTTTTATTACCTCAGAAAAAAAATTGTTTGGAACTGTCCATACTCGTCTTACTCTTTTACAGCACAGATAACCTCTTTATTCAACGTAAATTTCTTCTCCCAAACCAATTTTCGAAGTTAGGAAACAAAAACAAGTTACTTGGGACTAAATCTGGGGAAAAAGGTGGGTAGGGAACTATTTTGAAGTCCAGCTCGTGCACATTCGCCACTGCAACGGCCGATGTGCGAGCAGGCGCATTATACTGGTGAAGGAGCACCTTTTTGCGCTCTAATCTTGGTCGCTTCTACTTCAACTTACTATGTAATCGATCCAGTAATGTTGCATAATAAGAGTCCAGTCATTATTTTACCTCTCTCCAATGGTCAATCATAGTGATACCCTGTGAGTCCCAAGAAACAGATGCTATCACTTTATCCGCCGATAATTCTGCTTCCGCTTTTTTCGGTGCAGTTTTGCCTTCGCTAAGCCACTGATATGACTGCCGTTTAGTCTTCGGGATGTAATAGTGGATCCACAATTTGTCTACACTTTTCCAAACACGATTTTGAAAGTCTTTCCTCGTGCCTAGAGTGAAGAAAGGCGGCAACCATCGTACGCTCAGCCTTTTCATTTCTATAACTCCATACAAGGTATTATGTATCCGTTCTCATGAGATGCTTCCATCTCAATCATCTGATGGAACTTAATATTCCGATCTTCTATAAGGGCACCATGAATTTTATCGACTATTTCTTCAGAAGAAGCCTCAACTAGGGCGACCTGAATTTGTAGCATCTGCAGTGCTAGTATGACCACGTTTAAATTCATTTATCCAGTAATAATCCAGTAATGGTCTTAAGTACTAGTGCAGAGTCTCTATGAACTTCCCTTAGTTCAGTTTCTATCTGGCCCGCAGTCCACTTAGGATAGCTGCCCACAAACAACTGCGCGTGGCATCTGTTTAAAACTTTGAACACAATCTGTATAAGAACCACGTTTATCAACAGTCAGTCAGTCGTAAAAATTTACCAGACTCGTCAATCCACCCTCGTATCCCCAAAATTAGGAACAAAATAAATCAGTAGCTTGTGGTTCTCTTTGTTAATTGATTTCGATCACCTAATAAGCTCACCAGTAAAGCCATCTATAATATATATAAAATGCAACGTCTCTTTGTCTGTCCGTTAGTGCGCTTGTGACTGGAGAACCACTTATCCGATTTACGTGCTTTTTTTTAAACATACATATGTTCTCTGGCTGCCTAAACCATTAAATATGGAACAATATCATGTAGCAAAGAATATAATATAAATACTATAATATATATAAAATGCAACCTCTCTGTCTGTCTGTGAGTTAGTTCGCTTATCACTTGAGAACTACTTATCCGATTTACGTGCTTTTTTTTTAAACATACAAATGTTCTCTGGCCAAGTTATAGGATGTATTTTGTTACGTTAGCAACATCAGGAATAAGCAGTGACGACAATAGTGAATCAAGTCGGAAAAAACGTTTACCGCTAGCGCGTTCTCTTGCAAAACTTGCTAAACGATTAAATATGGGAAAATATCATGTAGCAAAGAATATAATATATATATAAAATGCAACATCTCTCTGTCTATCTGTCTGTCCGTTACTGCGCTTTTGTTTTTGTTTTAATTTATACATTTTTTCTCTGACCAAGTTATTTATAATTTTCTATATACAAAATGCAACGTCTCTCTGTGTCTGTCCGTTACTGCGCTTCTCACGCGAGAATCACTTATCCGATTTACGTGTTTTTTTTTTTTAATTCATACATATGTTCTTTGCCCAGGTTATATAATAATAATCTATATAATACATATAAAGCGCAACGTCTCTCTGTCGGTCTGTGTGTCTGTCCGTTACTGCGCTTATCATTCGAGAACCACTTATCCGATTTACGTGTTTTTTTTTTTTTAAATTCATACATAGGTTCTCTGGTCAGGTAATAAGATATATTTTATTACGTTAGGTAAAATAAGGAATAACCAGTGGCAATAATAGTGAATCAAGTCCACGCGAGCGGAGCCGCGGACACGGCTAATAATGTATATAACAGATTCAGGATACAACTCAGAGTGAATAATGTCTCTTTATAAACAACTAGTAGTGGAATTTAACGGTAGGATAAAACGATATCAATCTGCTCGGTTTTTTTTATGGATCCAGCACACCTACTGTAGGGAATTTCTCAAAACTCTATGGCGTAGCACGTGCGCGGAAAATGCGATTCATGTTTGTCTTTAGTCGCTGCAAATTCTGCTTGGTCGGATCCTGGAAAATCCATTCTAACGGGATGAGATTCTTCATATAAAACAATTCTTGTAAAGGATAGTACGAAAAGTGATGAGCTGAACTTCATACGGATGTGATGTATTAACGCGACCTGTATTCCTAGCATACTTCGCTCTGGATGTAACTTAACGGAACATTTCCACAAAAAATGACTTAAGGAATAGACCCAAGTCACCAACCGTTCTTCGATGTTCCAAAGTATCACGGTTTATGCTGAGTTCTCAATCTTTTGAATCTCTGTCTCGCATCGTTGCTCGATTCCGAGCGTCGCGCTTTCCAGACTTTTCTATCTTCGACACTTCTCATCATCTCCGGTATCTCCAAGTGCATTGTAGACATGATCTGATCGATGTATTTGTTGGGAGATCTACCTCTTTTTCTTCTACTGTCTACTTTCCCCTGGATCAGCAAGTTTTTTATGCCATCCCTCCTTATTATGCGACAAAAAAATTAAGCTATTTTTCTCTGAATCGATGGTAACAGCCGGTCATTATTTTGGATGTTAAGATCGCTCAGAACAGACGCATTTGTCCTATGAGCTGTCCAGGAAATTTCGAGCATCCGCCTGTAGCATATAGTTTCGAAAGCTTCTGCTCTTTTACGACATGCTGCATTAATAGTTTCGGCTCCGTATGTGGAATATTAGTGAATTGACAAGCCTTTTTTTAGTCATCTATAATATATATAAAATGCAACGTCTCTCTGTCTGTCAGTCAGTCTGTCTGTCTGTCTGTCTGTCTATCCGTTAGTGCGCTTAACACTGGAGAACCACTTATCCGATTTACGTACTTTTTTTTAAAAACATACCAAGTTATAGGCTATATTTTATTACTATAGGTAGCATAAGAAATGAGCAGTGACGTAAAATAGTGAATGAAGCCGGAAAAAAGTTTTCCGCTAGCGCGTTCCTTGCAATACACCATTAATTATGGAACAATATTATGTAGCAGAGAATATCTATAATCTATAATCTACAATATATATAAAATGTACTGTCTGTCTGTGTGTCTGCCTATCCGTTAGTGCGCTTATCCCTCGAGAACCACTTATCCGATTTACCTGATTTTTTAAATTCATACATATGTTCTCTGGTCTGCCAGGTTATAGACTATATTTTATTACGTTAGATAACATGAGGAATAAGCAGTGACGATAATAATGAATCAAATCGGAAAAAAGTTTGCCGCTAGCGCGTTCTCTTGCAATACACTGCCTAAACAACTAAATATGGAACAATATCATGTAGCAAAGGATATCTATAATATACGAGTATATAAAATGCAACGCCTCTCTGTCTGTTTGTCCGTTTCTGCGCTTATCACTGGAGAACCACTTATCCGATTTACGTGCTTTTTTTTTAAACATACGTATGTTCTCTGGCCAGGTTATAGGATATATTTTATTACGTTAGGTGACATAAGGAATAAGCAGTGACGATAATAGTGAATCAAGTCGGAGAAAAGTTTGCCGCTAGCGCGTTCTCTTTGCAATACACTGCCTAAAGCATTAAATATGGAACAATATCATGTAGCAAAGAATATAATATATATAAAATGCAACGTCTCTCTGCCTGTCTGTCTTTCCGTTAGTGCGCTTATCACTCGAGAACCACTTATCCGATTTACGTGTTTTTATAAATTTATACGTATGTTCTATATAATTCGATATAAGCCTAGATAATGGGAGATAAGGTGAGATAATGGGAGATAAGGATAAATAATGGGAGATAAGTCGAGATAAGCCTCGATAATGGAAGATAATGGGAGATAATGGGAGATAAGTATAAATAATGGACGACAAGGAGAAATAATGAGAAATAAGCAGAGATAAGTCTAGATAATGGGAGTTATGGTGACATAATGGGAGATAAGGAGAAATAATGGGAGATAAGGAGAAATATTGCGAGATAAGCCGAGATAAGCCTAGATAATGGGAAATAAGTTGAGATAATGGGAGATAAGGAGAAATAATGGGAGATAAGGAGAAATAATGGGAGATAAGGAGAAATAATGGGAGGTTTGCAGAGATAAGCCTAGATAATGGAAATTATGTAGAAATAATGGGAGATAAGGAGAAATATTGGGGGATAAGGGAAAATAATGGGAGATATTTTTATTACGTTGGGTAACATAAGGAATAAGCAGTGACGATAGTAGTGAATCAAGTCCACGCGAGCGGAGCCGCGGGCCCTGCTAGTTTTATTTATTCTGTGATTTTTCCATACTTTGCTTAGGCTTGTCATTGTAGTTTTGGTCATCGCTATCCTTCTTTTAATTTCTTCTTCGTAGCCCTCCTTGTTAGAAATTCTGGCCCCTAAGTGTATAACATCTGTCTTCAGTGGTATATCGTTGATTTTGTTGAGGGGAAGTAAAATTTTAGCTCAATTCACTATAAGAAGAGAATATTTCGTTCGATTTAGTGAAAGGCCCACATTTGCGCTAACCTTTCGATTCGATGCAGCAGTGCAACCATTTCGTCCTCCTCTACAACAGCAGCGTCTGACCCAGAGTCAGAGACAAAATTGTTTTGACTACACAATACGAGGGTTACCTTTTATGTTTTTACAAAAACATTTTTTTGGTTCCGATCGTTTTATTGTTTCTCAAATATTCGCCTTTCAGATCACTTTTGCATGCGTTCGAACCAATTTTCGAAATATTGTTTTCACTCTGAAGGTAGTACCTCAAAAACATGGTTTTGGAAGGATTCAACGGCTTCTTGAGTTGATGAAAATCGCTATTCACTCATTTTTTTTTTGAGATTCGGAAACAAAAAAAAGGCAGGTGATAAATCAGGTGAATACGGGCAATGAGACAGTAATTCGATGTTTTTGTCCGTCAAATAATTAATTGTTTGACGTACTGTGTAACATGACATCATTGTCATGATGAAGAATGACGTTTTCAGTTGTTTTCCTAATTTCATCGATGACTTCTGGCAAACAAATTGCTGTATATCATTCAGCATTAATTGCTTTCGATCCTCTAAAGCAATAGTTGCAACGTGTCCAGTATAACCAAAAAAACAAGTGATCATGTTCTTGCAAGTGCTTCGCGAACCACCTTTGTTGGATCCAGTTCATCTTGAAACGCCCAAACAGTTGATTTTTGCTGAATTTTCGGCGACGAAATTCTGCAAACCAATTGTAAACAGTCTTTTCTGATGATTCGTTACCAAAAGTTGAGGCCTTTATTAAAATCGTAAAAAATTATCCAACGAAAACTTACACGCGAAATTTTCATTTCTTCACAAAACTGTTTTTTTAAACGCTCACTGTAAACAAACTACTACTACCAATTTCTGAGCTGTCAATGTTTTAACAATAACAAATCGCAAATTTTACACCATTGGTAATGTCACATCTCAATAGCGCCATCTAGTGCTCGTTTGTAAAAACTTATAAGGCGGCCCTCGTATGATATCCATGTTAAATGGATAAAAACACCCACATGCTTCATATTTAAATACTTTCATACCCCAAATGGTAAAATTATATGATGATTTCATTTGTAAAATTTATTGAATAAGATAAACATTAACAACATTTTGACGTTTATCTATTTATCAATAATTTATTGCAGTACTATAATTTTACGACTGGGCTTTCTATAACGATTACAATTCCTAAAATATAATTGGTCATGATCAGTTAACCATTCCATCGAAGGAGACGAGTAATATATTGAGTTGATTTATGGACGTTTTGATTTAATTGGGGACGGAAGTAAAAGTCATTTTTATTAAAACTTTGGTCACATCGAGTGGCGCTTTTGGTATGTAAATTGGTAAGTCGTGGGAAAAACAAATAATAGTCTTAATAAATCAATAAAAATTAGTTTGCAATAACAAAAAAGAACTATATACATTTTATAGAGGAAGTCGAACAAAATTTGTTTGCAGGATACATTAATTATGGGAAAAATATTAACATGAGGGAAAATCCCGAAACTTTCGGAGAGATGGCAGCACAACCATGATTTTCAATTAGTGTCAACTCTCATAAAATTCGGGTAAAATGTTCATGACAATTTGTCTATTAGTTGGTAAGTTACAGCTGTTTAAGTGTCGCTACTTTTGATTTTTGCAAAACCATGGAACAAAAAGAAGATGATTAGACAATATTTTTTGAAAAAATACAGACATAACCCAAAAATGGCTTGAGAAGTATTATGGCACATCTGCTCCGTCGAGAGCAACTATATGTCGATGGTTTAGCGAACTTAAACGCGGTCGTACAAGTACCGATGATGTACAACGTTCCGGACGAGCAAATGAAGCGGTCGGTCCAAAAAACACAAAAAATCCACCATATTGTTAGGAATGACCGTAAAGTGAAAGTGAGAGAAATAGCTGACATCGTGAAGATATCAACAGAACGCGTGAGGTATATTTTACATAAACATTTGCAAACGAAAAAGCTATGTGCCCTATCCAAAGGAGTTTTTGCATCGATTCGTAACAATAGACAAAATAGGGATCTACCACTACACGCCTAAGTCCACCAGGCAGTCAGCAGAGTGGCTGGAGCCGCCGATGCGCCAAACAACACAGACATCAGCTGGAATGCTCTAAGGAATCAAAGTAGCTGGTAAGTTTGTTCTGGATTTTCAATCAGACAAACAGCTCTCTTCTGAATTGAATCCAACAAATGTAATGTGAAGATTTTATGGAGTTGTCCGTTGCTTTTTGACAGTACATATTAACAACAACACAGGTTACAGAGTATACTTTTATTTTGTTAACTAACACGTATAAAAAGTTGCACTAGGCGAGACTGCAGTTTCATAGTACTACTACATTCTCAAACGCAATGAATAAATTATAATCTAGTGCGGAATATAAAGGGTTTTCCATTAGGGATGTCCGACTTTTGGCAGCTAATAGCGGCCATGTTGGTTGGCAGATGTTTGATATCTGATGTCAGTTGTGTTTAGTAAGGTTTGCCATTCAACCATTACTCGTTTCACGAAAGCTTGGAAATTGTCCAAAATTACTCCAAAATAACTCGATTCTGCAGGAATATTTCTTCTCAGAATATGACGAAATAGACGCAGACAACTTTTATTTCCAACAGGATGGCGCACCGCTCCATATTTCCGGCCCAAACATGGGTTCATTGCGCGCCAAGTTCGGTGAGTCATTAATTTCACGAAACGGCCCACCGCTTGGCCGTCGAGATCGTGCGATTTAACGCCTTTGGACTATTTTCTTTGCGGCTACGTTAACTCACAAGTTTATAGCAATAAACCAGTAACTCTTGATGCACTTAAAGCCAACATTCGTCGTGCCATAGCCGGCGTACTGCCGGAAATGCTGGCTCGAGTCATGGAAAATTGGTGTAAGCGGATTTGTGTCTGCAAAAAGAGCCGCGGCGGCCTTTTGAGCGACATCTTGTTTAAACCTTAAATGACATAAAATTTCCCGCTAAATAAAAGTTCAGAATGAATTTTGCTTAAAAACTCTTTGTTTTATTCAATTTTAAAGGTAGGACGCTCTTAATGGAAAACCCCTTATATTATGTTTGTTGACCATTAAAGATTAGGGTTTCTTTCCTTTTATTTTAATTACGGTCAAACCGGCTTAAAAGTGTGATATTTTTAATATCAGTCTTTAAATTTACAAACATAATAAATAATGGACAAATACCTACAGACTGTAAAACTAGCATAACAATCCCAGTATTCAAAAAAAGGAGTAAATACTATCTATTTTAAAAGTATTAACAAAAATCATACTGGAAGAAATGAGCAAGCATATTCAAATAAGAGAAGAACAACAGGGATTCTGCAAAAATCGATCGATCATAGATTTTTTTTTGTTGGTTTTGGGGCTTTGAGAAAAGTCCCATTTAGCCATGAGTTAACTTATAGAGTTATCCCATATATGCTTTTATTTACTATAAATAACACAGGTCTGCAACAAAAATGCTGTCTGGATGTTTTCAACTGATTTCTATGTATTTAGGTGTTCTGAAAACTAAAAAAATACTCAAAAAATTCCAGAACGTCAGGTTATTTTGCAAAACGCAAAATTTTATTATAAAAAAAGGGTTTTTTTTTTGGGCTAACTTGAAGTCATAAATAAATAGGTACAATTTTATTTTGATTACTGTTTTTAAATGTATACAGGCCATAACTATCATTACTTTCTAAATAAAGAACGCCCTGTGTGAGCTAAATTAACAAACATAAACGTTGTAACCAGAACGTGCGCGCTCCGATAGTGTAGAAAGTGGCGCGGTACAATTACGTGTTAACTCGTCATTGTTTTATAGATCTTGGTTCAATATAGTGCAATGTCATCTGTGCGGAAGTGTGTGAATTCGTCTGAGAGTTTCTGTTTTATTTGTGGCGAATATATGGTATTAAAGCAGCAACTTAATATTACGGACTTTGTAAAAAAAGTATACTTCACGTATTTTGGCTTAAAACTTGGAGATCAGGATAAAGTTTGGGCACCTCATTAAGTCTGCAAACGATGTGTTGAAGACCTTCGAAATTGGTTTAAGGGCAAGAAAAAAGCTTTCCGATATGCGATTCCTATGGTATGGCGCGAGCAAAAGAACCATGATTGTTACTTTTGTTCGTGTAATGTGAAAGGGTATAATTCAAAATGGAAGCAGTTCATTTCATACCCCAATCTGCAATCAGCTATTCGTCCCATCCCTCATAGGACCGAAATACCAGTGCCCAAGGCCCCTGCTACCTTGGAAGAGATTCCAAGTTCTGACGAAGATGGTGCTGTACCTGAACCCGATGAAGTTTTCAATTTGAAGATGACAGCAGTCCGAAATTGTTTTCCCAGGGCGAGCTAAATGATTTGGTAAGAGACTTGAATCTTCCCAAAAATGCTGCTGAGTTGCTTGGATCAAGGCTCAAAAGCAGGAACTTACTTTTGCCGGGAGTGTCTTCCTCCTGGTTTAGATATCGGGAGAAGCAGTTCACTTCCTACTTTGCCCAAGAGGACGAGTTGGTTTATTGTACCAATATTGAAGGTTTGATGGATACATTTAAGATCTCATACGACCCAGCACAGTGGCGTATTTTCATAGATTGTTCAAAAAGAAGCCTTAAAGCAGTTCTGCTTCACAATGGCGGTTTCTATGCTTCCATTCCTGTCGGTCATTCCGTACACCTCGAGGAAACCTATAAGAACTTGGAATTGGTTCTTTGCAAATTAAAATATAAAGACCACGGTGATTTAAAAAACTTGGGCATGTTGCTCGGACAACAATCTGGGTTTACCAAATTCCCTTGCTTTTTGTGTCTATGGGATAGTATAGACCGAGCAAATCACTGGACCAAAAAGTGTTGGCCTCCGAGGGAGCTTAAAGTTGACGAAAAGAACGTCCTGCATGAAACTTGCCTCCTCATAAAGTTCTTCTACTACCGCTTCACATAAAGCTGGGATTGATGAAGCAATTTGTAAAGTCACTTCCAAGAGATAGAAATTGCTTCAAATACTTACTATCAAAGTTTCCAGGCCTCTCGGAGGCAAAGTTGAAGGAAGGTGTTTTCGTTAGACCAGATATTAGACGGCTTATGGCTGATCCACAATTCATCAAAACCATGACAGATCCTCAAAGAGAAGGGTGGATTGCCTTTAAAGAGGTCATAGAGAAATTTTTAGGCAATAACAAAGACCCTAACTACAAACAAATCGTCAAAAGAATGTTAAAAGCATTTCAAGCTTTAGGTTGCCTGATGAGTTTAAAAGTACATTTTCTTCATTCCCACCTCGACTACTTTCCAGAAAATTTAGGAGATCTGAGTGAAGAGCAAGGTGAACGATTTCACCAAGATATTAAGGAGATGGAAAAAAGATACCAGGGAAGATGGAGCGTCTCAATGATGGCAGACTACTGTTGGACGCTTCAGAGAGACCTTCCAGATGCTTCCTACAAGCAAAAATGTACCAAAAGGAGTCTCACTGGGAAAAAGAAATGTGTTTAGTGCTTACTAATGAATGTATTTTAGATAAAAAAATAAGTTTTGTTACGCAATTATAAATTAAAAAAAAATTTTTTTAGTCTTTTATCTTTTATTTTAAGATGATAACTTGTTTAACATAGATACCTACATTGTCAGAAAACGTGACGTTCTATGACAAAATGAAAGTCATTTTCGGATTCAGTACACCCAAAAATATAAGAATTACGCAAAACAACCAAAACAGCTCTCAATTTTTTTTTGCAGACTTGTGTAATCACTAAATTAATCTATCACTACATAATTACCCACACTAACCCATTACGCTGGACTACCTTATAAACAAAATTATAACTAAATTACTTATTAGTAATGTCCTTGAAAGGGGATTGGACTCTCCCTCTCTACCTATCTAACCCCTGTGGATAAAGTCTCAAGTGATTAAGACACCATATTTATAATGAGGCAGATAATGAAAAAGCTAAAGAATTTAACAAACCTGCGTATATGTGTTTCGTCGACATGACCCAAGCCTTCGATAGAGCGCAATTAACAGATATAAAATTATTACGAGAAAAGCAGACAAATCAAAAGCTAATAAAAATCATACATGACATTAACACAGAATGTAGAATAAATAGAAGTGGGACATCTACTAAGCAAGGAAGTAAAAATAACCGCCGGAATAAGACAAGACAATTCACTTAGTTCCTTTATCTTCAACCTAGTCATGGACAGAATAGTGGAGAATCTTCCAAAAACTAGAGGATACAAAATGGGGCGGAAGAAGAAGAAGAAGACAAAATGGGAAACACACACTTTCACACAATCTGCTACGCTGAGGATGCAGTCCTCATCTCCCTAATCTTCCATCCTCATTCTGAGGACAACCTTCAGAAGATCTCTCATGCCTTCAATTTGGACGCGAGAAAACTAAACATGATTATCAACATAACCAAGACAAAATGTATGGTAGATCCATGGTAGTATTATTGAACAGGTTAATGATATTAAATACCTGGGAACAATGATAACAAGCTACGGAGACTTAAACAGGGAAGTAAAACAACAGTCTATGAAGGCATCACTAATAGCAGGTTGTTTGACGGATATAGTATGGAAAAATAAATACCTCATAGTGGAAAGTAAAATATGAATATACAAGATAACAATGAGACCGATCCTCACATATGCTGTAAAAACAAGAGCTGACACATGTAAAACAGCACAAATAATGAGGACAACAGAAATGAAAGTGATTATACACGATAGAATCCGCAACAAAGATCTACAAGAACTAAGTAAGAACCAGGAAATATTCAAATGGACCAGAACTAGAAGAAAACAATGGAATAAACACGTAGATCGGATGGACGACAACAGACTGATAAAAAGGGCTAAACTCACCCTTCGATAGAAAAACTACGGGCAGACCTCCGAAAAGGTGGAAGGAATGCTGGACGTCCACATCGGAAGAGGCCTAATGGGGATAAAACAGGCAATATTCCTACTTATATGACACACCATATAAGGAAGAAGAAGAAGAAGAAATTTAATAGATATTATTGTGATATTTATGGTTTTTGTAAATTTCGATTGCTTCTAAACAATCTAGTTTTTTTGCCCTTTTGTTCATAGTGTAAAATATTCGGACTATTTTTTTTCTAGAAAGTTATGTGACGTCTCTAAGAAATGTTTGGCAAAATTTAAATTTTGTTTTTTAAGTCTGTATGAAGCTTATATCTAGTGTTAAAATTTCTTCCTATTTGTCCTATATAAAGGCTATTGCATTCGATACATTTTAAATCTATAAACTCCTGATTTTTTAAATTTATCTTTTTTACTTTTTACATTGAAAATAATATTTGAAAATTTCTGTGACGACTTAAAAGCAATACAATGGTTTTCATTTTTCTTTAAAATATTTGAGATTTTATTGGATATTAGCTTTTACCCGCGACTTCGTACGCGTAGATAATGAGGTAATATAAATACTGATTTTTATTAGAAGAAGGTGATGTTGCAGTATTTTTTCTGTAAAAGGGACAACTTGATTGGGTGGAAATAGTGTGATGGTTCTTAGTGTAAAATTTCCTTATAAACTAAGTTTTTTGTTTGTTTATGTGGCGGCGACGAAATGACCAGCGTGATATGCGAGCTTACATGCGAGCAAGCCACATAAATTTGGCCGTGGAAGAAACAATCTTCCCGCGAATCTACGCCAGCTACCACTAAAACTATGGAATTATACAAATAAACCTAATATGAAATGTTTAAGGTAAGCTCGGCGCGATGGAATGGATCGCGACAATATGCTTAGGTTTTTGAGTTTTAAACGTTGATGGGGTACGGACGTGTAGGACTACATATAAAATTTAAAACTCGATTGTAACTTCAGGGAAGTGATATCAAAATAAATATGAAAAATGTGTCTAATTATTTTTATTTAATAGTATTTACATAAAGTTGTAAGTTAAAAAATACTATATAGGGTGAAAGATACCAATATTTAAATATTTTTGAGAAGCCGCTTGTCAGAGCCGAGAACTGAACCATCATAAATGAGAAATAGATGAACCAAACATTGACAAAAATGCTTCTCAGAAATATTTTTTCTTAAATTAGGAAAAAACCATGAAATCTGAATTTCCTCTAATTAAAGGCATAATATTTTTCAAAAGTATTTGATCCTCATTATTGTGTCTATCCATTGGTGCCATAAAAGGCAGGGTCACTTATTTGTTGTCATTTAGGCTGGTTCGATTCCCTGTTCAAGCAAGCAGTTTTTTAAAAATGCATTTTTAGTGATGTTTAAAAATAATGAAATGTTTTCTTCACATAAAATTTGCTCAATATTCCCCCACCCTCACCGACCGCTTCAAATTTCCACCCTGTAAGTATATAAACTTTGCAACTTAATTTTAATCTTTAGGAGGCTGATTTTAAAAAAAAACACGCTAATTATTTTTGGAATAAGAATATTTAATCAAAGTTTCAACATAAATATTTCTTTACATACAAACTCCGTTAGTTTCTATGCATGTTTCGTATTTTTTTCAGGTAGATCCGTGAAAATTAGATACATTTTGATAAATTAACCCTTAAATCAGTCAAAACGTATTTTTATATTACTTACTTTCGAATAGTATACAAAAAAGTTTCAAAATTGTACCTTGAAAAAATAATTAATGTTTTACCATACAAACTTTGCCACCCCCGTTCCCTCCCTTAGGAGATGAATTTTCCAAAATAATGAAACATGTATTATTTTATTTCTTTTAAAGAGTATATTTACAAAGTGTCATCATCGTAACTTTTAAAAAAATGTTTCTCCATACAATCTTTACCACCCCCTTTTCACCCCTTTAGGAATGGAATTTCAAAAAAAATCCATCCTTAGTGTACCCCTAAAGTACCCATAGAATATTTCCTCCAAATTTCAAATCTCTAGGTTCACCGGTTTAGGCTGTGCGTTGTCTGTCAATCAGTCACGGTATTATTTTATAGGTAACTAGCCGGGCCCGCGGCTCCGCTCGCGTGGACTTGATTCACTACGATTGTCACTGCTTATTCCTTATGTTACCTAACGTAATAAAATATCTCCCATTATTTCCCCTTATCTCCCAATATTTCTCCTTATCTTCCATTACCTAGGCTTATCTCTGCTTAGCTCCCATTATTTCTCCTTATCTCCCATTATTTCTCCTTATCTCCCATTATCTCACCTTATTTCCAATTCTCTAGGCTTATTTCGACTTATCTCGCAATATGTCTCCTTATCTTCCATTATTTCTCCTTATCTCCCATTGTCTAGACTTATCTCTGCTTATCTTCCATTATTTCTCCTTATCTCCTATTATTTCTCCTTATCTCATCTTATCTCCCATTATCCAGGCTTATCTCGACTTATCTCCCATTATTTCTCCTTATATCCCATTATTTCACCTTATCTCCCATTATCTAGGCTTATATCGAATTATATAGAACATATGTATAAATTTATAAAAAACACGTAAATCGGATGGTTCTCGAGTGATAAGCGCACTAACGGACAGAGAGACAGAGAGACGCTGCATTTTATATATATTATATTCTTTGCTACATGATATTGTTCCATATTTAATGCTTTAGGCAGTGTATTGCAAGAGAACGCGCTAGCGGCAAATTTTTTTCCGACTTGATTCACTATTATCGTCACTGCTTATTCCTTATGTCACCTAACGTAATAAAATATATCCTATAACCTGGCCAGAGAACACACGTATTTTTTTAAAAAAAGCACGTAAATCGGATAAGTGGTTCTCCAGTGATAAGCGCACTAACGGACAGACAGACAGACAAAGAGACGTTACATTTTATATATATTATAGATATTCTTTGCTCCTTGATATTGTTCCATATTTAATGGTTTAGCATGTTTAAAAAAAAGCACTTAAATCGGATAAGTGGTTCTCCAGTGATAAGCGCACTAACGTACAGACAGACAGAGATACATTGCATTCTATACATATTATAGATGTAATAAAATATATATCTATAACCTGGTCAGAGAACATATGTATGAATTTAAAAAATCACGTAAATCGGATAAGTGGTTCTCGAGGGATAAGCGCAGTAACGGACAGACAGACAGACAGAGAGACGTTGCATTTTATATATTATAGATATAGATTATTATTATTATTATTATTATATAACCTGGCCAAAGAGTATATGTATAAATTTAAAAAAAGACAGGTAAATCGGATAAGTGGTTCTCGCGTGATAAATGCACTAATGGACAGACAGACAGAGAGACATTGCATTTTATATATATTACAGATTATAGATATTCTCTGCTACATAATATTGTTCCATATTTAATGGTTTAGGCTGTGTATTGCAAGGGAAAGCGATAGCGGCAAACTTTTTTCCGACTTCATTCACTATTTTACGTCACTGCTCATTCCTTATGCTACTTATCGTAATAAAATATAGCCTATAACCTGGCCAGAGAACATATGTATGTTTAAAAAAAAAAAGTATGTAAATCGGATAAGTGGTTCTGCAGTGATAAGCGCACTAACAGACAGACAAGCAGACAGACAGACAGACAGACAGAGACGTTGCATTTTATATATATTATAGAAGATTTGCCCGAAGTATGTGAGATTTGTGTGTTTTTTTGGGAGTTTTGATTTTGGGGTATATTAGACTAATAGTTAGTGATGTTCGTATTTTGGAGATCAATTTGTTGATTTCAGAGACATTGTATCCGTTATTAGCAATAATAGATCTAATGATATTAAGTTCCCTCTCCATTTCCGTTTTTTTTCTAACGATATAGAGAAGGCCCTATGTACGAGTACCATTGATCTATAAGGTGCTAGTTTATGAGACATTGGATGGAGGGCACCTTTAGATACTGTTGTATCTGTGTATGTGGGTTTTCTGTAGATATCGAACAATAAATGATTATTATTATTTTATAGTGATGTCTAGGAAATTGATGTTGTTGTCTTGTTCCTCTTCTAAAGTGAATTTAATTTTGGGGTGAATAGAGTTCAGTATGTTTAAGACTATTTTTAATTCTCCATTATTTCCTTTGAAATAAACCAAAATGTTGTCCACTTATTTGTACCAGAAAAATTTCTTTTGGCTCCTTTTGAACTTAAACTGCAGTCACGCCTAGTGCAATTTTTTATACCTGTCAGTTTAACAAAATAAAACTATACTCTGTAACCTGTGTTGTTAAATGTACTGTATGTTTGGGAGCAGTGCCCCAAACATGAGAGCAGTATTTCCTCGTTGGTCGAATTTGAGCTTTATACAGAATTATCAAAATATCACCACAACTTTCATGGTAGAAGCACCGGGAACTGTAGAAGAAGACAGACTAATTTTTAACATAAACTCCTGGACAAAATTAACGCAACAATCTGAAAATTAATTTTTCTTTTTCTTATATCAGTTTTAAAGTTTATCGAGTATTTGAAATAGTAGGCTATGCATATTTTGTTTCGTTGTTCATGACAGAAATCAAAACAATTCGTTTAGATTTACAGTTTTAAAGAAATTTTTAGAAGATAAACAATTTTCTGTAATAATGCGATAGATTTTCTTTAAACGTAAGCTTATAAATTGTTCCCTTTTTCAAAGTAATACGTTTTTGTGGTAGACTGTTTTATTTTTGACCACGAAGAATTAGAAAAATGAATCGTACAAGGAATTTAACTGAACACGAGGTAGTGCGAGCCTCAGTTTTATTGGACGAGGGATATTGTCAGAGTTATGTTGCCAATTTGTTAGGCAAACATCGTTCCACAATAAGTCGTATGGTAAGACGCTTGAATGAAGTAGGAGCTTATTCTAGAAGGCTAGGGCAAGGGCGAAAACGATGCACTAGCGACCTAGATGAACGTTTTATAAGACAATATGCTTTAAGAAACAGGACTGTCACTAGTTCTATAATAAGAAACAAACTCGAAGCTGTTCGCAATGTCACAATTTGTTCTAAAACAGTTAGAAGACGGTTAAATGAAGCTGGATTAAACAGTAGGAGACCAGCCACTGCGCCCTTGCTTACTAGAGAGAACAGAGTTGCCAGGTTACGTTTTGCTCGAAATCACGAAAACTGGTCTGTGGATGACTGGAACCAAGTTTTCTTCACAGATGAAACTATGGTTAGTTTAAAACATCCAGATGGTCGTGAGCGAGTATGGCGAAGAACAGAAGAGAGGTTTGCTCCTTGCAAGATCTCTGCAAGGATTCCATTCGGCGGTGGCTCTGTTATGTTCTGGGGTGGCATCTGCTTTGATGCTCGTACAGAGTTAGTTCCTGACCGTACGAGATCCATGAATGCTGACTACTATCTTGAGAATATTGTAATAGCACATGTGATGCCTTTCGGTCATTTTGTGGGGCCCAATTTCCTGTTTATGCAAGACAACGCTCGACTTCACGTGGCTAGGGAGGTACTCGATTATCTTAATCAAGTTGATATACCGATTATGCAATGGCCACCAAAAAGCCCGGATCTGAATCCGATAGAACATATATGGGATCACCTTAAGAAAAATGTGAAACGTCATATACCTGCACCTAGAAACCTGAGGGAACTTGAAAATGCAGTTATCACAGAATGGGAGCAAATTCCTCAAGATTTTATCCAAAATTTAATTAGAAGCATGCCTAGGCGCATAAACGCTGTCATCCGAAGTAGAGGAGGCAACACACGCTACTAGTGTCCCAGTTACACCATTAATTTTGCTACTAGTGTCCCAGTTTATTTTTTTCATTATTATATAATTTCAACGATTTTGTTATTAGGTCTTAAGAATAATTTTAATTCGAATCTTATAGAGAAATTTGGTAGCTAATTCACTTTTAAAGTATCCGAATAAGTTTTTTCTCACTTTCAGTGTAACCAATGTTCATAAAAATTTATTAAAATTCATTCATTGTAGAAATTTAATATATTGTTGCGTTAATTTTGTGTGTATATTAATGAAATTTGTTTCGTTTTCTGTTCTAGGTTGAAAACAACACTAGCAATCGATTCGCCTGATTCAGGCCTCGCATAAAAGATGCCTTGTCGACTTGGGTTCTGAAGCTGCCATTTTAAATTAGAAAGATTTAAAAAAATGTTTTATACAAGGTGAGTTAACGATAGAGTAAAGTTCATTATCTCTTTTGTTTCGGGAATGACAAAAAAATGTTAAATACAATAATTTTAGGGAATGTTAACTGTACACTTAAATATTTGTTTAATAAAATACTTCAAATAAATTTTTACTGCTTTTATTACACTCTCGAAAAAAAGTTCTCGAAATTAGCCTTTTTTTTCTGGAACCTAGAGTGGCCTTACCCCTTAATCCAAAGGTAGTTTTATGTTGGGATTGTGGAATCTATGGCCCAATGACACTACTCAGTATACATCACCACTACACAAAACACTATTCTTGCACTCGATATCATCGCTTCTGATGAAGCTAACATGGTTAGCGAAACGCACGCCGAGTGCAAAAATAAAGTGCTTGTTGTAGTGGTGATATATACTGAGAAGTAAAGGTAGTTATGATAAACATTTAAATAAATCAAACCTTATCGAATTAACAGTTAAGAAAGTTACCTTCCTTGTGCATAAATTCCGTCTCTTTGTTCAACCTTTCCATGTGATGCCTTAGGTCCTTGTATTCTGTAAGAATATTCGTATTTCGGAGGGTTCTGCAACAATAAGGAAAATAGGGTGACAGAAAAAATATTCAAAATTCAAAAAAATTGCTTCTAAAATGTTACTTTTATACTTTATGATATTATTATTATTATTATGATTCTTTTTTCTCACATTTGGTCAATGTGGTTCCATGTTTGGCCGACAGCATAAACGCTATTACCATTGTGTATTAAGGAATGATCTGACAATGTTACATGTTTTCAAAATCACTGACTTCTGAATGTTTCTGTGTATGTTTGTGTTGAGTCCTAATTGTACTAAGTGTGATCTGAATGGTGTTGGTGTAAAGCCTGTGGCTGATATGACAAGGGGGACAATGATGACTTTTTCTTGTTTCCATGGCCTTTTTATTTCTGTTGCAAGATCTGTGTATTTGGAGATTTTTTCTGTGTATTTCGTTTGGTTGTATATGTCGTTGGGGACAGCTATATCAATTAGATAGGTGACTTTTCCTTTCTTGCCCCGAGAAGTAATATCGGATCTATTGGCGGAGACTGTTTTATCTGTATGGATACTGATGTTCCAGTAGAGCTTGTAATCTTTATTTTCAAGTATAGATGTTGATGTATATTTGTAGTAGGGATTTGTGTTTTCTATGAGTTTGTTGTGGTTAGTGCTTGGTAAACTGCTTTTGCCGCTGAGTCATGTCTGGTTGTGTTCTGTTCCGGCTAATATTTTACACCCGCTTATTACGTGTTCGATCGTTTCTTTATGCTGGTGGCATTTCCTGCATCTGTCTTCTCTAATAGTTGGGTCTTTGATGTTATGTTTTTGGTAGTTTCTGGTTAATATGACTTTATCCTGGATGGCAAGTAAGGATCCTTCGGTTTCAGGGAATAGCTGCCCATCCAGGGTATGATTGCTTTTTTATTTATGTAGGCTTGTTCTATGTGGTATCTGTGTTTTCCGTGGAGTGTTTTTTCTTGCCACGTTCTCATCTTTTCCTGTTGTAATTGGGTGTGACTGTGTGTGTCTCTGCTGGGTGGTCTGCTCGAGATAAGTCGAGAGGTGTATAGTTTTTGTCTGCTTTCACTATTGCTATGTAGAGGCTGGTTTGCTTGATGTGAAAAAGTTTCTTAAGTGCTTGTATTTGTTTTGTATGTAGTGATCTTATATCTATGATTCCTCTTCCTCCTGCTTTCCTCTCGATTGTAAGTCTTTCTTTGCATGCGTTGGGGTGTAATTTCCTTTATTTGGTGAATTAGAACATATAAGGATGTGAATGTTTTCTATGTCTATGTGTGACCAGTTGATGATACCAAATGAATATGTGAGTGCAGGTATAGCGAACCTATTGATGGCTTTGGTGAGATTTTTGGAGGTTTTGTTTGTATAAGTTTCATAAGTCTGTTTTTGATTTCGGTTTTGGGTTCTGTTTTGATGTGAGTGTGGCTGAGTTTGGTACTTTGATAAAAGCATAGATATTTATATGTTTCTTTGTTGAGTATCAACAATGAAACATTCGATAACATATCGAGTGTTTCATTGTTGATGGTTTCTGTCTCATGGTGGCCTTTCTATTGGCCTTTGTTGATGTGGAGCACTTTGCATTTACTTATACCAAATTCCATATTGATATCTAAGGTGAATGTTTCTGTGATTTTGAGAAGTTTTTTCAGCTGTGTTTCTGTGGCAGCGTAGAGTTTTATGTCATCCATATATAGCAAGTGATTTATTATATGCTGGTTCAATTTTTGGAGTCTAATATAGTAGCCGTTGTCTGTTCTGTTTAGTGTATTAGTATTATTATTAATATTATTTAAAGAGACAAATTGGATGCAACAGATTCTACCGCTTCTAACCACACAGGCTACTATGCGATAAGATCAAATAATGACGATCACGTCTCACGTCCGTTTTGTTAGTTATCGACCAAACTTATCTGCCAGAACAGTCTGAGAAGAAAACTGCCCTTAGCTCTTGATTACAAGTGAAGCAGAGATGTGATTCTGTAAGCGCACTCTTTAGTTTATCTTTTCCTTATCTCTTTCAAGAGAGTGATAAACTTATGACATGTAACAGAGGCACCAAAGGTAAAAGATCCCTATTTTGACCGTCTTTTCTTATTTTTTTTTACAGAATCTCGATCCAAATATCCGATGGCAGGGACCATTATTGTTACTAAATGCACTGGAAACAAAGAGCGAAGTTAGCAGTTCAAATCTGTTTTCTCAATTACAAAACTATTTTTTGTTGTTTTATAGAGATAGATTTATTGGCTTGCAAGCGCCTGGAGCTCGATCACAAAAGTCCAGTAAATGTGGCACCGGTCATTTTCCACAATCCACTTGACGGCTCTCGAAAAACCGAATATCTAAAATGGTAATATAGGACAGGTAACGTTGCATGATGGATTTACGAAGATACACCGTGAACTGGGGATACTGAAACTGAACGTATAACTGATTCTGGTTCTTTGATACATGCCCTACATTTAATGTCTGCCTGATTGATAAATTGACTCAGATACAATAAGATATTAATCATCCTATCCTAATCGTATGCTTCTTCTTCGGGTACCATGACTGTTCAACGATCGTTGGTTATGCTGTTGGCTACCATGTTGATGATGAACGTTTTATCGACAGCCTCTCAGAAGAGTTGAACTATAGACTTTCCGTTCCACTGCCTCAAACCACGAAGTTCTCCTTATCCCTGGACCACGTCTGCCTGGAATCTTTCCCTCTATAATCAGATGCAAGATTTCGTATTTTTCTGGATGACTCATAATGTGGTCAAAATATTTTAATCTGCGTCCCTTGATGGTCGTGACCACCTCCAAGTCTTTGTCCATGTTGCTGCTGTTCCAACTCTGATTTTCAGCAGTCGTCGATACACCCACATCTCGAATGCCTCCAGACATTTAAGCGTTAGTTACTTAGGTGCCGTCCACGCTTCCATGCGGTACAAGAGAACCGAAAAAACATAGAAGCCTACCATTTTCATTTGTAGTTTTAAAGATAGGTCGTGACTAGTTAAGATTTTGTTGTGCTTCGTAATGCGGCTTGAGCCTTCTCTTTTCGAATTTTGACTTCCACAGTCGAGTCCCACTGGTCGATGATACTGCTACCGAGATACATCAATTTGTCAACTCTCTATATCTTTGTACCCCAAACTGTAATACCACCATCTTCAATATTAGATTCTTTGGTTAAAATTAATATATTTTTGTTTTATTTGCATGAGTCTAAATATAAGTGTCAGTTATTTTATCTATGAGTTTTTGTTGATCTTTTCCGTTATTAGTAAAAATTAATGTATCATAGGCGTATCTGATGTTATTACTGTTAACGCAATTGATGTTGATTCCTTCAGTGTTACCAGTGAGTGCTTCATTGAATATCACTAACGAATAGAGATTGAACAACAAGGGTGATAGAATACAACCCTGACGTACTCTCCGCTTGATTTTAATTTCATCCGATCCTATCCTGATAAGCTACTATAAATACCTCGGTCTCTGACTTCAGACTTCCCGTGTGTAAAAGCTAAATATAGGTTTTTTTCCACAGGTGCAACGAATTGATGTTTCTGTAAAACACTCTATGCTGGGTCTTTTTGTATGCTGCCTCGAAAATTCTGGTTATTGTGCTTTTTTAAAAACTATCTTAATTAATTAATGTTAGTCTTCTATTTTACATTTCAATTTTGTCCCTAAAATTTACTGCTGGACAAAGTTGTTTTCGTGAAACACTCCATGTTGGGGTTTTTCTGTATGCTGCCTATAAAATTATGATTCTGCAGTTTTAATAACGGTCTTAAATCTAGACGATGTTAAGTCTATAATGTTAATATGGCATATCGATGATGTTGCTAGGGTGTACTGGCAGACTAAGTTGTTCCAACGCGCTATTCGCAGTCCTACTCTGAAGGGCTCCCATTACTCTCAATTCATGACCGTAGATTACCCCAGGAGAGAATCGGAATTCTGCAACCCTGCACGCTAATCTTACCAGAATTTGGTTCTGCATTATTATTATTACTATTACATCGTAAGCTAGTTCTACTGGGCAAACTTTATCCCATCTTAAATCGCGCCTGTAAGTTGCTGCCACGGACCAAGCTTCTGGTATACAACACCATAATAAAGGCAGGCCTCGCGTATGCCTGCCCCACCTGGTGCCAGCTCTCCAAAACAAGGAGAGCTCAACTTCAAGCAGTGCAGAACAAGGCCTTGAGGATGATCACGAGAACCTCATGGTTCATGAGGAACCGACAACTCCATAGGGACCTCGGTGTGCCTACCGTAAAGGCACACATGAGGAAAATCCAACAGAAGTTCCTGGAGAAGGCGTCCCAGCACCCCAACCCGTGCATTAGGGAAGCCTTCCGACTCCCACCTCACGTCAGCCGCCAGTTCCCGAGGCCGTCCGACCCGCTGCTCTCGGACGAAGACGATGACCCCCCTCGCCCGCCGTGACAAGAAGATTGTCAATCTAGGTTAAGTTTAAATTAGTCCTAGTTTAAGTCAATGTTACGTCCTAGTTTAAGAGTATGTCTTAGGCTAAGGTAGTTTTAGTCTTAGTTTTAAGTCTTGGCATTAAGAAACTCATGTATATAAAACACATTTCCTAGGTTAAGTTAGTATAGGATCACTAGTATAAGAGCTTAGGTTAAGTTAGTATAAGCATACATTCACTATCAGAAATTATTATACTTTCAAAATTTTAAGTAAGAGGCTTTGCCTATCTTGGTATTCAGTAAAGACAATGAGTAACCTAGTTCTACTAATAGTACTACTAAAAGTGAACAAAGTTCTTCATTCAGCAGTTAACACTGTTCTCTCAATCCATTTTAGTATGCATTTCACCGTCACATGGTACAGTACTTCTTGCAGTACAGGAACATCGCAGTGAGCTATAACAAACGGTATCTCTGACTTATGAAAGCGTAGAATATAAAAGCATACCTGTTCTCCGCCTAAGGCTGTTTAATGTCACAGTCTATCAGAGGAAGCTGGATCATAAAGGTTCTAACCCAGCAAGAAAAATCTACATCAGTTACTAAAAATGAAAACGTCTATATTTCAGCAATCACCTCTGTTTACTCGTCGCGTGACGCGAGATGGATTGACATATGAGAGAACAGCGGACAATGATGAGATATGAACTTTGTTCATTTCTTAGTAACATAGTTTATACTGGGTTTTATTACTGAGTTAGAATTCTAGCGTTCGAGCTGCCTATTGGTAATTCGTAGTAACAATCTCTTCTGTGGTTTTATGGCCGTAAGGAGTACCCTATACAGAGCAAGTATGTTTTTAAATTCTATGCATTCATATACGAGGGTTACCTTAAGTTTTTATAAAAACAATGAAAGAAAAAAAAAATTGGGACAAATCGTATTAATATTTCTCAAAATATTCGCCTTTTAGATTTACACACTTTTGGATGCGTTCGAAGCAATTCTCGAAGCATTTTTTCCACTCTGAAGTTAGTACCTCAAAAACATGGTTTTGGAATAACTCAACAGCTTCTTGAGGTAATGAAAATTGCTGATCACACATTTTTTTTTAATATACGAGAACGGGAACAAAGAAGTCATTAGGGGATAAGTCAGGTGAATAGGGGCAATGAGACATTAATTCGATGTTTTTCTCCGTCAAATAATCAATTATTTGACGTGCTGTGTGAGAGCAGGCATGGTCACGATGAAGAATGTAGCGACGTTTTCAGGTGTTTCATCGATGACTTCTGGCAAACGAATTGTTTTATACCATTCAGCCCTAACTGTTCTTCGATCCTCTAAAGCAATGATTGCAATATGTATGTATAATCAAAAGAACAAGCGGTCATTTTCCTGGAAGTGCTTCGCGAACGAACCTCTTTTATTGGATTTGATTCATCTTGGAATATCCGAAAAGTTCATTGTTGCTTAGTTTCCGGCTCGTACGAATATATCCAATTTTCATCTCCTATTACGATGTTGTATACGGATCTTGCATGTCCTCGGTCGATTTTTTTGAGCATTTACTTACACCAATTGACAGGAGCCTGTTTTTGAGTTTCGGTCAAATTAGAGGAATCTATCAGAAATAGATTTTTTCACAGCTAAATGTGCATGCAAAATCGAATGTATAGGGTGAGTCAAGGTTAGAGTAAAGTTCTTTATCTCATTTGTTTCGGAAATGACGAAAAACTGTTAAATACGGTAGTTTTAAGGAATGTTAAGGTGCACAGTTTAAAATTATTTTTGAGTATACAGGATACTTCAAAAAAGTGTGGCCGATAAAACATATGTTTTTTTTTAAATCTATAACTTTTTTGTTAATAATGTTATATACCTAAACCTAGTAGTTTTTCTAATATCTAATATATATCAAATTTAAAAAAAAAAAAAAAATAGTTTCAGTTTTGTAAAAAATTGCCAGTAGCGCCATTGTTTCTGAAGGTGGAATATTCATAATTGGTACGAGCGTTCTATAGAGATGAAAAAAAAGATATATGTAGAGAAATTTGAGTTAGATGCTACAGGGTGTTCAAAATAAATTTATGCATTTCGACTATTTTAAATTGAAAAATCTCAAATTCTTTAAAAGGCACACCCTGTATATTATTATTTTTTCTGATAGATTTTACAAAACCTTCCAACTTTTATTAAGTATGTCATATACCTATTTCTAATAGTTTACGATTTATTATGAATTTTTCAATTTTTACCCTCGTTTTTTAATATTCTTACGCTATTGTGAAAACATAAATAAATAGTTAGTAATAATTAAGGACACCCAAATATGCAAAGCGCATATATTGAATATTTTGCATATTATATGCATTTTTCTAAATATTTGCATAAATGCTTTAAAAATAGCATATATGTGCATATTTGAAGGAATTTATAATAATGTAGGTCTTTGGCAGGCGTTTTCATTCATTTTTCGGAATAAGGGTCAATGTTTAGGCCGCCGCCGCCGCGCCGGTGGTTTTCCCCAAATAAATTTTATTATTTTATGGTCAGTAAAAACCAGTCAGTAAACCCCAGACGGCCATCAGAGCAGACTTGTATTATTAATTTATTAGATTTCATTTTTGGTTGTGCTTTGAAAGTGGTTACGTCGATTTGTGCTTTTTATCTTGTGAGTCGTATTTTACTACAGTGAAATGCCCAAAGCCAGTAGTGTGTCAGTGTGGATTAAAATTTTTCAAAAATTTCGGAATGTTATGGAAAAAAATAGTGGGTTTCAATTTGTCAGCCAAGTAGCTAATGTTTTAAAGGGAAATTTTACTGATTCCACTGATTTAGATCCTATGCTATTAAATAATTTTAAAAATGCCCCTATTACATCAGTTGATGTGGAAAGGAGTTTCTCAATTTATAAATTTTTATACAACGATAGAAGACAAAACTTTTTAATGGAGAATTTTGAGAAACATTTTAGTAGTTTATTGTTTTTATAACTAACGGCGACCCTGTCTTTTGCAATATTTGCATATTTCCGCTTACTTAGTTGCATCGCCCTGTATGTATCAATTTTAAAATGTATGTTTTATTATGCTGTTTACTACGTATATAATTTTTATAATATGTAATATTATATTTAGATTTAGTTCATTCGCCCTATATGTTGAAAATTTAAAATGGGTTTTTTATTGCTACATTTGTATAGTACTCGTATCATGTAATGTGAAACGATAAATTTACATTTTTCAAAGTCTATTTCGATTTTTTTTACTACATATTTACAACATGTATGTGCATATTTTGAGAAAATTATTTGCATATTTATGCGTATATTTTAAAGTTTTTCACTTGCATATTTGGGTTTCCTTAGTAATAATTTTAATATAGTTTAGCTTGTCTAATGATTAATTACCCAGCCCCACAAAAAAAAAGTGGGGTATACTTTTGATATATATCAGATCCGTAGTATTTTTGCCCGCTGATCACGAATCTGACGTCAGAATATCGCCATCACATCTCAATTTTTTTCTAACCTCAAAAAATAGGTAAAAATTAGTAAAAATTAAGAAAAATATACTCCTAAAAAATTGATTCAAGCTTTTTCATGAATCCAAAGATGTATTAATATGTATTCGGACACGCTAAGCTAATATTCATCGGTTGGATTAAGCCATACAGTTCTGTTTTCTTTCTAACCTCAATAAATCAGACAGATATAGTGTTTCTCGAATGCAAAAACGAATTCAAATTAAAATTCAACCGATTCTTACCAAATTGGTACACGGGGGTTTTTTGGGTTGCTGATCATGAATCTGAGGTCGGATTTGCAAAATTCAAAATGGCGGATCCAAGATGGCGGATCCAAGATGGCGGACAAAATTTTTGAAAACCAACCGATTCCTACCAAATTTGGTATACAGTTGGGGAATCCTCAAACCTGATACTCTTAAACCCTGAAACTTTAGACTCCCGCACCCTGTAACCTCAAAAAATAGACCTCAATAACCCTGTAACTTTAAAAATGAGACCCAATAAACTCAAAACCAGGACTTTTAAACCATATACTCTCAAATAGTAGACCCTTAAGCCCTAGAATTGCGAAGGTTAGACCCGCGCCTAACTTTCCTTTTTTTGGCTGTATCTTGTTCTTTTTTTCCGAGAATGACCTATTCAAAGGCTTTCTGCCCAAACGCTTTTGAGGACTTGTTTCTCTTTTTAGCGACCAGCAATAGTCCGCTAGCATATGGTCATCCCATCGTCCTTGATACCGATTTTCTATGATTTTCAGATCTTGGTGAAAAAACGTTCCCCTTGCTCCTCACTGTAGTCACCAAGATTATCTGGGAAATCATCGATGTGTGAGTCCAGGAAATGTAATTTTAGATTCATTAAGCAACCTAATGTTTGAAAATTTTTTACCATTTTCTCGACTATTTCTTTGTACTTAGGACTTTTATTATTTCCCAAAAAGTTTGTTGCGATTTCTTTAAAACTAAGCTAAGCGGCTTTTTCAACTTTATTCATTTTAGTAACAAATAATGAATCTTGAAACAATTTTCTTATTTGTGGCCCGTCAAATACGTCTGCCTTAATTTTAGCTTCAGAAAATTTCGGAAATTTTTTATGCAAATATTTGAAACAAGGGCTGTTTGTATCTAATGCTCTCGTGAATTGCTTCATAAGTCCAAGCTTAATGTGAAGCGGGGGAATAAGAACTTTTCCTGGATCTACCAATGGTGGAAACAATACATTATTTTCACCAGGAGTGAACGATTCTCTTGTTTTTCTTATAATGACGTTCCCTGTCTCTGCTATTCCACAGACATTTATAACAGGGATAAAGTGTAAACCCTGACTGTTGGCCAAGCAATATTGTTACAATTTTCAGATCTCCACAAATTTTCCAGTTGTGATCAACATATTTTATTTTTATCAAAAGCTGCTTCATTTTTTCATATTGCTCTTCCGTAACTGTGGAATGAGCAATCGGAATGGGAGCGTAAACGTTGGTATTATGCAGTAAAACTGCCTTAATGCTCCGTTTAGAAGAATCATTGAACAGTCTCCATTCTTCAGGATCGTATGAGTTATTTTGAAATTCATCCATTAGACCTTTTACATCGGTACAATATGAAACTGACAATTCCTCGTCCATTGTGAAATATTTTCGAAATTCTTCATCTCTGTTTCTATAATAAGAAATCGTAGCTTTTGGCTTAAGTAAATGTCTTTTCTTTAAAAAGGAAGCAAGATGCTCTGAACCATCTTTGGATAAGCCTAAATCTCTGACTAGATCACTAAGTTCTGACTGTGATACGAGTATTGGTTCTGGTTTACGGTTGTATGGTAGAAATTCTTTATCTGTGTCACTAGTATATGATAGGTTGTCACTAGAACATTCATTAGAAACAGTGTTTGAATCTTTTTCGACAGTCTCAATGTTTTCGGCATGAACTGATAAGGTGAAATCATTTGTTTCCATAACATCAGCATCAAGTGGTTCAGGAGGCGGAATTAGTTTAGTTGGTCTTGTTACTGTCGAAACATCGTTATAAGTAATAGTTTATTTTTTCGGTTATGCCTAGATACAACATTCATACAAAAGTAGCAATCATTTTCACTGTATGGTCTATTCCATATTGCTGGTCTGGAATATTTAATCGCCTTCTTATTGATGTACAACATTATTTTGCAAGAACTGCAAATTATGTGGGGAACCCAATCTGTATCCTGGTGCTGTATTTCAATGTTAAAACAATCCTTATATAAGGTTTTAATCTTATCCGTTATCGGTGACCCCATTTTACTCAATACGTGTTGACAGCAAATATAACAAAATGAATCACTGTTTTTATCGCACTTATGAAAAGTCCTTGTACCGTGAGACCGTTTTCTTGTAGCATTATACTCTACATGAGCCAAGTCACCCACACATGAAGAGCTACGGTCGCTGGATGACGACGGCTGCGGGCCCGCTTTCCCCCACCCTGACCAACCGCCGATACTGGGTTTCCGAGTCCCTGCATCGTAATTCTCTTTCTTCTACCTGCCATGACGGCATCTAAGCCGTTATCCAGGGACTCTGCCGGCTAGTGAAGTAACACCGTTGCCCACCATCACCACGTGGAGGTGCCCTGGATGCAGGTAGAAGAATAAAAATCGACCGATGAATTTTCTCGGCGTTCAAAATGGCGCGAAAACATCTGCCATCTTGAATTTTGCAAATCCAACCTCAGATTCGTGATCAGAGACCCAAAAAATCCCCGTGTACCAAATTTGGTAAGGATCGGTTGAATTTTAATTTGAATTCGTTTTTGCATTCGAGAAGCACTATATCTGTCTGATTTATTGAGGTTAGAAAGAAAACAGAACTGTATGGCTTAATCCAACTGATGAATATTAGCTTAGCGTGTCCGAATACATATTAATACATCTTTGGATTCATGAAAAAGCTTGAATCAATTTTTTAGGAGTATATTTTTCTTAATTTTTACTAATTTTTACCTATTTTTTGAGGTTAGAAAAAAATTGAGATGTGATGGCGATATTCTGACGTCAGATTCGTGATCAGCGGGCAAAAATACTACGGATCTGATATATCGCATCAAAAGTATACCCCACTTTTTTTTTTGTGGGGCTGTGTTATTATGACGTAATAAATGTTCAAAAATATGCCCGTCTACTTGAATACACATGTTTAGTCGTTTTACTATATTTTCTTTCACTTTCCTTAGCATAAAGGGCGTTATTGTCCTGCGCGCATCCCGTATCCTATTTTCCATATCTACTGGTGTTGTAGGGGGATTCACATAAACACGATCTTTAATGTAGCACCACAAAAAGAAGTCTAAAGGTGTTAAGTCACATGATCAAGAGGGCCACTGAATGAATCCATCCCTACCGATCCATTTTTGTGGGTAACGATCGTTTAAAAATTCCCGAAGTTCCCGGTGGTAATGAGCAGGAGCTCCGTCTTGTTAAATCCACATTTGTTCCCTTTCAAAGTTACCAACTTCTTCAAGAAGCTGGGGTAATTCGTTTTGCAAAAAATTTAGATATCTTGAACTTCCCGGACCCAAAAGTGATTAACTGTTGAATAATAATGCATATTATGGCTGTTAACTGCTCCATTACTGCGAAAAGTAGCTTCATCAGAAAACATTATTTTGGATAAAAAAATTGGACCGGCCTCTATTGCTCCATTCATGGTGGTACAAAAGTTTACTCGTCGTTCAAAATCACGGTCTTGAAGTTCTTGGTGTAGTTCCATATGAAAGGGATGATACTTGTATTTTCTCGTAGTGCGATTAGCCGTAGACTGGGACGTGCCAGATAAGTCAGCTAGTTGACGGCTGCTGACCTGGGGATTATCTTCAACATGAAGTAAAATCTTCATTTCTTTTTCCTCATTGGTAGCATTCTGGTTTACTACTTTCCGTTTCGTATACTCAGTGCTACTACTACCAACAAACCGTTCCATTAAGCTCTGAAAAAATTTTCTAGATGGTATACGTCTATTAGGGTACTTTACTCCGTAAAGCCTTACTGCCAAAAGACAATTTTTTCCCGCCTCGCCCAGTATATAAACCATATCAATTAATTCATTTTTATGAAAATCCATAACTATTACCTTTATACGACAACAATACCTCAACAAATTAAACTATTTTTACTTGCTTAAAAGACATGTCAAAATTTGACAATGCCTACATTTTTGTTTTGTCTTGGTAACTATGATGTTATAGCGTAGTGTATTAAAAACAAGGGTAAAAATAGAAAGATTTAAAATAAATCTAAAACTATTAGAAATAGGTATATGACATACTTAATAAAAGTTGGATGGTTTTGTAAAATCTATCAGAAAAAAAAATAATATACAATTTAAAATCATCGTAAGTCGAAATGCATAAAGTTATTTTGAACACCCTGTAGCATCTAACTCAAATTTCTTTACATATATCTTTTTTCTCATCTCTATAGCAAGCTCGTACTAATTATGAGTATTCATTCAGAAATAATGGCGCTACTCGCAATTTTTTACAAAACTGAAAACTGGTATTTTTTTTAAAAAACTGAAACATTAGAAAAACTACTATTAATAAAAAAGTTTATAAAATTTTACGTAGAATTTATAAATAAATTACATAATAGGATGTTCCATTTAAAAATTCATACACACTTTTTGAAGTGCCCTGTATACTCAAAAATAATTTTAAACTGTTTACCTTAACATTCCCTAAAACTATTGTGTTTAACATTTTTTCGTAACTCCCGAAACAAATAAGTTTACTCTATAGTTGACTCACCCTGTACTGGAGTCTTCGATATGCCTAAGGATTCCTCTATCTCACGGTAAGTCACATGCCGATCATCTTCAATCATGTTGCGCACAGCATCGATGTTTTTTGGAACAACAACTGATTTTGGTAGACCTTTATGAAATTCATCGCTAACGGAAGCACGGCCATGACGAAATTCTACAAACCAATTGTAAACAGTCTTTGACGGTAATTTATTACCAAAAGTTGAACGAAGCAATTCGAAGCATTGTTATTGAGTTAGGCCTTTACTAAAATCGTATAAAATCATCAAACGAAAACCTTCACGTGAAATTTCCGTTTGTTCACAAAACTGTTTTTTTAAACGCTCACTGTAAACAAACTGCTAGGCCAATTTCTGAGCTGCCACTGTTTTAACAATAACAAATGTCAAATTTTACAACAATGGTAATGTCACGTCTCAATAGCGCCATCTAGTGGTCGTTTGTAAAAACTTAAAAGACGGCCCTAGTAGTAAGCTACAGATACAATTTGTTGTATGTTAAAGCGATATTACATCGTATGAACAACGCTACGAACTCCCGCTGAAAGCAGCCTAAGTATTTTACGAACAGGATCTTGATATAAATAATGATGGTTGTCTATCAAAGTAGATATAATAATAAAAAAAGAACTCTTAGAACAGTTTCTTTCAATAGTCCGTTTAAAATATTTCAATATTACACATTGTGTAGTTTAAATGAAAGCAAAAGAAAATAATACGTATGTAGTTAGTAGAAAAGAGAGTAAAGTGAATGTTAACTACATCTTAAATCTCCTCCGATTTGTTTTTTTTTATTTTTCGGAAAACAATGGCTTCGATTGAAAGAGATTTTATAGAATAAAAAGTTTCATCTGACCCTATTGTTTATTGATGCATAGTGTAAATCAAGTCGATTCAAAAAATGATCTGTAATTATCTATTAGTATCTACATGTTTCTAGTTTTTGTTTTTTTTTTAAGAAAAATTCTGTTGATGAGTAGAGCAACAAATGCGATTTTTAAGGTTTCGTCATTGCAGGCAGCAATTTAAAAGATACTTCAGCAATGTAAATTCAGGCATTAATGAAACACTAATTACAAACAAAGAAATTTAGTGATGATTGTAAAGTCCATAGGTTGAAATAATAAAGAGAGAACTCAAATAATTTCACAAAATTTTAACTCTCAACTTCTTGTACTTTACTCATAATTTTTTAAAAAATATAATAATATATTTAAGACCTAATACTTTTTAAAATGATAACCATTGATATCATTTTATTTTCTTCGAGTCAAATTTGTAGAAGAATTTATTTAAAATTATGAAAAAAAAATAATAATAATAACTTTTCTTAAAGAAGAAGGATGAATTTGTGGCAAAATGGAAAAATTATATCAAAATGTATAGTGTGAGAAAATTCAGAACAAGTTTCAAAGAATGAAACAATTTTTTTGGAATATCTCGAAAAATCAGTCCTGCAGTCAAATTTAATTTTCATATTCGTAATCTACGCCCCCAAAATACGAAAATCGGCGAGGCACAGGATAACTGTAAAATCGCCCAAAACTCTACAGCAGGACCGTATTTTTCTGAATTTATAATAAGAACTTGCCTAAAAATGGTATCAAGGTCATCTGTCTATAAACTGATATTATCTACATGCCTATAGGATCAATTTATAACGATATAACTATCCTCATATAGATAGTAATCGCTTAAGATTTGAAGTACTAAGTTTGATATACAACGAACATACTTACAGGATCATATTCTCGTGGAGGAGCCACATATCCAGGCGGTTTCTTCGCTTCAGTGCTAACAAACGTTAATATAAAAATTAACGTCACCTGAAATAAAAGAGTAGTATAAAAATTTTGGTAATTTTTTAGATATAAAAACGTGAATTATATATATATATATATATATATATATATATATATATATATATATATATTCAGTAAAACCTGTCAAAAGCGGCCATAAATAAATTTAGGAATATTGGCGGTTTAAGACAGGTGGCAGTTATTCCCAGGTTTTGCGCCCTATAAATAAAAGATATATATTATTAAACATTTTCTTTATTTTACTAAATAGAGTTAGCATACATACAGATTGAAAAGTTAAAATGATTTAATAATATAAAAAAAATATTTTGAATGTACAGTACACTATAGTAATATACACTCCTGGACAAAATTAACGCAACAATATATTAAATCATGCAAATATCTATAATGAATTAATTTTAATAATTTTTTATGAACATTGGTTACACTAAAAGTCAGAAAAAACTTATTCGGATACTTTAAAAGTGAATTAGCTACCAAATTTCTCTATAAGATTTGAATTAAAATTATTCTTAAGACCTGATAACAAAATCGTTGAAATTATGTAATAATGAAAAAAAATAAACTGGGACACTAGTAGCAAAATTAATGGTATAACTGGGACACTAGTAGCGTGTGTTGCCTCCTCTACTTTGGATGACAGCGTTTATGCGCCTAGGCATGCTTCTAATTAAATTTTGGATAAAATCTTGAGGAATTTACTTCCATTCTGTGATAACTGCATTTTCAAGTTCCCTCAGGTTTCTAGGTGCAGGTATATGACGTTTCACATTTTTCTTAAGGTGATCCCATACATGTTTTATCGGATTCAGATCCGGGCTTTTTGGTGGCCATTGCATAATCAGTATATCAACTTGATTAAGATAATCGAGTACCTCCCTAGCCACGTGAGGTCGAGCGTTGTCTTGCATAAACAGGAAATTGGGCCTCAGAAAATGACCGAAAGGCATCACATGTTCTATTACAATATTCTCAAGACATTAGTCAGCATTCATGGATCTCGTACGGACAGGAACTAATTCTGTGCGAGCATCAAAGCAGATGCCACCCCAGAACATAACAGAGCCACCGCCGAATGGAATCTTTTGCAGAGATATTGCAAGGAGCGAACCTCTCTCCTGGTCTTCGCCATACTCGCTCAAGACCATCTGGATGTTTTAGAGTAACCCTAGTTTCATCTGTGAAGAAAACTTGTTTCCAATCATCCACAGACCAGTTTTCGTGATTTCGAGCAAAACGTAGCCTGGCAACTCTGTTCTCTCTACTAAGCAAGGGCGCAGTGGCTGGTCTCCTACTGTTTAATCCAGCTTCATTTAACCGTCTTCTAACTGTTTTAGAAGAAATTGTGACATTGCGAACAGCTTCGAGTTCGTTTCTTCTTATAGAACTAGTGACAGTCCTGTTTCTTAAAGCATATTGTCTTATAAAACGTTCATCTAGGTCGCTAGTGCATCGTTTTCGCCCTTGCCGTAGCCTTCTAGAATAAGTTCTTACTTCATTCAAGCGTCTTACCATACGACTTATTGTGGAACAATGTTTGCCTAACAAATTGGCAACATAACTCTGACAATATCCCTCGTCCCATAAAACTGAGGCTCGCACTACCTCGTGTTCAGTTAAATTCCTTGTTCGATTCATTTTTCTAATTCTTCGGGGTCAAAAATAAAACAGTCTACCACAAAAACCTATTACTTTGAAAAAGGGAACAATTTATAAGCTTACTTTTAAAGAAAATCTATCGCATTATTACAGAAAATTGTTTATCTTCTAAAAAATTCTTTAAAACTGTAAATCTAAACGAATTGTTTTGATTTCTGTCATGAACAACGAAACAAAATATGCATAGCCTACTATTTAAATACGCGATAAACTTTAAAACTGACATAAGAAAAAGATAAGTTCATTTTCAGATTGTTGCGTCAATTTTGTCCAGGAGTATATATATATATATATATATATATATATATATATATATATATATATATATATATATATATATATATATATATATATATATATATATATATATATATATATATATATATATATATACATATATATATATATATATATATATATATATATATATATATATATATATACATATATATATATATATATATATATATATATATATATATATATATATATATATATATAATATGGATTTTTAAAAAATGTATACATGTTATTAAGCTTTTTTGAAGTATCTTTCAATTGTTGTTTGTTTAAAATATTTTAGCTTTGATTTCAAAACCTCAGATTCACATGAAGGTAACACTCGAGAAATATCTATAGCCATTTCACCATTGTTATTGCACAAAAAATAGTTTTGTATGTCTATTAAATTTGCACAAATTTCACTCATACTAGAGAAAGTAGATTTTGGAGCTTCACATTCGTCCACATCACTGTCTAAATCAGAGTTAAGCTTTTGGTCTATATCGCGCAGTTCCTCAACAATTTCCGAAATACTGAAGTTTGAACTTTCATTAGGCACATTACTATCAATGGAGACAAGCTCATCCAAATTTACAATTATATCATGGTCTAAAGGAAAGACCTGAGCAAGGGGTATTTCGTCTTCTTCGTCAAAAATAGCATCTTCTGGAGCAACATCGGAGAATCCGGCCTTGAAACAACAATTTTAATTGTAGCTGAACAAAAAATTTTCCACGTAGTCGTAATCCATATTAGTGCATTCGTTAATTTTATGCTTTTTTCAGATTTTTCAGAGTCGCAATAACTGTCAACAAACGTAAGTACCCTTTTGATCAAAAATTTTCTATACATCATCTTAAAATTTTGAATTATTCCTTGGTCTAAAGGCTGACAATATGAGGTGGTATTTGGTGCTAAAAAAAACAGCTTAACATTTTCTAGTGGCACTTTAGAATCCAAGTATTAATGAAACACTAATTACAAACAAAGAAATGTAGTGATAATTGTAAAGTGCAAAAGTTGAAATAATAAAGAGATAACTCAAATAATTTCACAAAATTTCGACTTTCAACTTCTTGTACTTTACTTATAATTTTTTATAAAATATAATAATACATTTAAGACCTAATACTTTTCAAAATGATAACCATCGACATCGTTTTATTTTCTTTGAGTCAAAATTGTAGAAGTTATTTAAAATTAGGAAAAAAAATAATAATAATAACTTTTCTTAAAGAAGGATGAATTTGTGGCAAAATGAAAAAATTATATCAAAATGTGTAGTGTAAGTGAGAAAATTCAAAACAAGTTTCAAAGAATGAAACAATTTTTTGGAAATATCTCGAAAAATCAGTCCTGCAGTCAAATTTCATCTTCATATTCATAATTATTCCTTGGTCTAAAGGCTGATATGAGGTGGTATTTGGTGCTCAAAAAACCGGCTTAACATTTTCTAATGGCACTTTAGAATGGGAGGTAGCATTGTCCAAGAAAAGCAGCACTTTTCTATTTTGTTTCTTCATTTTATTATCAAATTTATGGAGCTAACTGGTCATAATTTCTGACGCCATCCAGGCCTTTTTGTTAGATACCCATTCCAAGGGTAACTTGTCAACATGACAAAAACAACGAGGACTTTTACTTTTCCCAATTATTAACCGATTTTCTTTTTCTCCTTCCATATTTGCACACAGTAAACTAGTTAATCGCTGTTTTGCTACCTTCTTTTCTGCACATCTATCATTTTTTAAAGCAAATATCTTTAGCGGTAGTAGTTTTCCAGGCCTCTACATTTTCCAAATTTACATCTACGGACTCACCAGAAACTAAATTAAAAGTAATATTGTGTCGTTTACAGAAATTTTTCAACCACTCATTTGATGCAGCGAAATTTTCCACTTTCAAGCTGCTTGACGCCTCCAGTGCTTTTTGTTTGAGCAGTGGTCAAGATATTGGAACTGCTTTATTTCTGGCCTTGGAAAACCAATTGTAGACAACTTGATCGATTGCTAATCCTGCTGACTTGCGAAATTTTCGTTTTTGCTCCAAGTTAACACCTTCTTCAAACATATTTTTTAGTTCACTCTTATTTTTTAATATATCGAAAATTTGCGTTTTTTCCAACCTCGAACTTTTCAGCCAGTTTTCGCGAACTAAAGGCAAACTTTTCACTTTCAGCGATGATAATAATTTTGTTTTTTAGTTACAAACGTTTTCGTTTCAGCGACATTAGTAAAAACGTGTTCAGTACGAAGACAACTTTAAAATAATGGAATAAACAGAAAACTTTAAATTTAAACCAGATAATTTTATCAACAATAATGGGTATTTCCTTGAATAAATTGCCGAGTTACCGTAGTAGTAAAAGTAAAAGGTCGAAGGCCCACAAAAATAATTAGTATGTATAAAACCCTTCGGCCAGCTCGAATGCCTTAAAAATTTCGATTTAACTGGCCGTGGCAGTTTAATACAAGTGGCCGTAATTACCAGGTTTCTGTATACGGGAGTTTATATGCAATAGGTTTCAAGAAGCTTAATAATGTCCGTTACCACAGGTTTCACTGTATATATATATATATATATATATATATATATATATATATATATATATATATATATATATAATATATATATATATATATATATATATATATATATATATATATATATATATATATATATATATATATATATATATATATATATATATATATATATTTATATATATATTTATATATATTTATACATATTTATATATATATATATATATATATATATATATATATATATATATATATATATATATATATATATTTATATATATAT
>CM032453.1:144024549-144087049 GCA_019049505.1 Pachyrhynchus sulphureomaculatus | reverse complement strand
ACTGTTTACGAAGCGAACGCGAAAATATCTCCTCGACGATTGATTTTTTTTCCGACTTTATCCGACATTCATCATTATAGGGCGATTAGTTACACACCTAAACCTTCTTCGTGAAACACGCTTTCTATTAGTAAAAAGCAAAATAAAATCGCTTTGACGAATGTTCTCACGGGTGTGAAATGTGAAATGTCATGACATTTAACGCCAAGACATCTTCTAGTGATCAACGCTTTGAAAAAGCTGGGTGAAATTCCATCGAAACGTCAGCGAAACCGTCCATCAATTCTTCTTCTTCGAGTGCCACTCCTATCGGAGATTAGAAATCATCACAGCTACTCTCACTTTATTTGCTGCTCTTCTAAACAGTTCAATTGAGCTGCAGCCAAACCAGTCGCGCAAGTTACGCAACCACGATATTCTTCTTCGTCCAACTTCCCTTTAATTTTGCCCTGCATAATATTCCGCAACAGTGAATACCTTTCTCCCCTCAACACATGTCCTAAATATTCCAGCTTCCTTTTTTTAATAGTGTTCATTAGTTCTGGGGCTTTGTGTAGTCTTTGGAGAATCTCGTTATTGGTTACCCTATCAATCCATGACACTTTCAGAATGCGCCGATAACACCACATCTCAAAAGCTTCAATACTTTTAGTATTGTTCTGCCTCAAAGTCCATGCTTCCACTCCATAAAGAAGCGTTGAGAAGACATAACAACGCAACGTTCGTAACCGCAGTACGAGGCTTAGATCTCGATTGCAAAAGAGTTTTCTCATTCTATTAAAGCTTGATCTTGATATCTCTATTCGGGTTTTAATCTCCTTTGTCTGATCTGTGTTCTCGTTCAGCCATGTTCGCAAGTATGTGTAACAATTGACTTTCTCAACACTGATGTTATTAACCAGAAGACGATCCTGGTTATTTTGAGATTTTGCCATCACCATAAATTTTGTTTTCTTTAGATGTATCTTTAGACCAAATTTATTGGAGCTGTTATTTAACCGCTCAACAAGATGTTGTAGGTCTTCTAAACTTTCTGCTAGCAGAACCGCGTCATCGGCGTATCTTACATTATTCAGGGTTTCACTGTTTACCGTTATGCCCTCGTGCGCCTCATACAGAGCTTCCTGACATACACTCTCGCTATAGATATTAAACAAAAGGGGTGACAGTATGCAGCCCTGACGTACTCCCCGGCGGATCTCTATCTCTTCCGTAATCATATTCTCCACTTTTACTCTCGATGTCTGGTTCCTCTATAGATTGCATATGATGCGGATATCTAGATCATCGATATTTTTATTTTTGAGGATTCTCTTTAATTGATCATGTCGAACTTTATCGAATGCCTTTTCAAAGTCTATAAAGCAAACGTACAGCTCCTGATTCATGTCCATGCATCTCTGTGACAACACGTTTATCGTAAACAGGGCCTCGCGTGTGCCCATTCCTTTTCTGAATCCCATTTGGGTCTCACTAATATCCATTTGAAGCTTTTTGTAGATCCGATTGAGTATTATCTTTAGAAAAAGCTTTAAGGTATGACTCATAAGGGATCCATCAATATATGTCAATAATTGACGAGATAAATGATTACACAGGGCAACAAAAAAATATTTTTGTTTTGGTGCCTGGGATTTTAGAGCTGATTTTAACTATATTTGGGACGCTAAATCTATACATGCAATCCGTTTTTCTCTATCAGCTCTACTTTTTTAGATACATCAACTTATCTACCAATGTGGTTTTTATTCAGTATATTCATTTATGAGAGTTCTAAAATTATTATATATTCATTAATGTAGGTACAATGGTTTTATTGTCAGTCTGTAATTGAGTAAATTCCAGGTAAATCTATAAATAGTGGAACCATTGCCTATCAGGTATCTGAACTGACCCTTTTAATCACCTAACTCGGGTAAGTCTCGTCAGTTTGTGCGTTCTTACTAATGAGAGTAGATCGAATTCGGCGTGTTATTTTATGTTAAGAAAAGAGTGTTTTTGTGTTATTGAACAGAATTAAAATGAGTTCAGGTTCCAGTTCAAGAAGAAGTTGTGTAAATCAACCTGATGTGTTTTGCTATATATGCGGAGAATACATGTTTCAACAAAACAGACAAACTATTACTGACTTTGTAAAGCGAGCGTATCTTGGATACTTTGGAGTTAAGCTTGGTAATCAGGACAAAACGTGGGCCCCGCATCTCGTATGTAAAACTTGTACAGAGCATTTACGGCAGTGGACTACCGGGAAAAGAAAATGTCTAAAATTCGGCGTACCAATGGTTTGGAGAGAAACAAAAAAACTACTTCAATGATTGTTATTTCTGTTTAGTAAATACTAATGGAATCAATCGAAATAACCGCAGTAAGTGGACTTATCCCAATTTAGACTCGGCAATACGCCCTATCCCGCACTCAGATGAAATACCGATTCCAACATTTCATCAGCTACCACATATCTCTGATGACGAATATTTTCCCTCTGATCTCTCTTCTGATGCTAATAAAAGTTCTGATGCTAATGAAACTAACAGTGACTATGAGGGGACGTCATCAGTTCCTCAACGCTTCAATCGAAATGAATTAAATGATCTCACCAGGGATCTCAATTTATCGAAAAAAGCTTCTGAAGTACTGGCTTCTAGGTTGAACGACAAAAATTTACTGGAACAAGGAACCAAAATTACCTTTTACCGTACAAGAGAAAAAGATCTGCTACCATTCTTTTCTCAAGAAGACAATCTTGTATTTTGTCACGAAATTAGGGGACTCACGAAAGAAATGGGACTTTCTGAATATATTCCAGATGATTGGCGCCTATTTATTGACAGTTCAAAGCGAAGTTTCAAATGTGTCCTTCTACATAATGGGAATAAATATGGTTCAATACCACTAGGTCACTCAACGAAACTGAAAGAAGAATATATACCATAGCTTTGGTCTTGCAGAAGATAAAGTATTACGAACATCAATGGATGATTTATGTAGACTTAAAAATGGTAAACTTTCTTCTTGGGCAGCAAAGTGGTTACACGAAATATCCGTGTTTCTTGTGCCTCTGGGATAGTAGGGACAAAACACACCACTGGGTTAGAAAAGATTGGCCTCAGAGAGAAAACATGGACGTTGGGGAAAAGAATGTCATTAACGACGCTTTGGTTGAAAGAGAAAAAAATCATACTTCCTCCGTTACATATAAAGTTGGGCTTAATGAAGCAATTTGTAAAGGCTCTTGATAAGAATGGGTCTTGTTTTGCATATATAGGGGTAAAAATGCATCAGTTGAGCACAGAAAAACTCAAAGCAGGGATATTTGACGGCCCACAAATAAGACAATTAATTAAGGATCCTGCCTTCATAAATTCAATGAATCAAGTTGAACGAGAAGCTTGGACATCATTTGTTGCAGTTGTAGAAAATTTTCTAGGCAAACATAAAGCTCAAAACTATGTTGAAATGGTTAACAAGATGCTTAATAGTTTCAAATCCTTAGGGTGCAATATGAGTATTAAAATACACTATTTACACAGCCACTTAGACCGTTTTCCAGAAAATTTAGGAGACATGAGTGAGGAACAAGGTGAAAGATTTCACCAAGATATTAAAGTTATGGAGGACCGCTACCAAGGAAGATGGGACATGCACATGATGGCAGATTACTGCTGGAGTTTAAAAAGGGACTGTTTAAAAAAACATTCAAGAATGTCGCGGAAAAGAAGCTTTCCAAGGGTTGAGTGACTATTTCATTTCTTCAATGTTTTTTTTTTGTTTGTAAGTACGACATAATATTATATTTTGTATAACTAAAATAAAAATTTCGTATCTACTTTTGTTTACTACACTTACGGATTTGAGTTACAATAATCTAACTTATATTTCTCTAAAATTGTATATCTTAAAAATTTGAGCTCCTAGATACAAATGAATACGTTATTTGAATTCAGGACATCAAATTGATATAGAATCAGCTCAAAAAACCTCGACACCAAAACAGCTGTTCCCCTGTGTTATGAACGAAAAACAGTTTATTCAATAACAAAGAAATTTACCCTGTAATGTAGAATTGTTGCTGTCTGAGTCCGTCATGTACAGCTTTGTTGACCGCTTCGTTGTCGTCAAACTTAATGCCACGTAAAAATTCTTTGAGCGTGCCGAACAGATAATAATCGGAGCGGTGCAAAGTCGAGACTACAAGGTGACTGTGGCAACACTTTCCAACCTAACTTTTCGATCGTCTTTCGCGTTCATTAAAACGAAGTATTTTATGTCAGCTCGCACTTCCATTTTCTCAATTTTTTAGAAAATGTTAAAACTTGTTTGTTTACAGGATCGCTACAAAAAGACAACTGGATACATGTCTCAGATATAACATTTTGGTCATCTTGGCGCCCTGTCTGTGTCAGACCGAGAACTTTAGGAACGACACTCGTAGTTATTCTGCGGTTAAATTCTACTATTAGTTATTTAGTTACTCTGCGGTTAAATTATCAAATTGTTAAGTGGGACACTATATTGCATTTTTAACAATTACAATACAAATTTTCTGCTCTATATAACACCAAATATCATCTTATATTCCTGTTATCATTTACTTCTTTGTGGTGATTTCGTGGAATTTGTTACAGATGATTTATTTATTGCTTTAGGATGATTTAAAAAATATACATAATTATTTTACTCTGTAATTGAACTTTGTGGTTAAATCTTATATTTGTGAAAACTGTTATACTTAAACAAAGAAAGGTATAGTAGGAACACAATGACACACATATATCTAAATTGTTTTTAAACCTACAGATCTTTGTTGAGGTTTCATATCTAAGATTGGTTGGATTTTTGGTGAACTTGTCTGTTTTTGTTTACTTGTTTAGGTTATTATACCTTTTTTATACACAAGAATAATAGGGTGCTATCCTATGTACTTCTACTAAAAAGGTACTTCCACGATCAGTCAGACCCCTAGGCAGACCAACCAGAGCAGAGGTAATAGTTGACCTCTCCATATGGATTTTCAGAATAAATAAAACCTCATCGACCAAATCTTTCCACCTTTCTTAATATCTGCTGTGAACATTGTACCTAGAATTTTTCTTGCTGTCTCTGACATAGATCGACTTTTGTCTTTCAAAATTACGAGTAATCTTGTAAGCGATATTAATGCTATCACTCTCGACAGGGCAAGTAAAATGGTTTTGTAGCCATTACATGTTAGGATACACAATAGTCTATGAATTGAGGAATGAGCTTTAGAAGCAAGATCTCATTACTTGCTGCTTAATATCGGACAGGAGCTACACGTATCATTTTTGAGCGTATCGCACTTGTTATCACTTTTTCCGAATAGATCATAGAACCGCTAATAATAGACATAAATTTCTGAGGGTACGTCATAGATATTTCTGTTTAAAACCTAATCTGTCCAATATCCTTATATAAACTTTGTATCAAACCATAACTATATCCTTACCATATACCTATACCATTTGACTGATGATTAAAATCGAGAAACCCAAAGGCCCGGATGAAATTAAAAGACGCTTAGATGTTCTGTATGACGAATAATCTTCATCTGCTATAACATCTACTCAATATATATCACCACTACACCAAACACTTTATTTTTGCGCTCGACGCGCGTTTCGCTAACCATGTTAGCTTCATCAGGAGCGATGATTGACTAAAGCTAAACTACAAATCTACCCTATTTATACTTAGACTAACCCTTGAATTACTCAAGCGGAACTAATCAGTTCCGGTCAAGTAACCAGTAGAGGGGACTATAAGGAATAGGCCCTCTGTCTTTATTTAAACTACTTTTACATTTTATGATTTCCATACTTTCGTATGCATTCAACAATCTCCTATCAGACACATTCCCTATTAATTTTAGATTATCTAATGTTACAGTATGATCAGCTTCAAGGGCATGTTCGGCAATGCTAGACTTTTCTGTTCTATTGTATTTTAAGTGCGCTAAGTGTTCTTTAAATCTTGTTTTAATTGACCTTTTTGTTTGCCCAACATACTTTTTGTCACAGTCATTACAACTAATTTCATAAATTCCACTTTTCTCACAATTGGGAATCTTATCTTTGGGATTTCCTAAGATATTCCTCAGATTGTCTGATGACTTATAGACTAAGGTGATGCCTACCTTATTAAATACCTTATTGAGTCCCTTGCTATATTTCGGATTATATGGTATGGAGACATACTTGGTGTTATTTTCTTCGCGTGTAAAAAAGGTGGAATTCTGAATATTAAACCTAAACTTATGTCTATTTATTAGCTTATTTACTAAGTCATCGTCATAACCTTTAACCCTAGTTATATTTCTAATACAATTCCTGTCTTTATTAAAGTTTAATCTATTCAGAGGGAAAGTGACCAAACGATGAACTAAAAAATGTAATGAGGCTAATTTATGTTGTTTGCAATGAAATAAATCATTAGGAGTATATCTATCTGTTACTGTGTCCTTCCTATAGATATCAAATTCTAATCTATTATTATTTTTAATAATTAAAATATCTAGAAAAGGCAATTGTCCTTTGTTCTCAACTTCGTAAATGAATTTAACGGAATCATACCGGCTATTTAATTTAGAAACAAAATTATCAATATTTGCTTTCTTTGTATCAAAAATCGCGAAAATGGCATCCATATACCTATACCATACCCTTGGGAAATATTCGAATTCTTGACTGGCTTCGATTTCAAACTTACTCATGAATAAATTGGCTATGAAAGGTGATAAGCAATTACTCATAGCTGTTCCTTCTTTCTGAACATAAAATTGATTGTTATATTGGAAATAATTTTGTTCCATACAAAGTTTAGATAATGTTAAGTATTCACGAATAATTTGTCTTCAAAGTCATTCATTCTAAGTAATTCTTCGAGATATTGTAAAGTTTGTGGAATTGGCACACTTGCACTTACAATATCTCGAAGAATTACTTAGAATGAATAACTTTGAAGACGAAATTATTCGTGAATACTTAACAATATCTAAACTTTGTATGGAACAAAATTATTTCCAATATAACAATCAATTTTATGTTTAGAAAGAAGAAACAGCTATGGGTAATTGCTTATCACCTTTCATAGCCAATTTATTCATGAGTAAGTTTGAAATCGAAGCCAGTCAAGAATTCGAATATTTCCCAAGAGTATGGTATAGGTATGTGGATGATATTTTTGCAATTTTTGATACAAAGAAAGCAAATATTGATGATTTTGTTTCTTAATTAAATAGCCGGTATGATTCCATTAAATTCACTTACGAAGTTGAGAACGAAAGACAATTGCCTTTTCTAGATATTTTAATTATTAAAAATAATAAATTAGAATTTGATATCTATAGGAAGGACACAGTAACAGATAGATATATTCCTAATGATTCATTTCATTGCAAACAACATAAATTAGCCTCATTACATTTTTTAGTTCATCGTTTGGTCACTTTCCCTCTGAATAGAGTAAACTTTAATAAAGAAAGGAATCGTATTAGAAATATAACTAGAGTTAATGGTTATGACGATGACTTAGTAAATAAGCTAATAAATATACATAAGTTTAGGTTTAATATTCAGAATTTATGAAATTAGTTGTAATGATTGTGACAAAAAGTATGTTGGGCAAACAAGAAGGTCAATTAAAACAAGATTTAAAGAACACTTAGCGCACTTAAAATACAATAGAATAGAAAAGTCTAGCATTGCCGAACATGCCCTTGAAGCTGATCATACTGTAACATTAGATAATCTAAGATTAATAAGGAATGTGTCTGATAGGAGATTGTTGAACGCATACGAAAGTATGGAAATCATAAAATGTAAAAGTAGTTTAAATAAAGACAGAGGGCCTATTCCTTATAGTCCCCTCTACTGGTTACTTGATCGGAACTGATGGCCTTGCCTATGTCATTAGTTGCGCTTGAGTAATTCAAGGGTTAGGCTAAGTATAAATAGGGTAGGTTTGTAGTTTAGCTTTAGTCAATCATCGCTCCTGATGAAGCTAACATGGTTAGCGAAACGCGCGTCGAGTGCAAAAATAAAGTGTCTGGTGTAGTGATGATATCTATTGAGTAGTATCATTGTGCCAAAGATTCCACATTCCCAACTTAGGTGCTATAACATCGATATACAATAATAATTGATAAGACGAACAATTTGTTGTTAATAATGATTTTATTACGAATATATTTACAACTAATATTTATAAACAGGCAATATCCTTTAAAAAGCTGACAAATTGATCGTCTTCATTCTTCCCTAATATCTTCCAGGATAACTGGTCCAGATGTGATTGAAGATGGTTTAATGGTACTCCCCTCATTTACTCTAAGATGTAAATTTTGGCATCTAGCCACGATCGTTCAATACCTAGTGTATGAGCTCCTGTGAGCGGATCAACATAGTTTTGCTGGTGATTAACGGTTTGATGGTCGAACTATCTCAGAAACTGTTGCACGGAGCAACATTTACCAAAAGAGCTTTTTTAGACAGAAGAAGGCGGAGAATACAAATATTTAATCAAAAATATCAGATAGAGCGATATAAAAAATTTGTGACATGTTAAAAGCATACACAGTGCAATAAGTGGCGCCCCCTACAATTTACAAAAAAACTGTGAGCTGATTTCGATTTCTCATCTCAGAAAACCCCTTAGCATCGAATCTTGTACAAATGGTACAATTATTAAGAAAGCTACTTAAGAAAAATTAAAATAAACGTATAACTTTGACACCCTGTTTCTGTTTTCACAAACTTTCATTTGACACTCGATAGCCTGGAAAATAAATTTGCTCTTCCGATATCATCCCCAAAATTAACCCCTTAAGTCAAAATTTATTAAAACTATACGGCTGTAATTATGCTATCAATTCCTATATTTATGACAAATTTCAACTGTTTATGTCGAATAGTTTCGGAGAAAATCGGATGTGACAAACAGACACCGAGGTGATTCCATAAGTGTTCCGTTTATCAATTTTGGCACGGAACACTAAAAATTATTTGAATTTCTGTAATTTGTTTGAATGTGAAAAAATATCCTAAATTTCTAAATATTTAAAATTATGTTAATAACAAAAAATATCCATAATAGAATAACAGGATACACATATTACATTCTAAAGTTAAAAGAAAATAGTTCCTGTTTAATCTCATTCACAGTGTCAATTAATTAACATAGCGTTGCTACTGTTTTTTCGTAATCTTAATAACTTTGTTTGTTTTATTAATTCCCAGAAGAAAGTTACTACATTATTGTTATAAAAATAACTAAAAGTGCATTAATTATGACAAATTAAATTCCAATTACTTAAAATAAAAATAAAATTTATTAAATAAAAGTAAAATTAATCAAATTTTCTACTGTGCATGATTATTAACATATAACTCGCTGTGGATTCCAGATTAAGAATTGATAATTACAAAATTATTTAAAACAGATAGAAATCTAGATTACTTTAAAATAAATGCGTAGTAATCAAAAAGTAATAATTACACAATTTTTGTTTTTATTAAAATATTTTTCGTTAATTGAAAATAATTTCATTGCAGCAGACCGTAAAATTATGCATATTGATTCAATTATATTTAAACAAACTCTCCTTCCCACAAAAAAAGAAACAGTATATATATTTGTTTATATCACTATCTTTAAAAGACGTGGAGTAACAAATCATCCAATATGACAAATTATATAGGCGTACCTACCATCAGATTGCTACTTTCACCTTTATTACTTTTATTTAGTAAATATTCAGAAAAAAATAGGCATTAAGACTTATACCTCGCGTTCAGGTAATTTAATTTATTCTATTGAGGGTGATATAGGTCTCTAAGAAATTTTGATAATACCAGGTGTATAAGTATGAAATGCGGATTTTTCTCTATAAAAAACATGTTAAATTCGGAAGAATAATAAAAAGTGCTTTATTCGAAGTATGCTCCATCGCTTGTTATACATTTTTCCCATCTTTCGGGCAATTTGTGAATACCACGCCAGTAAGAATCTTGTCGCGAACTGGTTTTGCCGTATGTGATGGAGTATTGTCATGAAGAATAACCGGTCAAGAGCAAGTTGAACTTGCACAATTAGTGTTCCGTACCTTGTTGCTTTTAAAATAAAATATTTTGTTACGGAAGTATAAAATGATCAATGACTTCACAAAACACACCCCAAATGAGTTTTCAACAAAGTTTGTTTCCAATCTCAATTTTTGTTTTTTTTATATACCAGATAAATTATTAAAAGTAATGCACTCGAGATAATTTCGGTTCAATTTACACCCCGTGGAGAATATTCCAGAATTTTTTCAAAATTTTTTGATAAATACTTTTTGAAATAAGGCTGGTGGACAGCGATTTTTAGCGATTTTTAAAAAACAATACAAAGAGAAGTGCGCACAAGTATTACATTATATATATTTGTTACTCGTATTTTTACAAGCTTTCATTTGACACCACACTCGATGACCTAGTAAAAAATTTTCTTTTTCAGTTCCGATTTCACCCCCCAAAACTAACCTCTTGAGTCAAAATTTAAGTTTCAAAACTACATGGCTCTGATGAGGCCATCAATTCCTATAATATTACCAAATTTCAACTTTCTATGACAAATAGTTTCGGAGAAAATAGGATGTGACAGACAGACAGACAGACGGACGGACGGACAGACAGACGGACAGACACCGAAGTCATCTTATAAGTGTTCCGTACGGAACACTAAAAATTACTTTGTGTTGCCTCTGTCGGTATTCTGGTATCAAGCAGCGAACCGTTCAAATCGGTCAATTGGTAACGTTTAGTATTAACCGTTTCCCCAGGTTTTAGCAGCTCATAATAGACCACGCCCCTCTGGTCCCACCAAACACAGAGCATCGTCTTTCTGTCAAAGCGATTCGGTCTTGTGGTCGATGTGGATGGTGCGCCTGGGCTTGGGATTCTCAAAATAAATCTACTTTTCATCCCCTGTAACTATACGACTTCCTTTTGTACCGAGCGAGCAAAATGTCACGTGTTTTTTGCACTTCTGAATATTTCCCATCTCTCGTAGCCGATTGGAAACAGCTTGTTGACTAACGCCCAACTGCTTGGCGAGTTGTTTTTGTGTTTGCGAATCATCTTCTTCCAACGATGCTTGCAATTCCACATCTTAATTTTTTTGGCGGTTTTCCACGTTCCTTGTCTGCAACATCGAAGTCTCCACTTTTGAAACGCCGAAACCATCATTCACACGTATCTTGCGATGGAGCATGTTCACCATAAGCTTCTCGAAGTAATCGGTATGATTCAACAGCAGTTTTCTTCAAGTGAAAACAAAAAATTAATGCTGTCCGCGAATGCTCTTTGTTCGGTATAAATTTCGACATATTGAACACAACAGTACAACACTATGCACACACTTTTCCAATTTATTATTCGTGCGCGTCTGACACTTGTTGATGGCACAACAAAATGGCGCAGTGTCAAATCTTTATAGCACAAACTGCGTTGGTGCACCATCTGTTGTCTGAAATCCGCATTTCATACTTGTACGCCTGGTATATACCGAGTATACTTTACAGCGCAGCGGTTCAAAATCAACGTTAATCGCTTTTTCCGCATATGCGTCAGACTTGTAGCTCTTTAGGGATTTCTCTGTAGCACGTGTGGTATACCTTTAAAAAAATTGAGAAGAGTCTTAAGTTTTACAAGTTTCAGTGCAAGAGAGTTTTCGTTTTTCTTCAAGGGCCTCGGCGCCCGGTTGTGGATCGACGTCGCCCTCGTTTGTGAGTTTGCAATTCATATCTCTATAAGTAGCTTCACTATTAGTGTTCTGTTTTTTTCCTTAGAGAACCACATTTTGTATTCATATGCCTCTCACTTCTTAAACCCTGCTGCTCCACTGGAAACAAGGTATAACATGAAAGACAGTTACGGAGGCCTGACGTTCTGCACTACAGTTTTGTGAATACTACTGTCTGTTTGCACCCCACAAAGCATGCATCATTTTCCGTAGTTTTTGCTATCGACCGTTGTACTACACTGTTCGACACCTTGGCTCTCGGTAACATTAATACTTATCCATTTTTAGTGGTCCGTACGGAACACTTATAAGATGACTTCGGTGTATGTCTGTCTGTCTGTCTGTCACGCCCGATTTTCGCCGAAACTCTTTGACATAGCCATGTAGTTTTGAGAGTTAAATTTTGACTTAAGGGGTTAGTTTTGGGGGGTGAAATCGGAAGTGAAAAAAAAAAAATTACTGGGTTATCGAGTGTGGTGTCAAATGAAAGCTTGTGAAAACACTAGTAATATATATATATATATATATATATATATATATATATATATATATATATATATATATAACATATACATATATATATATATATATATATATATATATATATATATATATATATATATATATACATATATATATATATATATATATATATATATATATATATATATATATATATATATATATACATATATATATATATATATATATATATATATATATATATATGTATATATATATATATATATATATATATATATATATATATATATATATATATATAATGTAATACTTGCGCGCACTTTTCTTTGTATTATTTTTAAAAAATCGCGAAAAATCGCTGTCCCCCACCTATCTCGAAAAGTACTTATCAAAAAATTTTTAAAAAATTCTGGAATATTCTCCGCGGGGTGCAGATTGAACAAAATTATCACAAGTGCATTACCTTTAATAATTTATCTGGTATATAAAAAAAACAAAAAATTTAAGGTCATCAGATTTCAGTAAAGATTGGAAACAAACTTTGTTGAAAACTTATTTGGGGTGTGTTTTTGTGAAGTCACTGATCATTTTATACCTCTGTAACAAAATTTTTTATTTTAAAAGCAATCAACGTATGGAACACTAATTGTGTAAGTTCAACTTGCACTTGACCGGTTATTTTTCAAATAAAGGGTGTTTTTAAAGAGGTATAGAACTTTTAAATGGAATAAAACAAAGGCGAATTTTTTAAAATGACATGAAATTTACTTTATTCGAAAGATAATCTTCTGGCATTATAATTTAAATATGACTTCTGGCATATGACCCCCACGGCTGGCTCGGACGTAGTCTAATCTGGAGGTCCAATTTTCGATGACTTTTTCCAACATTTGTGGCCGTATATCGGCAATAACGCGGCGAATGTTGTCCTCCAAGTGGTCAATCGTTTCGGGCTTATCGGCGTAGACTAGCGACTTCACATATCCCCACAGAAAATAGTCTAGCGGCATTAAATGGCACGATCTTGGAGGCCAATTCACGGGTCCGAAACGTGAAACTATGCGGTTACCAAACGTTTCCTTCAATAAATCAATTGTGGCAGGAGCTGTGTGACATGTTGCGCCGTCTTGTTGAAACCACAGCTCCTGCACATCATGGTTGTTCTATTGATGAACGAAAAAGTCAGTAATCATGGCTCTATAGCGGTCACCATCGACTGTAATGTTCGGACCAGCATCATTTTTAAAGAAGTACGGACCAATGATTCCACCAGGCCATAAAGCACACCAAACAGTCAGTTTTTCTGGATGTAACGGTGTCTCAACATACACTTGAGGATTGTCATCACTCCAAATACGGCAGTTTTGTTTATTGACGTATCCATTCAAACAAAAGTGAGCTTCATCGCTAAACAAAATTCGCGTATGAAAATCGGGATCAACGGCAATTTTGTTTTGGGCCCATTCACCGAATCTACGCCTTGCTAGGTGGTCGTGTGGCTTCAATTGTTGCACGAGTTGGATTTTGTAAGCACGCAAACCAAGATCTTTCCGCAAAATCTTCCATAAAGTGGATGGACACATATCCAATTCCTGTGCACGATGGCGGATAGACTGATTCGGGTCTTCCTCTACGCTACGCTCTACAGAAGCAATGACTTCTTCTGTACGCATTGTACGACGTCTCTGTGGATGCGTATTATCATTTAGAGTAAACGTGGTGCGAAAACGTTCCATAGTTAATCGAATTAATTGCTCTGATGGACGATTATGTTGACCGTAAAATGGACGTAGTGCGCGATACGTATTTCGAACAGAACCATGATTTCAAAATAAATTTGCACAATTTGGAAGCGTTGTTCAGGCGTCAGTCTATTCATGTTGAAATGCCAAACCAAACTAAACATAAATCACTTGACAGCTGACAAAATGGCCGCCAGTTAAAAAAGTGTTGCCAACTTAAAGTTTTATACCTCTATACAAAACACCCTTTATATTCGCGCTAACTCGACCCTGTAAGATTATTATCGGACATGCAAAGTAGTGGTGCCAACTGGAATATTTAGAGTTTGGGTAAACTGCGACGAATTATGGCCTGGAATAGTAATTGTAAGAGCTGGAACTTCAGTCTAGCTTCCTCACTAGCTGCGTGGAAAAATGCTCTCGATACTTATATTTGTCATTTGTGATATTAGATATCGTTATTACTATTAAGGGATACTTTTATGTACTTTCTTCTTATTAATTTAATAGCTGTATCTACCAGAATTTTCCGGTTTTAAGTTCAAATATTTACACTATTGCCCGAAAGTTTGGAAACACTAAGAAATTTTTAATTTAAAGTAAAAAAACAAAATAAAAAAAATATATTATCGTAAAATAAATGTCTACTTTCACAATAAGGCGATGTCTACAAAGTATATCATAAATATACCCATCAAGAAGTATTTAAATCAAATCGTATTTTCGTGACATCTTTATTTTTAATTTCTGCCTCATGAATATCCAGTACTGTATTTAATAATTTATTAAAATTCTTGTCGACTAACTTTTTTCATTTATTTTTTAGATATTCCTTAAGCTGCGTAGAAATTGACATGTAATGATTTTTCACCCTACGATCTAATTCCTCACATACTAGTTTGATGGGAGAGAAAACAGTCGGTCAAATAAAAACGTATCGCGTATTGTATCGTCGTTAAAAATGTATTTATTTAAAAGTTTCAACAGTAAAGAATTGCCATTAAAATGCTAATGATTCAGTGGTTCGTTCGGTCTCCATCCACGTTGATGTTTGGCTAGTATCTTCGCAGCATACTTTCGCCGAGATTTGCCGCGTATATCCGAATTTGCCATGATAGCTGCTTCACGGTGTACACCTTTTTACTACGAAGTTTCTAGACCAAGAGCTACGGGAAAAAAGTAGTAGTAGCAACTTGCCCCTTTGTCAGGTTCATCTAGCACAGAAACTGTCCATCTTTCATATATCTGGCTGGTGCACTATGGTCCAGGAATTAAGTTTTTCGTTCAAAATTATCTACATTTCTTAATTTCCAACCGATTTGGATATATTTTTTTTAAATACTAGTAACAAAATTTTTAAAAAATCTCTCGAAGCCGATTTTTGAATTATAGTCAATTTTTGGTTATTTTTCTACCATTTTTGGATAATTTTTAGTAATTTCTTCGAATTAACAATGTTTAAATGAACATGCCAAGGCAAACTTATGTTTCTCGATCCACGTAATCTGAAATTTGTTGTTTCAAGACCTAAAGGTCGCAAGATGAATTAACATAGTAATTTTTCGGCTCCACAACAACTGTTAATTCTTTACAAAGCTCAAATTCGACCAACTATGAAATGCTGCTCCCATGTTTGGGGCTCCGCTCCTAAACATACACTGCATTTGTTGGATTCTGTTCAAAGAGCTGTTCGTCTGATTGGAGAGCCGGAAGTGACCGGCGGCCTTGATTCGCTGGAACATCCAAGAATGGTTGGCGATTTGAATCTGTTCTACAAGTATTTTCATGGAAAGTGTTCGAAGGATGTAGCCCGCTTAATTCCTCCCAAAGCGGTGCATGTTAGAAATACACGTCGCGCTGGTGCTTCACATCCGTATGAGGTTCAGCTTGGTACTTCTCGTACAACGCTTTTTAAGCAGTCTTTTATATGGAGAACCTTATCCCTTTGGAATAATTTGCCCAGCGCTGTGTTTCCCACCGAGTACAATTTACAGCGATTCAAGAACAACGTAAATCGCTTTTTTCCGCACATATGCCGTTCCTGGAGCCTTTTAGGGACTTCCCTGCAGCACGTGTGCTAGACCCATAAAAAAAATTATTTGAACACATTTTTACCACATTTGTAATGATTTTAGCCAGAAATGATAATAAATGTGGTCAAAATATATCCAAATAATGGCCGAAAAATGGCTCTGTTGATTCACCTTGCGACCTTTAGGTCTTGAAAAAACAAATTTCAGGTTATGTGGATCGAGAAAAACGTAAATTGCTTTGGTTTGTCAATTCAAATATTGCAAACTTCGAAACAATTACTAAAAATAATCCAAAGATGATAGAAAAATATCCAAAAATTGGTGGCCATAATTCAAAAATTGGGAGAGAGATTCCAGAAATCATTATTCATGTTGGGAATAATGAAAACGAAAGTGAAGAATCTACTTCTAGCGAGTAGTGTTATTATTCAATTAATAATTTAAATATTATTTATTGACACGTTCCAAGCTCCTTGGGCAACATTCATTGTAAATTTTGCAGGACAAATATAGATTTATCTATCTATCTATTAGTTTGATTTGATAAATCATATTAAAATTGGATTATGCAATTTATATCTCCTATTCATACTTTATACCCTCGTCATGAAATATCTTTCTGTTTTTAAAAATATTATATTTCAGTTCTCTATTTTAAAATTTTATTTAATGGGTTCTACGTGCAACTTTTTACAGTTTTTATAATGCCTTATATATAAATTTAATAAAGCTGTGTTAAGTGTGCGATAACAATTGTAATATACATATATATATATATATATATATATATATATATATATATATATATATATATATATATATATATATATATATATATATATATCAAGGATTTTCTACAGCTAACGCTGTCTTCCTTCTCTCAGCCTTTGATTCCATCCGTTTCTATCTTCCCAGTCTCCATCTGTTAGACCCCTATCCTCCATAGCCTCGTCCACATCGTCTCTCCACGATCGTCTGGGTCTTCCTCTTTTTCTTCTCCCTATAGAGCTCCACTCCGTTATTTTCTTTATTCACCTATTATCTTCGCTCCGTCTTATGTGTCCATACCATTTTAATCGTTTTTCTTCAATGGTGTTTAATGCGTTCTCTTTGATGTTCAGTCTGTTTTTTATTTCTTCATTTGTTATTCTCTCCATACGTGTCACTCTACAACATCTTCTCCAATACTCCATCTCCACCGCATTAATTTTAAATTTATTTCTTTTGTTGATCGTCCATGTTTCTGACCCGTATGTCATTATGCTTTGTATTATTGATTTGTATATGCGTGTTTTGTTTCTCTTTATAATGTGCTTGTCCCACAGGATGGAATTTAATTGTCTTATGCATGTCCGCGTTTGTCCTAATCTAGCTTTAATCTCTTCTTCTGATGTTGCGTTTTTTGAAATGATAGTTCCAAAATATTTAAATCTATCGGTTCCTTTGATTATTGTTTCGTTATCGATTTCTAGATTCTCCCCGTTTCCCTTCTTTGTTGTTAGATATTCCGTTGTATCAAAGTTTATTGCTAATCCTGCTTTAGTGTATTCTTTTTTCAGTTTTCTTACCATATAAAACTGAGGTCTTCCTCATCTTGCGCTATGATTACTTGGTCGTCTGCGAAACTTAGAGTATATAAGTAATCTTCTAGTATTGGGACTCCCATTCCACTACATTTTTGATTCCATTTTTTTAATGTTTGTTCGAGGTATATTTTGAATAGTGTTGGGGATGTAGAGCATCCTTGTAATAAGCCTTTTGATGTTTGAAGTCTCTTCCCTATTTTATGTCTTATTTTTATGTTCACTGTGTTGTTTTCGTATAGAGCTTTTACTGCGTATGTTAGTTCTTTCTTTCTATGCGTTCCATAATCTTTGTCTTGGTACTGAATCATAGGCCTTTCTTATGTCTATGAAGGCTAGATGAACTTCTCTATTCTTTGACAGTTTTTTTTCCATTGTTTGTTTTATAGTGTATATGTGGTCTATACATGATTTTCCGGCCGTAAAGCCAGCTTGGTCTCCAATTTTTCCTTTTATATTTTCCTCCATGATATTTTTAATAATTTTTCGATACAAACGTCCCATACTCGATATTATGCATAGGCCTCTATAGTTTGTGCATTTTCTGCGGTCTCCCTTTTTAAATATAGATACTATATAAGCTTTTGACCACTCCGCTGGTATTTTTTTTTTGTAATTGTAAACTTTTCATAAAGTAAATTTACTCATGAAATAATCTAATAGCAACCGGAAAAATAAAAATAGGTGATATTAGACGTTGGATTTATGTAGAGAGGTAAATCATACACATTTAATATATCTATAGTTTTCGTTAATTACCAAACCAGATGAAAAATTTTAAATTCTCAGACCGCTGACACTGAATTGACAGCCGATTGAATCGCATGAATATTCTTGACGTCGCGTTGATCACCTGACTGCAAAGATCCATTGATCAGACTTTAGCTATAACTGTTAATCTAAAAAGAACATTGAAACATTAGGTTACCGGCAATTTAGGCGTTTTAATGATCTAATGACTTTCTGTTATGGTTTTACCCAGCCCTTGGCTACAGCCTGTGTGCTTTAGAAATGAGTATAATTCTTTGTCATAGTCCCTCAAGCCCATTAGAGATTTTCCTTTTATTTTAATATCCGGTTTAATTTATTTACTTTGCATAGTGAAAACACTAACAATTTTATGTGTCAAGTCGAATTTATCTCGTGGCGCCATTTCATTCAAGTTGACGAAGTAATTAAATTTCTTTTAGGTACATTTTTTGCCGCAACTTGTAATCATCTATGTTTGTAGGTGTAAAAATACAGTAGACGGTTTTAACCTTCTTCATTGTGTGCAATGAAATAAATAATATGCAGCACTTTAATAATATATAATAGACTTCGTAAAATTTCTCTTTCAGCATTGGCGAGTCTGTATTAAATATTTTATTTCTTTATAGTCAATATATCTTATCTTCGTTACTCTTGCGAACCTGCAACATAGTTTCTGATTTTTCTACTCACTACTATGACTACTTAGTAGATCTGTATTTTTTATTAGTGTTCCGTACGGAACACTTATAAGATCACTTCGGTGTCTGTCTGTCTGTCACACCCGATTTTCTCCCGAAACTATTTGACATAGAAAGTTGAAATTTGGTAATAATATAGGAATTAGTGGCCTCATCAGAGCCATGTAGTTTTGAGAGTTAAATTTTGACTTAAGGGGTTAGTTTTGGAGGGTGAAATCGGAAGTGAAAAAAAAAATTTTTTACTAGGTCATCGAGTGTAGTGTCAAATGACAGCTTGTGCAAACACGAGTAAAAAATGTATATATAATGTAATACTTGCGCGCACTTTTCTTTGTATTATTTTTAAAAAATCGCGAAAAATCGCTGTCCCCCGCCTTATCTCGAAAAGTACTTATCAAAAAATTTTGAAAAAACTCCGGAATATTCTCCACGGGGTGTAGATTGAACGAAAATTATCACGAGTGCATTACCTTTAATAATTTTTCTGGTATTGAAACAAAATAAAAATTTCAAGGTCATCAGATTTCAGTAAAGATAGGAAACAAGCTTTGTTGAAAACTCATTTGGGGTGTATTTTGTGAAGTCACTGATCATTTTATACATCTGTAACAAAATTTTTTATTTTAAAAGCAATCAACGTACGGAACACTAATTGCGCAAGTTCAACTTGCACTTGACCGGTTATTTATATTGAATTCGCCTCCTTCCTTGTTTTTAGTCTCCAACCAAAACAACACAGTAACATTTTACGAACATTTAAAAGACACCTGATGGACTAGTAAAGATCTTTTTTATTCAGTTACGAGGGTTACCTTTTAAGTTTACAAAAATAATAAAAAAAATGTTTGGTGCAAATCGTTTTATTGTTTTTCAAATTATTCGCCTTTAAGATTTATACCCTTTTGCGCGCATTCGAACCAATTCTCGAAACATTTTTTCCACTCTGAAAATCGTATCTCAAAAACATGGTTTTGGAAGGGTTTAACAGCTTCTCAAGGTGATGAAAATCGCTGTCCACGCATTTTTTTGTGCCATTTGGACACAAAAAGAAGTCGTTAGGAGATAAATTAGGTGAATACGGACAATGAGACATTAATTCGATGTTTTTCTACGTATAAATAATTGTTTGACGTGCTGTGTAAGAGAGGGCTTTGTCATGATAAAAAATGATGCGACTTACAGAAGAAAAATGTTCCGAAATCCTGGCCAAAATATGAAGGTATTATTCGATTTCGACAAAACTCCGTTTATCAGGGTTTTCGGGATCGCTGATCACGAACATGAAGCCAAATACAAAATGGCAGCTCCAAAATGGCGGACTATTTTTAGAATAACACGAGATTTTTTTTATCAAACTCTATATATATGGGTTTTTGGGGTCGCTGATTACGATTATGAAGTTCAAATTTCAAAAAACAAAATGGCAGCTCCAAAATGGCTGACTATTTTTGGAAAAACGTGAGTTATTTTTATGAAACTTTTTATGATTTATTAAACAATTTGCTACATTGTGCAACAATTTCCAGAATTTTAAAATTATTTTTCCAATTTTCCAACTGAAATTTTCAAGTATTTTTCAATTTTAGAAACAATTTCTTGTTTGTTTCTTCTAGACAATTTGCAACATGTTGCAACATTTTCCCAAATTGTTTAACTCACTTTATCATTCTACAATAAATTACAGAATGTTTAAAGTATTTTTTCTATCTTGTAACATTTACTCTAATTTATTAACTATTTTTCACATTTTGCAACAATTTCCCAAATTTTGAAACAATTGGTTGAATTTGTAACATTATCCCGAATTGCATTATAATTTTTATGTTTACAACACTTTCCCGAATTTCAAGAAAATGCGTCCATGGCGCCCACGCACACCTTCACACAAGAACTAACACAGATATCAAATTTGAGACATCTAGCACTCAATTTTTCGATACTTTGGCAAAAAGTGTCTAATAGACAACCTCCAACTCATTTAACGTTAGAGTTCAATAGGGTTTTTTAACTTATTGCTTGTTTTTTTTCAGGATTTTTGGAAATATTTTCTTAAAAAACTCGATAATTGAACAGTTCATTACTCAATTAACATTATGTAAATATGAAATTCCAGAAACCCAGTGAAATTGTACTCACCTTCAGGGACAGAATTCATTTTACACAATTAAACTAGCAGTGCCCGCGGCTCCGCTCGCGTGGTCTTGATTCACTACTATCGTCACTGCTTATCCCTTATGTTACCTAACGTAATAAAATATCTGCCATTATTTCCCCTTATCTCCCATTATTTCTCCTTATCTCCCATTATCTCTACATAATTTCCCTTATCAAGGCTTATCTCTGCTCATCTCCCATTATTTCTCCTTATCTCCCATTATTTCGCCTTATCTCACATTATTTCACTTTATCTCCCATTATCTAGGCTTATCTCGACTTATCTCGCAATATTTCTCCTTATCTCCCATTATTTCTCCTTATCTCCCATTATCTCACCATAACTCCCATTATCTAGACTTATCTCTGCTTATCTCCCATTATTTCTCCATATCTCCCATTATTTATACTTATCTCCCATTATCTCACCTTATCTCCCATTATCTAGGCTTATATCGAATTATATAGAACATATGTATAAATTTATAAAAATACGTAAATCGGATAATTAGTTCTCAAGTGATAAGCGCACTAACGGACAGACAGAGAGACGTTGCATTTTATATATATTATATTCTTTGCACCATGATATTGTTCCATATTTAATGGTTTAGGCAGTGTATTGCAAGAGAACGCACTAACGGTAACCTTTTTTCCGACCTGATTCACTCTTATCGTCACTGCTTATTCTTTATGTTACCTAATGCAATAAAATATATCCTATAACCTGGCCAGAGAACATATGTATATTTTAAAAAAAAAACACGTAACGCACTAACGGACAGACAGACAGACAGAGAGACGTTGCATTTTAGATATATATATATATATATATATATATATATATATATATATATATATATATATATATATATATATATATATTATAGATAGATAACCTGGCCAGAGAACATATGTATGTTTTAAAAAAAAAGCACGTAAATCGGATAAGAGGTTCTCCAATGATAAGCGCACTAACGAACAAACAGACAAACATGCAGAGAGACAGGCAGACAGAGAGACGTTGCATTTTATATATATTATAGATGGAAGATTATAGATAACCATATGTATGAATTACAAAAAAAAACACGTAAATCGTGTGAACGCACTAATGGACAGACAGACAGACAGAGAGACATTGCATTTTATATATATCATAGATTATAGATATTCTCTGCTACATAATATTGTTCCATATATAATGGTTTAGGCTGTGTATTGCAAGGAAACACGCTAGCGGCAAATTTTTTTTCGACTTCATTCACTATTATCGTCACTGCTCATTCCTTATGCTACCTATCGTAATAAAATATAGCCTATAACCTGGCCAGAGAACATATATATGTTTTAAAAAAAAAGTACGTAAATCGGATAAGTGGTTCTCCAGCGGTAAGCGCACTAACGGACAGACAGACAGAGAGACGTTGCATTTTATATACATTATAGATTTCGTTCACTTTTGCATTTTCTATAATAGTTTAAAGTTGATGACGTGCTTCACGAGAGATGCTGCATGACACTCGACGCTTAGCGATAAAATGACAGTTATGAGACAGGTGCAAGCGGAAAATGCACCTGTCTGTGTTGTAGATCATAGTAGACGAATTGGCAGAAGTATTCAAACAGGTAAAAATTCCTAAATTATGGCCAGCTTTTCGGGTTTTAAGACTACTGTGCGACGATTGTTTTTCCTGATTTCATCGATGACTTCTGGCAAACAAATTGTTGTATAGCATTCATCGTTAACTCTTCTTCAATCCTCTAAAGCAATGGTTGCAACATGTCCAGTATAACCAAAGAAACAAGCGATCATTTTCTTGGAAGTGCTTCTCGAACTTTTGTTGGATTCAGTTCATTTTGGAACACCCAAACAGTTGATTGTTGCTTAGTTTCCTGCTCATACGAATGTTCGATATGCCTAAAGATGCCTCTATCTCACGGTAAGTCACATGCTGATCAATTTCCATCATGTTGTTCACAGCATCGATGTTTTTTGGAACAACAACCGATTTTGGTCGACCTTCACGAAATTCATCGCTGAGTGAAGCACGACCATGACGATAACCTTCACGTGAAATTTCCATTTGTTCACAAAGCTGTTTTTTTTTAACGCTCACTGTAAAAAACTACTCGGCCAATTTCTGAACTACCACTGTTTTAACAATAACAAATGTAAAATTTTACAATAATGATAATGTCAAATCTGAATAGCGCCATCTATTGGTCGTTTGTAAACACTTAAAAGGCGGCCCTCGTAAAATGTGAAATTTCCAATCTTATTATGTTTTTGTAAATTCAGATTCATTCTGGATTATTTACAAAAAGGAAAATACTACATAGCTGCACAAAATAGATATTTCAGGTTTCCAGAAGTAATAACGGACTATTTAGGGTGCTGTGTATCAGATACACAGTTACTGAAAAAGAAAAAAACCTGCTAGAAAATGATCCAAAATACAATCCAAATTAAAACATGAGAAACCAAACAGAAATTTTAATATCAGAACTACAAGTTCCCATTTACCTAAAGAGAAAACTAAAACACTCCTCCAAGAACATAACCAAAATACCAACCACACCCACAACCATAAACAAAAAATAAAATCGATTCAATCCAAACTATCAAAAAATAACCGAGTAATGACTAAAGCGAAGGCATCTCTATGGTAATATTAAAATAAGAAGATTATAAATCTATCAAAGACCGTGTCTATGGAATTTAAGACAAAAATACGCAAACCAATAAACCTAAATATTGTATTTAATAATATGAATTTGCCTGTTAGCCATAGTTCAAAGTTTTTAGGAATCATAATAGATTCTAACCTCGAATGGAATTTGCACATAGATGACGTTTGCTCAAGACTAAATAAATGTTTATTTATGATAAAATCTTTAAAAAACTCATTAAGTGTTCCCAATCTCATAACTGTCTGTTACGCTAATGCGTACCCAGCCATGTCCTATGGTCTGGCGGTTTGGGGAAGTGCGCAGGAACTGGACAGAGTGCTGGTAATGCAAAAACGAATCATGAAACTAATTTTTAGCATGCCATATAACGCATCCTGTAGGGAAGTCTATAAGAATAGAAAAATATTAACAGTTGCAAGTATTTATATATGTAAACTCTTAATGTATATCTATCAAAATCAAGATAGCTTCATGTCGCATAGATCTTTTCAAAGTTATCCCGAAACAGAGAAAATTCTTTTATTGAAAAACACAATCATGAATATGTTAAACAAACTAGTCATTACTTAGGTTGCAAACTGTTTAACTTACTCCTGGAAAATGTAAAAAGGATTGTATCTATGGCACGTTTTAAAAAACAAATGAAAACTATACTATTAAGTAAAACTTTTTATTCTGTAACTGAATTTGAAAGTTATCTGCTGGGCAGAGTGTGAATGTTATTCTTTATAACATCCTTACTTAAAGTATCTTCAGTATGTATTTTGTTTGCTATAAATTTGTTTGTTATAAATATGTATGTTATGTGTTTTGTTATATCTTGTATTTATGGTGTACAAACGTGTTTAATAGTAAGATTTTTTTTTTCAATATATTATTTTTGATAAAACCTAAGATGGGATCTTACATCCCTTTGATGACATGTCTTATCTACAACTTTTGTAGCTGAAAAGATGAATAAATTGTTTATTGTCTATAAAGAAAAAATAAATCAATTTTCCCAACAAGAAAAACCAATAAAATTAGAAACGGACCCTACCAATTTTATACAAAACACACTTAAATCTACCCTTAAAGAGGTCAATAGTTTTTTATCCGAAAAAGAAAAAATCAATATAATAAACATGTATCCATCTCCACCCAAATTATACAGTCTCATAAAAATACATAACTAATTAGACCAGTCGTATCATATACAAACAGTCTCTTACGGCAACTTGCCATAAAACTTAACACGATTTTCAAAATCATCATTAAGTTTGAACCCAAATACACCATCAAAAATTTCATAGAACTGTGTAATTAACTTAAAAATTTTAGAATCCCTGACAATCCCATCCTTGCATCATTCGATATAACCAACATGTTTTCCAACATTCCGAATAAGGAATGACTAAAAATCTTTAAAAATTCACTTGAGAAACTTAATACAAATTCTATTATAAAACAAGAAATAATGATGTGCATAGAAGAAAATTATTTTCAATTCAACAACCAATTTCTGAAACAGAAAGAGGGCCTTACCATGGGATTCTCACTAAGCCCCTTGAAGGCCGAAATTTTTATGTCAGATTTTGAAAACAATTTTCTAGAGTCACAGCAGGCAAGGGATATAGTTTTATGGTGTCGATATGTAGACGACATATTGGTCAAAGGAGACGACGAATCTCTCCAATCCACCCTAAATTCCTTGAATAGAATATATCCGAATATAAAATTCACATTAGAAACAGAAATGAATAATAAAATAAACTTCCTAGACCTCTCCATCACCAAAAATAATAATAAACTCTCATTCGATATTTTTAGATAGCCCACTTTTACAGACACCACTATTTCCAATAATTCATGCCACCCTAACACACATAAACTCGCGGCCTGTAGATCCATGATTCATAGAGCATTTTCCATCCCTATAAATAAACAAAATTTAGAGAAAGACAGATACAATCAAGAATATTGCCCACACGGATTTAAAAAAAAAAAACCATAGATAACCTAATTAAAAATAAACAAAAACAACTAAATTTAAGATATATTTATCCACACGTAAAAACGATGACATGTTTCTGACCAATTTCTAATAAAATTGCATATATACTCGCAAAATGCAACATACCATAAATATCGCTTTTAGATCAACCCAAAAACTTTCTTCCCTCTTTTTCAATGTAAAAGACAAAACTCATAAATGCAAAGACTCTGGAGTTTATAAACTTTCATGTAATGAATGTAATAGCTGTTATGTAGGCCAAACAGGGAGAAATTTCGATACTAGATTTAAAGAACAAAAAAACAACTTTTAGATTAAACAAAGAAAACTCAAACTTTGCTAACCACATCCTTCAAACAAATCATATTTTTCCAGACATAAATTACCTACAAATATTACATAAAGCACAAAAAGGAAGAAAATTAAATATTTTAGAAGCTGTAGAGATCTACAAGCATAATAAAAGTAAAGATACAATCCTATTAAATAATCAAAGAGATATTCAGAATTCAACCCTGTTTATCCTATTTTAGAATTTTTTTTAGATATATCTTTAAAGAAGGAATTTTTGTAAAAAGTTTTAAGAAAATATTGAAAAGTATTTCTTCAAATTTTAAACAATAATGTCATTTAACCCTTTGTAATAAAATAATTTAATTTAAGTTCGTTGTAATTTCATGGTGCGTAATTCCAAATTGTACCTGGAAATTTGTTATAAATCATAAATAAACCACCTTAGTTTGTAGTAAAGGGTCTTCCATTTGGGAATTGACAACTTTGAAATTTCACTGTGAACGCACCCTTAAGCCAATCACCGAACTGTCAACGTCAAAACATTCAGTAAAGTCAACATTTTCATCATGGTGAAGTACACGAACGAACAACGTTTACAAATAATTAAAATTTACTACCAAAATTTGGAGTCGGTGACTGCAACTTCAAGAGCGTTAACGCCAATTTTTGGTCGTAATTCTCGTCCCAGTAAACAAGCAATTCATAGTCTAGTGAAAAAATTTGAGTTAACATCTCAAACGAACTAAAACAGTCGATTTCACGGCGTTCTCAAGAATTGGGCATCGCTCAGAGCACACTATGGCGAATTTTTCGAAAGGATCTTGGCCTGCACCCTTATAAGTTAAAGTTAACTCAAGAACTAAAGCCACTCGATCATATGAAGCGACGTACGTTCTCGAATTGGGCTCTAGAAATGTTGGAAGAAGATGACCAATTTCATCGCAAAATCATCTTTAGTGATGAAGCTCATTTTTGGATAAACGGCTACGTCAACAAACAGAATATGCGTTATTGGTCAGGTGAAAACCCTCATGTGCTGGAAGAAACATCACTTCATCCACAAAAAATTACTGTTTGGTGCGGTTTTCATGCCGGTGGTGTCATTGGGCCGTTCTTTTTCCTTGATGAAAATAACCGTCACGTTACAGTCAATGGAGATCGCTACAGAGGCATGTTGCAACGTTATTTCTTTGATCAATTGCGTGGGCTAGACATTAATAATATGTGGTTTCAACAAGACGGCGCCACAAGCCACACAGCGGGTTTAACAATCGACTTACTGCAATCTAAATTCGGTGAACGTGTTATATCGAGAAATGGTCCCGTCGAATGGCCGCCTAGATCGTGTGATTTAACACCTCTAGACTTCTTTTTATGGGGGTACGTTAAATCATTGGTCTATGCTAACAAGCCTGCGTCGTTAGAGGAGCTCAGAGCCAATATTGAAAGAGAGATAGCGGCCGTTTCCGTCGAAATGTGTGGCCGAGTCATCGAAAATTGGGTTCAACGAATCGACCGCTGCAAACGTGCCCGTGGTGGACATATGAATGAAGTCGAATTCCATACATAAATGTTTTGATTGTACTTCAAGCCGATAGTAAAATTTTCGAAATGTCTCAAATGGGTTGCGTTTTATTTCAAAAAAAAGTTGTCAAGTCCTTAATGGAAGACCCGATATTACGCTTGATAATGTAGAAAACCTACGAAACTGCAGTAGCAAATAAATAAAAAAATAATAAAATAAAAAATAAATGACACATAACAAAGTAATTCGTTTCATTTCAATTAAAATGTACTGTCACAAAGTAACGGACACCTGAATTATACAAAGGCAAGAAGACCTTGCCAAATAATTATTGACCAGTGGCACTGCTTTCAATAATATCGAAAGTCATGGAAAATGTTATCAATCAGCATCTCTTAAAATATCTTGAAGAATTCAACATTATTAGCGACCATCAATATGGCTTTCGTAAACACAGATCAACAGGAGATCTAACTTAGGTAACACATGTTGAACAACTCAATTGTACACTTTGAGAGAATCTCGAATGGTTGCACTTGATATATCAAAGACATTCGACCGTGTTTGGCGCGATGGATTGTTGGCCAAGCTACGCTCTTATGGTATGTTTGAAAATTTCTGTTTATGGCTCTTATTCACTTCCGGAAAAATTACAGTAATGTAGAAAACTGCAATAGTTGTTATTTGGTTACTGTCAGTTTTTAACAAGAACGTGAGACGTTAGGCTATTGTGACTGGACGAGTATTGACTTGAAAAATTATAAATTAATTTTATCTTATGTTTTTGTAACTATATCGAGAAAGTATTTGTAACACTCGGATAGCTCTTTTTACGTATACACAGAAATAACGTTTCCAAATTAACAGCAAACTTTTACTCTTTTAATAAACAAATGCTGTCTTGAGTATTTCGGTTTTCCTGTAGGGCATGTCTGCTATATAATGTATATTACACTTCTTATAGGATGAGCGAAGGGACTTCGACCCTAAATACCACGTAAGTAATTGTTACTCTTGCCCAATTAATATAAAGAATACAACAAATAAGTTGAAATACACCACTATATTATCAATAAATCAAAAGCTTTAAGTAATTAACATTACACTCTCCATAACGAAACGTCTAAAAATGCACAGTAGGAGACAATAGAGAAATTACGAGCTGCAGGAGAAGATTTAATAACGGGACACCACCAAGACTATATGGTGAACTTTCTTCTTTAGTATAGCCTTCCCGTGACCTTGTCTGGCAGTCAAGTTTGTAATTGGTAGACCCGGTAAACAATTCCTTTTAGCTTGATTGTACATCATAACACTTTCTTTACGGTGTTAACCAATGGTTGTCCGTGACTTTGCTTTGTTTATGTTTATAATCTCTATTATATTAAACCTTTTACTAAAGAAAAACAGTAAAGAATTTTTCTTGTGAATATAGGATTATTTCAAAGATCACTAATATAACTTACCCTACACAAAAATACCATTCTCCAGTGCTGCTAGGAATTTCACTGATATAATGTTACTGTCGTCTATCTGTTTGTCTCTGAGTTTGTCTATCTATATATCTGTCTGTTGATACACATATAATACTAGGAAGAGGGGTGAAAGGTGTGTGGGGAGGATGAGAATTGTTCTTGGTTCTTGTTGAGATAGGAAACAAATTTTAGACATAATTATTTCAAGTAAATAAGGGTGGAAGAAAGTATAAGAGGGGTTTTTTCGTATAGAATTTGAAATATATATTATTTTCGATTATTGAAACATATATTAAATTAATGATATAGGGGAGGGGGGTTAGCTTTGTATATATCGTATTGAATATCCTATTATATATCATTTTCAGGGTTCTGGGAGTCGATAAATCTGTGTGATTTTTTCATTATTTTCAGTTTTGATAGAAATAGTATGTGTAGGGAATATTAGGTTTCAGTTATAAATATCTTTGAAGCCTTTCCGCTGTTCAAGTTATTTTTATGATTAGTATCTTATTATAAAGCAGTTATTAATTAAAATATCAACTTTTACTGCTTGAATATCTACAAGGTAAATTACTTTACCTTTGTTTATACATCTTCAATGAACTACGGAATTACTTCTTTTATTTTCTTTTGCCATTAAGTTAATTTAATCATTTTTATGTTTCCTTGTCAATATGTGTGTGTGTGTGTGCGTGTGTATTTTTAAATTTGCACCTTTTGAATGTAAAGTACTTTGCTCTTTTTTTTGAATTCTTACCATAATGTGTACGATAAAACTTTTTTTAGTGTTCCGTACGGAACATATACAAGATGACTTCGGTGTCTGTCTGTCTGTCACACCCAATTTTCTCCGAAACTATTTGACATAGAAAGTTGAAATTTAGTAATAATATAGAAATTGATGGTCTCATCAGAGCCATGTAGTTTTGAAAGTTAAATTTTGTCTTAAGGGGTTAGTTTTGGGGGGGGTGAAATCGGAAGTGGAAAAAAAAATTTTTACTAGGTCATCGAGTGTGATGTCAAATGAAAGCTTGTGAAAACACGAGTAAAATATATGTACATATATATATATATATATATATATATATATATATATATATATTATATATATATATATATATATATATATATTGTAATACTTGCGCCAAAAATCGCTGTCTCCCCGCCTTATCTCGAAAAGTACTTATCAAAAAATTGTGAAAAAAATATTATAATATATATATATATATATATATATATATATATATATATATATATATATATATATATAAACAAAAATTTCAAGGACATCAGTTTTCAGTAAAGACTGGAAACAAACTTTGTTAAAAACTCATTTGGGGTGTGTTTTGTGAAGTCACTGATCATTTTATACCTCTGTAACAAAATTTTTTATTTTAAAAACAATCAATGTACGGAACACTAATTGCGCAAGTTCAACTTACACTTGACCGGTTTTTTTCTCGGTTCTTCTTCCTTTGCTACGCAGGTATTGTATTCATATCTCCAGATCGCAAAAACAAAGTCTCCAATTTTTATCGGTGTATCTATTGGGACGATGACTCTCGAGCAAAATGAGACGTCTATGTTAAATTTGTTGCAAATGTAGTACTAATAATGCTGAATGGCCTATAGTACCTAAATCCACGTTTTGTAAATCTATAGAAACCGAAGAATTGTTTCTAATCGAGACGATGAAACTAAGTGCGACCCAACTTATAAATAGGTATTTTTACTGTTTCGTACGGAACACTTATTATGTTAGATCACTTCGGTGTCTGTTTGTCCGTCTGTCGCACCCGATTTTCTCCGAAACTATATAACATAGAAAGTTGAAATTTGGCACTAATATAGGAATTGATGGTCTCAACAGAGCCATGTAGTTTTGAAAGTTAAATTTTGATTTAAGGGGTTAGTTTTGGGGAGTGAAATCGGAAGTGAAAAAAAATTACCAGGTCATCAATTGAAAGCTTCTAAAAACACGAGTTCAAAAATATATATGATGTAATATTTGTGCACACTTTTCTTTGTATTATTTTTAGAAAATTGCGAAAAATCCTTTTCCCCCTCTTTATTTCGAAAAGTACTGATCAAAAAATTTTGAAAATATTCTGGAATATTCTCCACAGGGTGTAGATTGAACGAAAATTATCACAAGTGCATTTAATAATTTATCTGGTATACATATAAAAAAAAATTCAAGGTCGTCAGTTTTCAGTAAAGATCGGAAACAAACTTTGTTGAAAACTCATTTGGGGTGTGTTTTGTGAAGCCATTGATCCATTTATACCTCCGTAACAAAAATTTTAAGTTTAGAAGCAATCAACGTACGGAATACTAATTGCGCAAGTCCGACTTGCACTTGACCGGCTAGTTTAAATAAGGGAACTTTTGGCGGATAATATTTTTGAGTTAAATCTAAATTATCTCGAGAAAGCTGCCTGAAACTGTTTTGATAATGCCCTTAAAGTCCTTTTGGGCAACTCTATGCCAGGTAACTATCAAGAATTAATTAACGAATTTTTACCATCTTAGAAAACTTGGAGGTGTAACAGATCGTTAAAAATACATTTACTGGATCACCCCTGGATATTTAACGCAAATAGAGCGCTAAAATGTTGGCGAACTATTATTGTATACTTAAAAAGGATCTACCTGCAGTACTCATGAACGTTGTTGTATTTGTTTCATTATGCCCTAATTATTCAAATTAATTTTTTTGTACTCTTAATGGAAAAAATAAAATTTTGGGTCACAGAAAAATGTTGCATTTTATAATCTTTTTATACATATTTTATTGTTAAGAACATCTAACACTATCAAAATATGGTACACATTACTGAGTCACAAAAAAAGTTTAAATTTTTTAGAATAGTGTTACTTTGCAAATTTGCTTTGAAATAAAGATTATATCACATTTTATAATATAAATAATACACTAACCTGCACACCATAATAAGACATCTCCTAAAGTAGTCCCTTTTTACCCAAGAACTTCGATGAAAATTTTCAAACAAATCCCGTTAAAAACTATCGCACGATCTTAAAATCCGGACCATCTAACGCACTACTCTCCGCGATGTGATCTCTTTTAGAAATGGTGAGTACCATTTCATCTTGCGACGATTCTTGCGAGATGAGGACCCCTTTCACCTGCTCGTTCAGGCCCAGCCCATCGGTCTGGGTGGAAACTGTAGGAAAGATTATGAGAAAATTTTTGTAATGAGTGATAATTGTTAAATAATAGGGAGTTGTTAACATAATTTTTACTTTCGTTTTTATATTTCCTTGGTGATTTTATTATTTTACTAGTTTTTTCTCGCAATTTAGTAAGCTTATTAATTTAAACAATTAAATAAGACCAGAAATGGCAGAGCTTTCGAATTTTTGAAAATACAATGTATCAAGGAGTGAATATTTCATAGTATATGTCCTTTTTAAGGGTGTTGGAGACGAGACATCTAAAAGTTGCCATTGTTTTTTATTTCCAATTTTAACAGAAATAATATGTACAGTCTGTCAAGTAGGAACGTGACCGTCGTATTGTATTTCGCCATCAATGCACTCTTTAGTGTGCTAATAATCACGCAATCCAATCGCCTCTTACACAGGTGTACAAGTATGAAATGCGGATTTTTTTTCTGAAAAAAAAAACATATTAAATTCGGAAGAATGATAAAAAGTGCTTTACTCAAAGTATGCTCCATCGCTTGTTATACATTTTTCCCATCTTTCGGGCAATTTGTGAATATCACGCCAGTAAAAACCTTCCCTGCGAACCATTCATCGAGCCATTTTTTCACATCTTCGTACGAACCAAAGCGCTGCTCAGCAAGTGCGTGACCCATCGATGCAAACAAGTGGTAATCGGAAGGAGCCAAGGCTGGTGAGTAAGCCGCATGGGGTAGAACTTCCCAGTTGAGTGCTTCCAACGTTTCGTGAACTGGTTTTTTTTGCCGTATGTGATGGAGCATTGTCATGAAGAAAAATGACTTTGTGTTGCCTCTTTCGGTATTCTGGCCTTTTTTCAAGCAGCGAACGGTTCAAATTGGTTAATTGTTGTCGGTAACGCCCCTCTGGTTCCACCAAACACAGAGCATCGTCTTTCTCCCCCAAAGCGATTCGGTCTTGCGGTCGATATGGATGGTGCGCCTAAGTCTACCCATGATTTTTTGCGGTTGGGATTCTCAAAATAAATCGACTTTTCATCTCCTGTAACTATACGATGCAAAAACGACTTCCTTTTTTACCGAGCGAGCAAAATGTCACACGTGTTTTTGCGCTTTTCCATTTGCCTGTCGTTCAACTCATGTGGTACCAATCTACCAGTCTTCTGAATCTTTCCCATCTCTCGTAGGCGATTGAAAACAGCTTCTTGACTAACGCCTAATTGCTCGGCGAGTTCTTTTGTGTTTGCGAATCATCTTCGTCCAACAATGCTTGCAATTCCACATCTTCGTAATTTTTTTGGTGGTTTTCCACGTTCCTTATCTGCAACATCGAAGTCACCACTTTTGAAACGCCGAAAACATCGTTCACACGTATCTTACGATGGAGCATGTTCACCATAAGCTTCTCGAAGTAATCGGTATGATTCAACAGCAGTTTTCTTCAAACGAGAACAAAAAATTAATGCTGTCCGCGAATGCTCTTTGTTCGGTATAAATTTCGACATAATGGTCGAATGGTCTCAGGGGACACATTCAAACCCGATTTTCTTAATTTTGCCGCTTCTTGACGCAGCGTCAATTTGCCGTGAAAACAAAGACACGATTTGTTTTTCTACTTTCGGAGTGACTGGGCCTACCGAGTCACGTTTTGGTAAGTCGTCTACCTTTTTCGTCTCGTTAAAATGATTTACAGACCTCTTTACAAACGACACCGACTTGTTAATATATTCAGTGGCCGCGAAATGTATCATTTTAGGCCCTTTTGGAGGGAACGAAGAATGATTGTCTCCAACCGGCCGACGCGCAAACAAGTGACTCTTTTTTTTTATGGGTCTAGCACACGTGCTGCAGGGAAGTCCCTAAAGCGCTACAGGAGCGACACGTGTCCGGAGAAAGCGATTCACGTGGTTCTTGAATCGCTGTAAATTGTACTCGGTGGGAAACACAGTCCTGGGTAAATTATTCCAAAGAGATGATGTTCTCCATATAACAGACTGCTTGAAAAGCGTTGTACGAGAAGTAACAAGCTGAACCTCATATGGATGTGAACTATTAGCGCGACGTGTACTTCTAACATGCACCGCTCTGGGAGGAATTAAGCGGGCCACATCCTTCGAACACTTTCCATGAAAATACTTGTAGAATAAGCTCAAGTCGCCAACCGTTTTTCGATGTTCCAGCGAATCAAGGCCACCGGTCAGTTCCGGATCTCCAATCAGACGAACAGCTCTTCTCTGAATAGAATCCAACAAATGCAGTGTATGTTTGGGAGTGGAGCCCCAAACATGGGAGCAGTATTCCACAGTTGGTCGTATTTAAGCTTTGTAAAGAATTAACAGTTGTTGTGGAGTGTAAAGCTCTTTGGTTCGAAATAATATTCCCAACTTTTGAGAAGCTCTCCTTGCTATGCCTGCAACATGTTCATGCCAGGACATATTTGCTCCCAAATTAACGCCCAACAAATTGAGCGACGATGTTAGAGGAAAAGAGTGCCCCAACATAACTATATCAGGTTCAGCAACGTTAACTTTTTTAGAAAAGACTGTTTTTTTTGTAGCGTTAAATTCCACTTGGTTACTGTCACCCCAAGATAGAATTTCTTCCAGGTCTTTGTTAAGTTGAATGACTTCCTGCTGTCTGCGGATATTCGTCTGAGTAGCCGATGTCCGAGCGTTCAAAGTGAATGAAGAGATAAGCATACTGTCATCTGCAAAGGTGTAGATTGGATCTCCAGTGTTCAATTGCTTTGTTCCAAACGTGTGTTACATAAGTCAGAAGATCTCCTGTTGCTCTATTTTTACGAAAGCCATATTGGTGATCGCTAATAATGTTGATAACATTTTCCATGACCTTCGATATTATTGAAAGCAGCGCGATTGGTCGGTAGTTATTTGGCAAGGTCTTCTTGCCTTTTTTAGATATCGGCTGAACTGTGGCACATTTCCAGCAAGAAGGAAATATTCCCTTTCTGTAGGAAAGGTTGAAAAGTCTACAGAAAACTGGTGTTAGTTCCCTCGCACAGTTTTTGAGAACTATGGCAAGTATTCCGTCGGCGCTCAATTTGGATTTTACTGATTTCGACGAAAGTTCGGAATAGGCTGATACTTTTACTAAAATGTGTCATAGACAAAGGTAACTTCTACCGCTTTTTTGGTGAATCGCTAGAATCGCATCTACCAAAAATGAATTGTCGCAGATACGTTCTTACTTGACAGACTGTAGAAGGAATCATCGGTCTTTAGTTGTTAGTAGTTGGAATATCGGGCTCTGTTATTTGAGAGAAGACTTACAACATATGTTAAAGGAACTGGAAGAGAAATGAAATAAAGTAAGCTTGAAAATGAACTTGAAAAAGATCAAAATCATGTAAAATGAAGACCCACACATAACAGTTAACAACTGCCACAGCGAAAACCTCGAAAAATACATTTACCTGGGCCATCAAATACAACTAGGAAGAGAAAACCAAGCGAGTGAAATATCTAGAAGGACAAGACTTGCATGGTCTGCGTTCGAAAGACTGTCGTATATACTTACAAATAAGAACATTGCCGTAAAACTTAGATTGAGAGTGTTCGATCAATGTATCCTTATACAGTGTGTCCCAAAAAGTTTTATTCAAATCGAGAAAAAGTTTCTCTTACATATTACAAAAAAAATTATTCTTGATAAAGTTAGTTAGATAAGTTTTTCATTACATGGAAATTCATAATCAAGCGTCAAAAGTTTAAAATCTCTCTCTCTATGCTTTTTACGACCACAGCTGCCAGGGCTATTCGGTCGGGTGGCGGTTTATATTCCAAAACCCTTATCTTCTCCTTTTATCTTAAATGATATTCGACAAGGTCCACCTTGCAGTGTGTCTGGAATGTCTCCATAACCTTCTTGGATTAGTCAATTATTATGAATGAACCTGGGTGAGTTTGAGTAGCGTCAACAAAGGTGGATGGAGATGAGGGTGTCTATAATTTGATTTTGCGGTAATTTAGGAAAGATATAATTATTTTAACCAGGTATTCATGGCATTGTAAAGCGTCTGATAAGGTTATAGGGGACCTGGTGTCGAAGTTGGAAAATTGAATGATAAAGATTATTAGATTCAGCAGTAAAATTGGGGCATTCAAAAAGAAGATGGTTAATATCACTTTCTTCTCCGCATGCACAGAGAGGGCTTTCCAAAACTTTTAATTTGTATAGGTGTTTAGGAGATGAACAGTGATTGCTTCTTAATCTACAAAAAGTAGAGATGTATTTTCTACTAAGAGGAATATCTTTAAACCAGGGTCTCTTGTAAGGAGCCGAAATTAGGGATGCGTAAAAACGTCCCTTTGTTTCAGATTTCATCAAAAGTTTAAAATATTTGATGGTATACAGGGAAAATAAAAAATAATGACTTATAATGAAGAGTAAAGTGTGTTTAAATTTAAATACAGAGCAAAATATTAATTGAAAATGTTTACGTTTAGATTTGTGACCTTCTTAGTTGACAATTCAAAAAAACTCTAGTTAACACATCACTATGTGGTGGATTATTTATTAAATAAAAGGAAACGAAATCACTACATATTTTAGGCTGAAAAGAAATGAACATTTGGAAATACCTAACAACTGTCAATAAACTTCGAAGCTAATGTCAGTCTGTATTTGTAATAATTAAAAATGCCAGTAAAATTAAGTGTTGAAGATAAAAATTGAAATTGTTCTCATAGTTGGAGATCAATATAAAACTTTTAGAGAAGCAGCAGAAATCTTTAATAATAGACACCCTGATAAAACTGTACACTTCACACCTGTAGGATATCTAATAAATAAATTCAAGATTTATGGAAATGTTGAAAATAAATTTAAAAAGAAACATCGAGCATGGGTTTCAAATGAAGAAAATCAAAATCAAGTAATCCTGTCGGTAGTACAAAAGCCAAAAGATTCACTTCGGAAAAGATCAACTTTATTGAGTGTGAGTAAAACTAAAGTTGCGAGAATTTTAAGATCAAATAAATTTAAACCATATAAACCCGAATTTACCCATACTTTAAAAGCAGGAGATTTTGAACCAAGATTTGAATTTTGTGCTTGGTTTCAAGGAGAATTGGAAGATAACAGGTTTACGGTAAGACAAGTACTTTTCTCTGAGGAAGCGACATTTACCTCTAATTGGACAATCCTAACTTCAATATCTAAACTCGAAATCAATACTCGATTAAAACCAATGTATTACGTGGTATTTTTAAAGATAGAATAGTTGGACTATTCTTTTTTCAAAAAATATGAGTGCTGAGTTTCTTAATCGCCTACCAATAATTGAAAGACAACGTATATGGTACCATGTCACAGTACGATAATGTTCGACATTATCTCCTCCACATTTTTAACGGTAGAGTAATAGGGACGTATGTGCAGTTTACTTGGCCCCCAAGGTCTCCGGACATCACCCCTCTAGGCCTTTTTTATGGGGCCCCTAAAAAGAAAAGGTTTATCTTAAAAAGCCATGTCAAGATGTTGATCATCTTGAGAGAGTCATTGGGGAAACATGTGAAGATATAACTTCTGACGTAATTAGAGATGTAATAAAAGATTTTTCTCGAAGAACAATCACCTGTTTAGAAAGGGACGGTGGATACATTGAAGCACTTGTGCATTAAAGTTAGAATTAATCCATATGTTTAGTTCAGGGCTGTCAAGGTCATGCACAGTTCGAGCCAATTTCGGAGGTAACGCCTCCCGCTGCCCCCACGACTGCTAGATATTAAGCGGCCGAGCCGCCGATCGCGGCTCGGCCGCTTACCAAACACAATGCGCTCCTGAAACTGCGCGAACGGCGGCAGCAGCAGTGGTGGGGACAGCGGGAGGCGTTACCTCCGAAATTGGCTCGAACTGTGCATGACCTTGACAGCCCTGGTTTAGTTGTTATGTTATGTACATAGTAATTAAGTAATGTTGCAATTTCAAAATAAAATGATAGCATAACTGTGATATGAATATAATTGTTGCAAAGCAAATAATAAGGTTATCAAATTTTTAACAAAAATATGATGCTATCAAAATCAGTGCACTAGTTGTTAATTAATTTCGTTTTCTTTTATTCAATAAATAATTCGACAATTACTGACGTGTTTCCAGGAGTTTTTTTGAATTTTTAACTAGGAAGGCCACAAATCTAAATGTGAGCATAATTTTTTAGTTTCTATTAACATTTTCAATTAATATTTTGCTCTGTATTCTAATTTAAGCACACTTTACTCTTCATTATAAATCATTATTTTTTATCTTCTCTGTATACCATCAAATATTTTAAACTTTTCATGCTTGGATTTCCAAATGATGTAGAATTTTTTTATCAAGAATAATTTTTTTGTAATATGTAAGAAACTTTTTCTCCATTTGTATAAAATTTTTTTGGGACACACTGTATATTAGACTGACCACACGTTTTTATATTTGGCGGTGCTACCAGCTAAAAACCTTCTATTATGTTTAAATACAGATCTCTGATATTTTGCTCCAAAAATATCAAGGTTTAGAGCAGGGGTGCTCAAACTTGAACTGCTGGCGATCTACCTCAATATTGTTAGATTACGATCGATCGACTCTGAGAGGCTGCAAGTAAGTGTGATGCAGGATGTCGTCTAGGTAGGGTGTTCGTGGCACAGATATTAGTTTTCCGCACAATATGCATTTTTTTAGTCAAGGTAAGTGTAGGTCTGCTCTAAAATGTCAATGAAAAAACTCATAATTATTCAAAATTGCGAGTTTATTGGTTCTTACAAAACAAACGAGTTCTAGTGTCTAAACTTAACTAAAGAGTGACTTTGGATGTTGAAGCGTGGCACTGCATGTCCTCAGCATACTTTTTATAAGATGGTACGTAATTACTGAGTGCTAATCGCAAGCATGATGACATATGTTCGTCAGTTAGTCGATTGCGATATTTTGACTTAATTATCTTCATTTCAGAAAATGTAGACTTGCACAAGTAAGTTGATCCAAACATTGCCGTCAGTTGAAGGGCGATTTGCCTTAGATTCGGATATTTATCTTCAGATATAAAACACCAGAATTTTGTATCAGATGCTGTGGCTTTGAGATGTATATCTGATATAATCTGCACTAACTCATTTTCAACAGAACATGAGTCCATGTTAAACTGACTTGCTATTTCAGTAGCTAATTCCTCAATGTTTTTACACGAAAAATGAAATCATAAAAACGTATTTCGAATTGGCCCAAAATATTTGATAATTCTGCCTCATAAATATCATAATTCAAGTGAGGAATCCTTGCTTTCAAAGACGGAAAATTTTTCAGATCCTTTCTTTTCAGTTGATCTATCATAAGTTGCAATTTACTTTTGAATGCGTTTATTGCGCTAATCATCTCAATAATAGTTTTTCCTTTACCTTGAAGCTCCAAATTAATGGTTTTTAAATGCATTGTGATGTCCGTCAAAAATGCCAAATCAGTCAGGCATTTTCCGTTTCTCAGCATCTGAATGTCATCATCTCTTTCGTCCAGAAAAGCTGTTATTTCGGGCAATAATTCTTGAAACCTTTCTAGGAATTTTCCGCGACTCAACCACCTGACGTCCGTGTGAAGAACTAAATCAGTGTGTTCAGCTGCCTCACTATCTTCCAACTGCAACTGCAATTTAAAGAGCCGTCGTTGCAAGCTACGGGCACGGATATAATTCACAATTTTTATTGCAATGCCCATAATCTTCTCCATGTTTAGAACTTTTGAACACAAAACTTGTTGATGTATAATGCAATGGAAGGAGAAAAATGAAGGGAAATCATCATTAGCTCGACACAATGCCACAAAACCGTTTTCGTTTCCAGTCATTGCTGGTGCTCCATCGGTTGTAATGCACACTAGTTTATATATTGGTAGCTTGTAGTTTGTTACAAAATTGAAGAAAACGTCATATATATCTTCGCCACGGGTCTTTCCTTTCAGAGGAATCATTGTCAAAAACTCTTCCTTAGCGGACATGTCACTGAATACCATTCGAATAAAAATTCTGGGCAGTGTCTGTCATATCGGTAGATTCGTCGAACTGTAAAGAAAAGTATGTACATTCCATGATATCATGTTTTAGTTTATCTGCCATGTCCTGACTCATGACTTCAACACGCCTTGTGACAGTCGGACGAGATAACTGAAGTTCTCTAATAGCAGAGATAATCTCTGTTTTATTTTTAAAATCTCCAAATAAAGTCTCACCCGCTTCAATAAATGCTTCCTTTACAACCAATCCATCATCAAATGGTTTCTTGTGTTTCGCCAATATATGAGATATTTTAAATGACGCGATGGTTGCAGCTTTTGATTGTTTGGCTGGTCTTGTGAACATGGTTTGTTCTTTTTTCAAACAAGTTATCAAATCACGTACTTTTCGTTTTCTTAATTCACTCTGTGACGGAAAATCCTTTTCATAGTTTTTATGAACCGTTTTATGATGCCTCTCTAAGTTCCTACGCTTAGGTATTGCAACTGACGCACGGCAGATGAGACAAATGCACTTATCCTTTACCATACGAAAGAAAAATTCTTCCTCCCAATCGTTATTAAAATGATAAGTTTTACTTTTCTTCGCCGCACTCATTTTGGACTATTTATTAATAAACTTTGTATCGATGTATCGCCTTCAAGTTACAACTCAGACTGACTCCTATTCCTGCAGGCGCAACATTTATATCGGCGAGAACGAAGTCTCGAATGTTCCCGTCAAACACGCCGCCCGAAGTTTCTAGAAAAATCGGCGGGAATCAAAAACGCGGCTTTTCTTTGACAAGTACCGCGCGTTCCTTTGATAAAGCCGCCTTTTGCCGCTAGCAGGGGGTTATTACGATAAAAGAAAGTGATGAGGGGGTTATTCTGGCCTAAAAATTTTAGTAGTTTATTCATTACATTTTGTTTTAGTTACCTAAAACAAAATCTGTGAATAGTTCTATATCGGAATTTTTTTCTCGAGATCGACTCAAAAAGCACTCGCGATCGACTTGTCGATCGCGATCGACCGTTTGAGCACCCCTGGTTTAGAGGGTGCTAAAATCGATTTTATTGGTAACATCAGTGTATTGTATATTTTACAGGATAAAAACATAATTATACGTTGATAACATTACTTTTTTTGAGGTTTCAATTACATAGATATGTAGAACTGACTATTACGTACAAATCTAGACCACGTGCGACCACGGGCAACCAACTAAACCCAAGTTATAAGCAATGAAAAGACGTTTAAAATGGACACACATTATTTTTTTGACGAATAAATTGCATAGATAGTTAGAACTGACAATTTCAAATAATCTTAGGCGACGTGCAACTATGGATGACCAAGTCAACTCAAGTTATTAGCAATTAAAAGACGTTTAGCAAAAAGGTGATTTTAAACATTTTATAGATTTCCACATATAATTAAACTACTTATTCATAATACTAATTTACGACATGTGATGCGGAACGTTCTATCAAGAATAAATTTGTTTGTAATATGTAAGATAAACTTTTTTTCTGTTTGTGTAAAACTTTTTGGGACACACTGTATGTGTACCAACAGACAGATAGACAAACCGACAGACATACTTAGAGACAAACAGACAGACGACAGTAACATTTTATTAGTGAAATTCCTAACACCACTGGAGATTAATCTTTTTGTGTTGGGTAAGTTATGGTTCTTAAGTCAGTGCTTTAAATATGAAGTGTTCCCCAACTATATCAAACTTAAGACGAACAACAATAGTCAAGCAGCGAAGTTAGCTCAACAACATGGTATGAAAAAAATGGATGTACCAGGATAGAAAACTTCAATACTACAAAAGGGATACAAACAACATATACCTTAAGGTAATTCATACTGAATTAACATGGAGACTATCTAATATAGAATTCGATATTTTTGACGAAAGTACGAGACTTAAAATAGTACACAAAAAATATATCAAGCAACTTTCCAAACTGAATAGGTTACTTAATAAATAAAATGTCAATAACAGAGTACACACAAGAAATAACACAAAGTACTCAGACCATGTTTTCTACGACAAATTTGTTAACCTAACAGATGTTAACTTCAATAATCAAGAAATTCAGTTATTAGAAAAAGGTTTTCAGTATAATTTACCAGTCAAAGATTGTACTAAAACTAGAAAATATTTAGGTGCTGAATGTGAAATAGCCTGTAGTAGTAATTCACTAGATGTTACGAATAAACATATAATTACTAAAATGTTACGCACAGAAAAGTTTGAATTTTTCCCAGGTAAATTCCATAATGAACATAAGATCGCTAACCAAATAAAAAACAAAAGTAATGAACATAACATAATTTTTACGAGAGTAGATAAAGGAAAAAAACTGTAATAGCTATAAAGAAACAAATTTACATTAAAAAACAATAGATTTCCTAAAACCAGATGTATTCAAATCCATCAACTTTGATCCAAGAATAACTTTCCAAAAATTAATTAAAGATGTGCTAAAAGACATAAGCATTTTTACAGAGAATGAAAAATTCAGACTTGTCTCGATGAACCCTCAAACTCCAAAACTATATTCTCTTATTAAATTACATAAAAATAACTCACCAGTTCGTCCGGTAGTTTCATACATAACAGCGCCAGCTTTTTCTTTATCAAATAAATTGATTGGGGTTTTGACAAAATATTGTAAATTCACACCTAAATATAGTATTAAAAATAGTAATGAATTGATAGCAAAAATTAATCCATTAATTATACCAAGTAACTCCAGATTTATATCGTTTGATGTACAAAATCTTTTTCCTAGTATACCACCATCAGACGCTATAAATTTGGTCCAAAGATTACTCAATAAAAATAATGTTAACCCAATAATTAAAACAAGAAATATTAGATATCTGAACATTGTGCTTAGATCAGAATTATTTTGAATTTAACGATAACATTTACATAAGTAAGAAAGGTTTAATAATGGGAAACCCTCTTAGTCCAATTTTATTTGAAATTTTCATGGACCATTTAGAAGAACAAATCAGTAATTCTCACCTTTTTAAAAATTTCTTTTATTGGTACCGGTATGTAGATGATATATTGACTTGCTTTACAGGCACAGATCGACAATTAAAACTTTTTCTAGATTTTATTAACCAACTTCATAATAATATTACTTTTAAAACAGAAATTGAAACAAATAAATCGATTAATTTCCTAGATTTAAAAATATCAAACAAAATAAATAAACACGATTTTGAAATCTTCCATAAACCAACATACTCAGATATAACTATACACGCTAACTCTAACCACCCATTCACACATAAAATCTCGGCTTATAATAGTTTCATCCATAGACTAATAAATACACCATTAACGGAAGAAAATTTTCAGAAAGAATTACATATTATAAAACAAATTAGTATAAACAATGGATATAGTAGCGATTTCGTAGATAATATTTTAATGAAAAAATAATTTAAAAGAGCAATAGGATTGGTGTACCCGTACAAACAACTAAACAAAGAAAAATTTCATACACTCCCCTATACCGGAAAACTAACTAATAAAATTCAAAATTTTTTCCATAGAAATCATGTAAATATCGCTTTCCGTACAAATAACACATTATCTCGATATATTAAAAATAATAAAAGCAAAACAAAAAAAGAAAATAAATCGGGTGTTTACGAATTATGCTGTGGCAGTAGCAATGAAACGTATATAGGACAAACAGGTAGACCTTTTTATAAAAGAATAAACGAACATAAACATAGCTTTAGAATGAAAAATAACAAATCTCATTACGCCAAACATTTAACAGAGGAAAATCATACATTCAATGAAGATTTCGAAATTTTGCATAACGGAAAGAAAGGAAAATTACTGGATTGTTTAGAACAGGTAGAAATTAATCAGAAAAAATCCTCAGGTCTATTACTCAACGATCAATTAGATAGGGGAGGGTCTCCTTTATTGAACTTATTCTAGGTATTAAGGTAAATATTGTTAATGAATTTAGTACTTGTAATTAGGTAAACTATGTATTCTAAAACATACTTTGTTAATTAATTTACATCGTGCTCCAGAAGAAGACACAGTATGTCGAAACAATTGTCAGCAATAATAAACATAAGTGGTGATCATAAACATTTGTTTAAATTTTTATTCCTAGTTGGGTAAGTTATATTAGTGATCTTTGAAATAATCCTATATTCGCAAGAAAAATACTCAATTAAATTCTTTACCCTTCTTCTTCAGTAAAAGGTTTAATATATTAGAGATTATAAACATAGACGAAGCAAAGTCACGGACAACCATTGGTTAACACAGTAAAGAAAGTGTTATGATCGTACAACCAAGCTAAAAGGAATTGTTTACCGGGTCTGCCAATTACAAACTTGACTGCAAGGCAAGGTCACGGGAAGGCTATACGAAAGAAGAAAGTTCACCGTTTAGTCCTGTTATTAAATCTCCTGCTGCAGCTCGTAATTTCTCTACTGTCTCCTGCTGTGCGTTTTCGGACTCTTCGTTATGGAGAGGTGTAATGTTAATTACTTGAACCTTTTAATTTATTAATATCGTAAAAGTACAGAATAATTAGTTATGATTTTTATATCATAATATCGTAATTATCTAGTAATATAAATATTTATTTATTTATTTATTTATTAACGGCATTGCGCCAATTTACACAATTATAAACATAATTAAAACAACTAAAGATAATAAAAATCATAAACACACACAGAATCCAACATCACAAGATCATTAAAACTAGTTTCACAGCAAGCAAATATCACAACTTTTTAACAATCAATTTAAAACTATCAATGGAGCCATGAATCCTGAGATCGAACTGATTTAAATGCCTCATTATTCCGGAGATGAGTCCATAATAGCCATAATTAGTCGCATGAAAGGGAATACCAAACAGGTCTCTGCCTCTAGTGCGACGAGAAACATTAAATGTTAACTTGTCCAAGATATAGGGGCAATCAACCAGCCCATTTATTCACTTAAAAGCCAGAAGCAGGTCACAATGGAGTCTTCTAGTCTCCAGGGTCGAAATACTCAAAACGCCTCTAAGGTTGTGGTGGTCTATATGGTAACCATCTGGTGGTATGGCCAATTTAAAAGCACAAGTCCGCAAAAACCGGCGTTGCACCGCCTCAATCGCTTCTATATATACATTGTAATGAGGAGACCATACCAGAGCGGCGCACTCAAGCCCCGATCTCACAATTGAACAATACAACAGTTTAAATGTAGAGCAGGAAAAGTCCCTACAGTATCTCGTGATGAACCCCAGATTTTTATAACCTTTCTGAACAATTGACAAAATGTGCCTATTGAGAGTTAGTTTCTGGTCAAGAAGAACTCCCAGATCATTAATTTCACTAGCATGCCTCAGCTTGCTGCCATTAATGTTATACTCAAAAGTAAAGTTCCGTCTAGCTCTATCAAAACTAATGCTAACACACTTCTTAATATCTATAGAGGCCATGAACATTCTCCTGAAGAGAGTGATAATCTTGCAACGTGTTAACCGTTTTAGAATGTTGTATAAACTTGCCGATGTCATTAACAAAAAGTAGAAACAGTAAAGGACCACAGTGAGACCCCTGAGGTACACCTAAAAGAACTTTTATTTCTTTAGAAATACAATTATTAATACGGGCATACTGTGTACGACCCTCCAGAAAACCGCCAATCCACCCAAGGACTTCACTACTTAGTCCTATTTTCTGCAACTTGCCTAACAAGAGCGTATGATTAACTCTGTCGAACGCCTTCGAAAAATCAGTATATACACTATCAACACACTGGCGATTCCCAAAGGCGCTCAATAGACAATCATGATATGCAACCAGGTTTGTGACAGTTGACCGACCAGCTCTAAAACCATGTTGCTCGTCAATTATTATGCTATTACAGCTCTATGACAAAAATCCCGCGACTAGACTGTCGAACAATTTAGGTATTGCGGATTGAACGCTCACGTCCCCTGTAGTTAGATATCCTACTTCCTACCACCAGACTTATGAATAGGTGTAACAAATGAGTTTTTCCAGTACATAGGGAATGTACTTGAGCACAGAGATAAATTAAAATTAATTTTAGAGGAGTTACAATAGAGCATATGCAAGCCTTCAATACTCCCGCAGGTATTCCATCTGGGCCAACTGAGAATGTATTTTTAAGATTATCTATCCCTTCATAGACCTCAGACAAACTGACTGATATTGAGTTAACATTTAAATTAGTGCATTCAACTATGTCACTATAATAGCCAGAAATAGTAGCCTGACTGCCACAATAAACTTCCCCAAAAGAGTCAGCAAAAAGATTCACACATTCTGCACTAGAATTGCTTATTCTATCACGGTAGGACATAGTGTTGGGATAACCCTGAGACTGTTCATGTTATTCACATATTTCCAAAACAATCTGGGATTGAATGAGATGCCATTTTCAACCAACGTGAGATAATTTGAAAAGTATGTGGCGGACAATACTTTGCACGAAGCCCGAAGAGCAGCAAAAATGTCATAGTCAGCCGTAGAACCAGTTTCCTTAAAACGTTTATGAGCAACCTTCTTTTGGATCGTTAAATGTTGTAACTCGCGAGTGAACCACACAGGAAAATTGGAACTTTTAAAACGCCTTATAGACACTTGCAGGCTAATACCATGGCACAGTATGTCGCAGAATTGCTCAACGGCAAGGTCAACATAGACCTTGCTCAATAAAGAACCCCAATCAAATGATGCAAGATAAGAGTTTAACTGTGACATATTAGTGCTCTTAAAATCAAAATATGTTAGGTCGTATTTAATATCATTATCGAATTGATCGTTCAGGATACAGGAGCCGGCAACATGGTGATGATCATTGAGAAATAATAAATCAATTGCTCGGGACATCACCAGACTGCTATCATTACAGAAACAAATAGAATGATGTTAGAGGCAAGGGATTTTCTATGATTAATTGACTGTAGTGATAAAGTCCTTTTAAAACGATTTATGCCTCTAACGTAGAAAAAAATGTCACTTTTTTATGAGCGGGGTACTCAAATCACTACAGAATAGCTGCGTGTATCGAAGTAGTTCCCTCCACACTCCACAACAACTGTTAATTCGGTCATCATCATCATCTTCATTAGCTTATTCCATCCATAATCGAATGTAAGCCTAACCAAGTTGTCTCCAATTAACTCGGTTGTTTGCTTTTTGTATTTAATCGTGTCCCGATAACACTGGTAAACAAAATTGTAACTTTGTCGTGCCACATGGACTTTTATGACATTTTTTACTTTAATAGGTTGGCAGTAAAAACAAACATTAAAAAAAAATCTGTTAGCCAAGAATTTTATTCTCTTAAGTAATTTAAAATATTTCAAAAAACAATGACCTCCTAAACCAAAAATGTAAAAAAGTTTTATTATGAAGTTACGATCTAAGATTTTCTAGCAAATTTAGATCCTGGTTGGTCCCTTTTGATTGTCCAGCAGTAATCTGCCAACATATTTGGGATCACGATTTGGAAAATAGCTGATTTTAGTTTCATAATGTAGCAAATTCCATCCTTTTAATCGAGATCCTAATAGTTCTGACTGCTTTTTTGAAAAATTTAAATCGCGAACCAAATCGTTTAGGTCTCCTTGAGTTATCAAGTGTGGCTTGGTTAGATTTTCTTCAAACTCAGAGTCATCGTCCTCATCAAGACATTGGCTTGAAGTGGAGGATTGTGTATCGTTAATCTCAACGGATGCAGATGCAACTGGTATAGGCAAATTTTTACTATAAGGGACTGGTCTCATGGCTGAAGGTAAATTAGGATAAATAACTGTGTGTTTTTTCTTGAAATTTATACCATTTACGTCAGTAAGACAAAAATAGCAGTCCGAAATGTGATCTCTTGGTTCGGTCCAAATCATAGGTACAGCAAACGACATATGACGGGACCCTTTCTTCCAATCGGTTAAATTCTTCACACACGTTATGCAACAAATATGAGGGGCCCAGGATTTGTCTTGATGGGCCACAGCGAAACCAAAATACCGGTGATAACTCTCCAAGACTAGTTTTGTGAAATTTTGTCTTCTTCTTTTTTGAAAGTCAGTTCACCACAAAAATAACAAAAAGAGTTAGGATCGTTACTACACTTTCTCGACATGTTAACGTAGTTAATAAATCACAATATTTTGATGAAATCACAGACAAATAGTTTTATGACTATTTCTTCGTGAACGTTCCTTTGCTTTTAATGCCGTAGTACTAGTTATAAGTATTACCGTATCACAAGAAAACTGAGGCTAATTGAAACAAAACAACTGCAGTTTAATAATGAGGGTAGTTAGCTAAAACAGTGTTAGCTATCCAAGTTCGAGTGGCATGACTAGTTCGCCGCCGATAGAATATCGTCCGTAACTTTGAGAAGTGCAGTAGTACAACTGTGATCCCTACGAAAACCAGATTGGAAATCTGGTAGGAGCCCGTACCGCTCAATATGCTCCCGCATTTGCCGCTCTATCACTCTCTCAATGACCTTCAACAGCGTTGGCAATATGCTTATGGGCCTAAGATCCTTCAGATCCTTAGGGGAGGTCACCTTCGGAAACGGAATTATAAAGGAACTTTTCCAAATGTCGGGGAAACAGTTAGTTTCTATACATGAGTTAACTAAATGAACAATAAAAGGAATTATGCGTGGACAACAGTTCAACAACACAGTTATACCAATTTCATCAGTACCCACCGCTCTAGAGCCAATAGAAAAAAGTGTCTGCTTAATCTCACCAGTTGTTGTCACTCTAAAATAAAATGTACTTGTGGCCTGTTTTTTATTTTGTAAATAAAAGTTTAAGGTTTCTGGATCTGGAGCCGAAGAGCCAGCAGCAGTAACAAAAAATGTGTTAATATCTTCTACATTCCCTAAATGTTCAGGAACACAACTAGATACTTTAGAAGAAATGTCCAAATCCCTCAACAATTTCCAATTATTTTTTGGATTACTAGACCTAGATTACTTTCTAAATACAACTCCTTTTCATTTTCCGTTGCTAGCGTAACATAATTTCTATGTCGTCTATCACTTTCCCAATTCTCCAGTGATTTATTTTTCTTATATTTTGTTAAGGTTTTGTTACGAAGACGCATGGCATGCCTTAAGCCCTGATTTAGCCACGGAGCTTTCTTCTTAGTGATACGTGCACTTCTGAAAGGAGCATGGACATTGAATAAGTTAAGTATATATGCATTAAATGTACATAATTTTTGGTTTATATTTTGTATATAGAATATATTATCAAAAGGTATCTCCAAAAGATCGCTGTAGAATTTTCCTTCATCGAAATTTTTAAATTTTTTAGAATAATATATGAATGTTTGTACCTTTTCTATTCTTTCACTTTCTATTAATCTTTTCTCGCTGTTATCTTCACTTTCGTCGTTCAAATATTTGGTTATGGTGTAGTTTATTTTTAGACCTATTTCTCGAGACTTTTCCATCAGCATTTCTCATAATTCTTTTTTTGTGTTGACTATCAGAGCATCATCAGTTTATTAGTATTCCTTTATTTTCCCACTTTAACGATTTAAACATGTCTTCTAGAGTCAACGTGAACAGCTTTGGGGATATTGAGTTGCCTTGTCTAATTCCTCTTTTAATTTTGATTTTATTCGTTTTTCCTTCAACCATTATTTGTGATGTGTGAGTTGTGTATCTGTCGTCGATTCTGCTGTTACTTAAGGCGTTAAGGACTGCCCGTATCTCTACCGAATCAAATGCTTTTTTGTAGTCAACCATTGCTATCCACAAGTTGACCTTATATTCATTTGCTTTTTCCACTAGTAATTTAACTGTTTGAAAATGGTCCAATGTGCTGTATCCCCGTCTAAATCCCGCTTGTTCACATGGCTGATAACTGCCTAATTTGTTCGTTAATCTATATGTTCTAGTGAGGATTTTGTATAGTACCGATAACAGGCTGATAGGTCTATAAATTTCCTATTTAATTTTGGTCCCTTTTTTAAAAATAAGCACAATCAAGGCATTTACCCAAGGTGTTGGTATTTTACTTTAATTCTGTACAAAGCTCAAATTCGACTAACGATGGAATACTGCTCCCATGTTGGAGGCTCTGCTTCCAAACATACACTGTAGTTGTTAGATTTTATTTGGAAGAAACCTGTTTGTCTGATTGGAGACTCACCAAAAATCTTGACCTTTTGGAACATCAAAAAACGGTTGGCGACTTGAACCTATTCTACAAAAATTTCATGGCAAATGTTCGATGGATGTAGCAAGCTTAATTCCTCCCAGAACTGTGTATAATATTAAAAGCGTGTATACGTTGCACTAATACATCATTCATATGATCTCTGATACTCTTCGATCAACGCTTTTCAAGCAGTCTTTTATCTGGAGAATCTCATTCATTTGGAGTGATTTGCCTAGGACTGTGTTTCCCATCGAGTACAATTTACAGCGTGTCAAGACCAGCGTGAATCGTTTTTTTCGCACACGCGTCGCTCCTGTAGTGCTTTAGAGATTTCCCTGCAGCACGTTTGTTAAACCCATAAAAAAGTTATTTGTGTCACTTATGAATCGTATCAAGTTGCTCTCAGTGAGAAGTAATGTAAAATATAGGCCGTGCCTCTCTCTCACAATTTTGAAAGTATAAAAAACTTTCATATCATGAATGTATACTTATTCTATCTTAACCTAAGCTCTTATAATAGGAATCCTATACTAACTTAACCTAGGAAATGTTTTTAGTATATACATGAGTTTCTTAATGCTAGGACTTAGAACTAAGACTAAAACTACCTTAGACTAAGACTTACGCTAACTTAAACTAGGACGTAACAATGACTTAAATTAGGACTAATTTAAACTTAACCTAGGATGACATTCTTCTTGTCACGGCGGGCGAGGGGGATCATCGTCTTCGTCCGAGAGCAGCAGCGGGTCCGACGGTCTCGGGAACTGGCGGCTGGCTGGCTTGAGGTGGGTGTCGGAAGGCGTCCCTGATGCACGGGTTGGGGTGCTGGGACGCCTTCTCGAGGAACTTCTGTTCAATTTGTCTCATGTGTGCCTTTACGGTAGGCACACCGAGGTCCCTATGAAGTTGACGGTTCCTCATGAACCACGGGATCCCGTGATCATCCTCAGGGCCTTGTTCTGCACTGCTTGAAGCTGAGCTCTCCTTATTTTGGAGAGCTGGCACCAGGTGGGGCAGGCGTACGTGAGGCCTGCCTTCACGATGGAGTTGTAAACCAGAAGCTTGTTCCGTGGCAGCAACTTACTGGAGAGAATTCAGGATGGGATAGAGATTCACCAGTAGTTGCTTCGCCTTCTTGGTATGTAAAATATAATTCAGCTGATAACAATCTGTTTCCATCACAACAACTTTATAAAAAAATAACTGTACCTAATGATGAAGTACACGTAGCATTCATTGATCTAACGAAAGCTTGTGACAGTTTGCTAAGAAATAAACTTCTGGAGACACTAATAGAGGCTCTAGGAATAAGAGTATTCGGAAAGCAATGACAAGAAGTATTGAGTAAGAAACGGTTTAGGATAAGAATATAGAGATGGGGGTTGTGTGGGTAATATTTTGTTCTGTAAGTTACATATTAAGGTAAAGATAATAGGAGAAACTATGAAGCCTTGGTGTCGAATACGTCTCTGTCAACAATCGAGTATGAAGCAAAGATTCCAGCTAACAAAATAGCCTTTTTCAAAAGATCTTGCAACAGTATTGTTATTATGGAAATAGTACCATTCACTTTTTTTATTGATAAAAAAAAAGTTCTTTGTGTTGGTCATGAGTCGTATCGAGTTGCACTTCGGTGAGAAGTAATGTAAAATATAACCATTCCATTCCATAACAACAATTTTACGAAAGAACAACTTCACTTAATGGTGAAGCACATGTAGCATTCATCGAACTAACGAAAGCTTGTGACAGTTTGCTAAGAAATAAGTTTTGGGAGGTACTAGTAGAAGCTCTAGGAATGAGAGTGTTCGAAACGTAATGACAAGAAGTATTCAGAAAGAAACATCTTAGAATAGGAATATAGAGATGGGGGTTGTGTAGGTAATATTTTGTTCTGTAAGTTACATATTAAGGTAAAGATAATAGGAGAAACTATGAAGCCTTGGTGTCGAATACGTCTCTGTCAACAATCGAGTATGAAGCAAAGATTCCAGACAACAAAATAGCCCTTTCAAAAGATCTTGCAACGGTATTGTTATTATGGAAATAGTACCACTAACTTTTTTATTGATAAAAAAAGTTCTTTGTGTTGGTCATGAATCGTATCAAGTTACACTTCGCTGAGAAGTAATGTAAAATATAACCGGATAACAGTCTAGTTCCATTACAACAATTTTACGAAAGAACAACTGCACATAATGGTGAAGCACATGTAGCATTCATCGATCTAAGGAAAGCTTGTGACAGTTTGCTAAGAAATAAGCTTTGGGAGGTACTAATAGAAGCTCTAGGAATGAGAGTGTTCGAAAAGTAATGACAAGAAGTATTGAGAAAGAAACGGCTTAGGATAAGAATATAGAGATGGGGTAATATTTTGTTCTGTAAGTTACATATTAAGGTAAAAATAATAGGAGAAACTATGAAGCCTTGGTGTCGAGTAAATCTCTGTCAACAATCGAGTATGAAGTAAAGATTACAGGTAACAAAATAGCCTTTTCAACAGATCTTGCAACAGTATTGTTATTATGGAAATAGTACCATTTACTTTTTTTTATTGATAAAAAAAAGTCCTTTGTGTTGGTCATGAGTCGTATCAAGTTGCACTTCGGTGAGAAGTAATGTAAAATATAACCGGATAACAATCTATTTCCATCGCAACAATTTTACGAAAGAACAACTGCACTTAATGGTGAAGCATATGTAGCATTCATCGATCTAACGAAAGCTTGTGACAGTTTGCTAAGAAATAAGCTTTAGGAGGTAATGAAAAAAGCTCTAGGAATGAGAGTGTTCGGAAAGTAATGACAAGAAATATTGAGAAAGAATATGGAGATATGTATTGTGTAGAAAATATTTTGTTCTGTAAGTTACATATAAAGATAAAGATAATAGGAGAAACTATGGAACCTTGGTGTCGGAAACATCTCTATCCACTGCAATTGGAATCAGTGGGTGATGTGTTTCTCTGAAAATCAACAGTCGAGTATGAAGCAAAGATTCCAACTAACAAAATAGCCATTTCAAAAGATCTTGCAATAGTATTGTTTTTTATTTAAATAGTACCATTCACTTTTTTTATTGATAAAAAAAAGTTCTTTGTGTTGGTCATGAATTGTATCAAGTTGCACTTCGGTGAGAAGTAATGTAAAATATAATCGGATTACAATCTATTTCCATTACAACAATTTTATGAAAGAACAACTGCACTTAATGGTGAAGCACATGTAGCATTCATCGATCTAACGAAAGCTTGTGACAGTTTGCTAAGAAATAAGCTTTGGGAGGCACTAGTAGAAGCTCTAGGAATGAGAGTGTTCGGAAAGTAATGACAAGAAGTAATCAGAAAGAAGCGTCTTAGAATAAGAATATAGAGATGGGGGTTGTGTAGGTAATATTTTGTTCTGTAAGTTACATATTAAGGTAAAGATAATAGGAGAAACTATGAAGCCTTGGTGTCGAATACATCTCTGTCAACAATCGAGTATGAAGTAAAGATTCCAGCTAACAAAATAGCCTTTTCAAAAGATCTTGCAACAGTATTGTTATTATGGAAATAGTACCACTCACTTTTTTATTGATAAAAAAAGTTCTTTGTGTTGGTCATGAATCGTATCAAGTTGCACTTCGCTGAGAAGTAATGTAAAATATAACCGGATAACAATCTAGTTCCATTACAACAATTTTTCGAAAGAACAACTGCACATAATGGTGAAGCACATGTAACATTCATCGATCTAACGAAAGCTTGTGACAGTTTGCTAAGAAATACGTTTTGGGAGGTACTAATAGAAGCTCTAGAAATGAGAGTGTTCGGAAAGTAATGACAAGAAATATTGAGAAAGAAACGTCTTAGGATAGGAATATAGAGATATGTATTGTGTAGAAAATATTTTGTTTTGTAAGTTACATATAAAGATAAAGATAATAGGAGAAACTATGAAACCTTGGTGTCGGAAACATCCCTATCCCCTGCAATTAGTATCAGTGGGTGATGTGTTCCCTGAAAATTAACAATCGAGTATGAAGCAAAAATTTCAGCTAACAAATTAGACTTTTCAAAAGTTCTTGCAGTAGTATTGTTTATTATGTAAGTATTTTTGTATTGATATTTTTTTAGCTCCAAAAGTACAAAAAATCAATTTATTCTCAAGAGATAACTTATGCTACTGGTGAAACGTTTACAAACCACTCCAATTCGTTTTATTACCAGACACTTAATTATTCTTGATTAATATTCCCGATATAGTCATTCAAATTAAAAAAATCAATTCAGTTGCAGGAAATAAAACACTAAAATACTCATTAAAATTATTGTAATTAGAGCTTAATGAATAATTTTAAAATTCAAATTTCAAACTGCATTCCATCTAGAGAGGAAAGTCCTATCAGGAGTTATTGACATTGGTTTTTTATACGTTTGGGATAGGGTTGTTGAAAGTGATAGAAGAATTATATATATATATATATATATATATATATATATATATATATATATATATATATATATATATATATATAGATATATATATGTATATATATATATATATATATATATATATATATATATATATATATATATATATATACAGTCCCTGGCCAAATTATTAGACGCACTGTATTTTTTTTAGTAATTTTATGTTTCTTAAGAGTTTTTATGCAATAATGGTATATTTAAACTACAATATTATTGATTTTTATTTAAAAGAATTGTTGTAGACTACATATTTGTATTTATTTTTAACATATGGCAACACTGTGTTGACAAAGTGATACATGAACGTAAACAAGTACAAACCTGTATCAGTCGCGATCGGAATCGAGTCAGGTACGGACGTGTTTCTGTGGCTTTATGGACTGTGATTGTTTGTTTAACAGTTTTATACTACTCAGTTATTAGTTTATTTTGTATGCAGTGTTTTAAAAAAGTAATTGGACTATTTTCATTATGGGTAGAAAAGGCGATCTTTCACCACGTAAAAAAGCTGAAGTGAAGGCCCTTGTGATTGCGAAAACATTTACAAACCGAGAAATATCACGAAGATTGGAGGTTTCTGAAGCTAGTGTACGACGCATAAAAAAGAAAATTGAGTCAGGGAAGGAATTAAGCCCGAAAAGAAAGAAAAGATGCGGTAGAAAACCAATTTTCACTCCACGGTCAGACAGATGTTTGAAGAAAATTTGTGTAGAAAACAGATTTGCTACCACAAAGGTAATAAAATCACAACTCCAGGATGCTAGCGTAAATGCTTCTGAGCGCACTGTTCGAAGAAAATTGAAAGAATTAAATTTTAAGGCCTGTCGCCCCGCCAGGAAGCCCAAGTTAACAGCTGCAATGAAAGCAAAGCGCCTGAAGTGGGCCAAACAATGGCAAGACAAAGATGTGGACTTCTGGAGATCGGTAAAATACAGCAATTTAATCAATAATTGATACATTATTATCATTTTCAGTTAAATAAAGCAAATAAACATGGAAGTTTATATATTTTTCCTATTTTTGACAGGTCTGCTTCAGTGACGAAAGCACATTCGAAATTTTGCAGAATAAAGCTCAGTATGTGCGTCGTCGTCATGGAGAAAAGTTTCATCCTGATTGTGTTGTCCCGACGGTTAAACATCCCACCAAAGTGATGATTTGGTCAGTCATCAGCGGCAAGGGCACTGGACGTCTGTACGTCGTCAAAGGAATAAGGAGGCAAGATCAGTACAAAGAAGTATTACAAAATCGGTTGATTCCGCAGCTCAGAGAATGGTTTCCAAATGGGGAACCATTCACTTTTATGCAAGATGGAGCTCCCTGCCACACTGCTCGGTCTGTTAAAGCTTTTTTGGCAGAAAAAAATATCCCTCTGTTGGATTGGCCGGGTAATAGCCCTGATATGAACCCCATTGAAAATGTGTGGGAGCTGATGAAAAGAGAAGTGGCTAAAGATGTGATTACCAACAAAACCCAGCTCCTAGAAAAGATTATTCATGCGTGGAATCATCATCCTCAAATGCAGGAGACAGTACAATCTTGCATTGATAGCATGCCGCGCAGAATTAAAGCTTTGATAGCGGCTAAAGGTGGCTCAACTAAATATTGACTTTTACTAACATTAATTTCACTTTTCTTTAAAACTTAATAATCTTATGCTTTTCTAAATTAATGCTGTTTTATTTATGTCAAATAAATAGGTAATTGATTGGATAATATAAAAATAAAAAACAAATCAATTTAAAATAATGAAACGGTACAATATCACTCGGTAATTAATATTTTACATGAAATCTTGCAGTGCGTCTAATAATTTGGCCAGGGACTGTATATATATATTAGGGTGACAAGCCAAAAATTCTTTTTTGATTTTCTTTGGACCTATCTCCGCGCAATATCGTGCATCTTTGACCGCACTATGGAAATAGTAGGTGATGTTTTTTCCTTGGAAACCGACAGTAGAATGTGAAGCAAGGAGTTCAGCCAACAAGTTCGTTTTCTCAACAGGTGTTGTTGCAATAGAATTATCTGGCCATATGAATGGTGGTATGGTGGATTTGAAGAAATTTTGACTAACTGCCTTAGCGACTGACCAAAAGGACCTGGAATTGTTGGGACAAGCGAGAAGTTTGTTTCTAATTCGTTGATTGTGTGCCTCCTTGGTTTCGTCGATAATTTCTTTGCAGGTGTTACGATTGTGTGTGTTAGGATTTTCAGGCCATTGTCGGTAGAAGATGTTTAGAAGCAACAGCTTCTTTGCATATTCGGTCAAATCAAGGCTTTCCGTTACAAGGGCATTTCTTCGAAAAAGGAATGTAAGCTTCCATACCAGCCAAAATAATATCGGAAACCTCCCTGGCGTAGTCAGATGGGTCGTCGGATCAAAAACAAACGTCTAACCAAGGGAAAGTTCGAAAATATTCCATGAGATCTTCTCATTTAGCGGATTTGTAATGCCAAATTTTACGCGGTTTAGGCGCCTCTCTGTCGCTGATTGGTAGGATACTCGATGTCGAAAGCAGTTTATGTTTGGAAGAACCTAACGGCGGATTTACAGTGACCGTGTAAATCTCGGGATTGGTGGTTAAAAACAGACCAAGAAGACTGGCGAACTCCCCGTCTCGATTAGGGATCCGTGTTGGTTTGTCAATAAGCTGAGTTAACCCACAACTGATTGAAAATAATTCACGACCTTATTCGTCGATAGTATTGAATATTGAATATTTAAGCCAGTTGATGTTGTGGACATTAAAGTCGCCCAGGATGGCAGTTTCGGCACTTGGATAGTTAGTTTATAAATGATCCATGCAAGAGAAACGAAAAGTATGCTAAAGTTAATGTCACTTGGTGGTGGATAGGGGATCCAAATGAATCTTATGGCTTGTTGAGTCGTTATTTTTAACCACATAACATCAAAGTTTGGGGGTTCCAGAGCCTCTTCTCGTTGGCAAGAGAGGTCGCTTCTGACAAAAAGACAGATTCCGGGTTAAAGATAGTTGACTGTGCTGGTCGATGAACTGATCTTGGTTTCACAGAAAGCGAGTACATGAGGTTTATTTGATTGCAGGTGTTGGTGCACTGAATTTATGTTCGAGTTTAAACCTCGCATGTTGCAAAAATCTATTTTAAAATTATAATCTCTGCATGTTGACGCCCCTGAATCAGCTCCCACCTGGAGATCCGAACGGGGGGCTATTTTACGGCGGAATTTTTGTATCCAGGTGCCTCATCATGCTATTTGGTCCTACAGTGCGGGACATCGGTACAGCCACGAAACGTTAAGCAACTTCACGCAGCCTAAGCCGATGCGATGGTATCACACCGGGCGATGCTGGTGGGATCTGGGCCTCTACCATCTAGGTTGTTCTTTAGGTCGCCTTCTACAACAATCGTTTTTTGCCCTTCAACAGCCCCCCGTTAGACTTCTGATTTGAATTTAAGGATTATGATGATGTTTCCTTGTACATTTTTGATGCTGAATCCGTTCCCCGATGACTCTTTCCCCCTAAAATCCTTCAATTTTTCACAATGCTCATGTTAAGTGCGCATTAGGGGTAAAAAAATACGTTTTCTTTTCAAAAAAGTTTCGCAAAATTTTCGGGATGCATTGTAGATCAAGTTTTATGATGCAAAATCATAGATATGACACAGATCTTAGAAATTTCCATAGCTCACGAGTAATATTGGACAAAGACAGCGAGAACGATGCGTTTTATTGAGAAAAAGATGGACCACCAAAAACTTGACCAGAAGGCAACTTCAGAAAAAAGTGTTTCAGACAAAAGTTTTAGCCTTTTTACCTGGGAATTGAGTGGTTCTGTTAGATTTTAGGCCCAATTCTATGAGTCCCTAAATTGGAAATTTAAATGGAAACCCGATACCTTTAATACATATTTGAATTATGAGGGAATTTTACGTCCTAGTAAACATTGCATTTTCAATGGGCCTGATTGGGCCTCATTGGAACTGCAATAAAAGGCGGAAGTAGAAAAGAATTATATCCGTATTAAAAGCTAATAAATAAGGTAAAAAATTGAGTGACAAGCCAATGTTTTGTTATTTTTCTTCCGTCGAGCATGTATTTACAGGAGTCTTTGTCTTCCTGCCCCTCATGCAGCGTAAACTTTCCTAGTAACATGCTTCACGTGAAAACTTTATAGAGAATACATTTTCCACGTTACCATTGTTATTTGTTTACATATTCTTTGACATTTCGTTAGATATGTCAATCGTTTTTTCAACAAAGTGCTTCGTTCTCGCCGTCTTTGTATAATATCACTCATGCACCATGAAAATTTCTCAAAGATCTCTGATTTTGCGTCATAAAACTTGATCTACAAAGCTTTCCGTAAGTTTTGCGGAACTTTTTTGAAAGGAAAACGCATTTTTTCACCCTTAATGCGCGCTTGACATGAGCATTGCTGAAAATTAAAGATTTTTAGGAAGAAAACGGTCTTTGGGATCGGATTCAGCATCAAAAAATGTACAAGAAAACACCTTCATAACCCTTAAATTCAAATCAGATGTCTAACGGTGGGCTGTTCACGGGAAAAAAACGATTGAGAAGAAAAAATATATTTTCAATCGATGGATGCATCCTCTAAATATTAATATTTTTTTCTAAAAATTTAGGAGCTTTATTTTTTCATAAGACTGAACATTTTGGGATGTAGGACCAAAAAAAAATTAAAAAAATAAATTATCTTACCCTTCTCTTTTTAAAAATACAAACTTAAAATTGCTAATTTCAATATAAAAAGAATGAATTGTTTTTATACCAATTTAAAAGATAAAACCAATACTTTACAAAGATCCAATATAATCTACGGCATTTCCTGTCAATGTGGTTTAGTCTACGTTGGACAAACTTCAAAAAAGCTCTCTAAGAGATTAGCGTTACACAAAAGTGATAGCAATCACAAACCTAACGCAACTAATTTGAGCTTACACGTAAATAATACAGATCACAATATAACAGCTTCATTCTGGATGTTGGGACTAATTACTTCAGAAGAAGTTTCTTGGAAATGTGTTAAATAAAAACTTGTAAAAATAATCTCAATCACAAAAAAGACATAGAAGGATTGAGTTCTATGTATACCTATTTACTAACACAAAATCATACCAAACCAATCAAAAAGGATGATTTTTATGAAAAAATTAGTTTCCAGTTAAGTTGACGTTTCTTTTCTCTTTCCTTCCTGTTTTTTACATATTACTAATTCTTTTTCTGTGTCTTCTTGTTATAAAATTAAAAAATTAATAATTAAATATGATAAATAATAAATAATATCCAATATTAATATTCTCTTTCAAAAACCTTAAATTAGAATATGAGTCCCTTTGTTATAAAATTAAAGAAATAATATAATTAATAATAAATAACTCATCTAATAGTAACATTCATCAAATTTAAGTCCCTTTGCTATAAAATTAAAAAATAAATATCATTAATATTAAATAATTTGTCTAATAGTAGCATTCACCAAAAATTTACCACATCCCTAGCTTTAATGCTTTTGTGGTTTTTTGTCGACCTGATGACGACATAGACTACCAACAATATCCGATTCAGACTCAAATATCACTAAATAAGTTACTAAACTCGATGTCAAAAATTTTTTAAAATGGAGTACCATTTCAACATCATGGTCTTTCTTAAAGTTGTGTTCTGTCTTAAAAAGTGTTTTTGATTAATGTTTATTTACAACGTTTTATTTTTAATACTTGTGTAACTCTTTAAGTGTCCTTTTATCATGTTTTTTGTAATCATACCAACTACCTAGCCAACAAAAATGCAAATTTTATTGTCTTCACTAGAGATAAATTAACTGCTAAATTTTTGTAAGTAATTTCTCATACAGCCTTATAATTTATTGAATCACATTGTAAAAACGAACGTTTTAAGTTTATTTTTACGTGTAATTAGAGCTTCATAAATAAATTGTAAAATTTAATATTTAAAAAACTAATAGCATTTCCAACTAGCGAGGGAAAGTATTAGTCAGGATGTTAATTGTAACATGGGTATTGTTCTTTATACGTTTGGGATAAGGATTGAGAAGGGTTGGCTGAAAGTTGTGCGCAACTTATATATAGCAGTGTGTCCGCAAACAGTTATTTTAGTAAATGGAAAAGAAAAAAGGTCATCTTACATATTACAAAAAATATTTACTTCTTGATATAACAGTTCTGAGCAATCAAATAGTTCTGCATCACATGGAAATCCATAATCAGAGCATACAACAGTTAAAATATTTGATGGTATAAGTGTGTATAAATTTAAAATACAGCCGCGCAAAAATATTAATTGATAATATGTTCGAAGGAAACTAAAAAATTAACCTCACAGTTTAAGGTGTTGTAGCCTTCCTATTCTAACAAAATATTAAAAGATAACTCCAGTACAACAGCGTCATTTAGTTGATAGGAATATTATTTATTGAATAAAAAGAAATACGAATAGCCCAGAACAAAAAATCTGGAACATATCTACGAAAATACCTCTGTTAATAAACTTCAAAAGCTAACATCAGTCTCGATTTGCAATGTTGTGATATAAATGCCATTATAAATTTAGGATGTTTGAAGTTGGTTTAGAAGATAAAAATGAAATTTGTTTTTTACAAGTGGAGATAATTCATCAATAACAATTTCTAGAATAAAGCATCAGAAAATCTTTAATATCAAGCAACCCTGAATAAAACTGTACACTTTCACAACTGATTGGATCTAGTTGTACAACCATTGGCTGTGAAAGAATAACGTTCCCCATTTGGTAAAGACAAAAATTCTCTCTCATCAAGAACAAATGCAATACGCATGCAACACATGTGTCATAGGTTCATGGCCAAAAATTCCCATGAGTTTATGGATACCGAAATGCTTCCCGTATCACACCATATTCGCCAGAGTTAGCCGCCCAAGCCGTTTATTTACCTTTTTCCTCATAGTTGAAAAATTGTTTTCTGCGGAAAAAAATTTGACTGAAACGATGAGGTGTATTGCTGAAATCAAACGCCCTAATTTCCGGAAAGGTGAGAGAAATCGTATTTTTTACATAGGATAGCAAAGAGATAGAAACAAATTTCAACTAATTGTAACCGAGCTAAAATGGAAAAATATGTTGAAAAACAAAATAAAAATTTACACATAAATAATTGTTATTTGTCTTGTTCCAAGGCCATGTACCATATCAATACAGTCCCTCGTATATATAGGCTTTCTGCCACGTTAACTTTATAAGTGTTCCGTACGGAACACTTTAAAAATTGACTTCGTTGTTCCTGCGTCTGTTTCCGTTATCCTGTCCGATCTGTCTGTCTGTCTGTCTGTCTGGCCTGTCTGTCTGTCTGTTTTGTCTCTCTGTCCGTCCGTCCCGTCCGACCGCGTACCCGCCCGTCGTCCGTCCGTCCGT
>CM032453.1:144005788-144024449 GCA_019049505.1 Pachyrhynchus sulphureomaculatus | reverse complement strand
ATTTTCATGGAAAGTATTCGATGGATGTAGACCGCTTAATTCCTCCTAGAGCGGTGCATGTCGCGCTAATACTTCACATTCGTATGAAGTTCAACTTGTTACTCCCCGTACAACCCTTTACAAGCAGTCTTTTACATGGGGCATCTCATACCTTTGAAATAATTTGCCCGGGACTGTGTTTCCCACCGAGTACAATATACAGCGATTCAAGAGCAACGTGACTCGCTTTTTCCGCAAACGCGTCGCTCCTGTAGGGCTTTAGGTATTTCTTTCTTTGCTGCACGGTGCTCTTCATCTTTACCATTTTTTTATATTTACCTATAAATAATTAAGAATGAAATTTGTCCATTAGGCAACCAAAAACCAGCAGAAATTCTCTTAATTATTGTAAAGCAACTGAAAATAGACAGAAGTCCATATTCCAGCAGCTTACTAGTCTTCTCTTGTCTGTCAAATCCATCCTGAGACGCGTTTCGCCGTATCAAAGCTCGTCAGTCAGGCTAGGATTGACAAACAAGAGAAAGGTATCAAGTGGTACTTATCCCAGAAGTTACGGAGCACGATGGTAAGATACAACGAATTGTATTAAGTACGCATACCTATTACTCCATCGAAAGCTGACACAGCTGCTTTTGAACCGACAGAGTGGTTGACACAGTCAACGCTTTAAAAGCAGGTAGCGCTTTTCGAGGGATCCTTCCTCAAGTATATATAATTATTGTAAAGCAACTGAAAATAGACAGAGTACCCACTTGATACCGTTCTCTTGTTTGTCAATCCTAGCCCTGACTGACGAGCCGTGATACGGCGAAACGCGTCTCAGGATGGATTTGACAGACAAGAGAACAACTAGTAAGCTGCTGGAATATGGACTTCTGTCTATTTTCAGTTGCTTTACAATAATTATATATACTTGAGGAAGGATCCCTCGAAAAGCGCTACCTGCTTTTAAAGCGTTGACTGTGTCAACCACTCTGTCCGTTCGAAAGCTGCTATGTCAGCTTTCGATGGAGTAATAGGTATGCGTATTTAATACAATTCGTTGTATCTTACCATCGTGCTCGGAAATTCTCTTCCTCTATTCAACTTTTTTTGTGTTTAATATCTTTCAATAAGATACTTATTTAAAATATCGACTTGTATTGCTTGGACGAGAAAGTCAAGTAGTTGTTTTAGAATAACGCGTTTGTAAAAGAGATACTGAATAAATTACTGATTTAGTGCATTGTCAAAAAGATTGGAAACCATTTTAAAATAAAACTTGGAAATGTCACCAGGAAGTAAAACCACTTTATATAAACATATTTTTAAGGAAAAAGAGAAATTTCAGATTTCCATCAAATAGAAGTCGTAATATTACATACAATTAAAATTATTTCAGTTTTTCTACCATATCATTGAACCCAGTTTAAAGGTGTGTCTTAGGAAAGTGATCCAAAACTATTTTTTTTTCTAAAATTAAAGAGAAATACTTACATAAAGTATTAATTTTGCTATGTTATACAGTGACTTTCCCTATTTTTTAAATTATTTCATTTAATTTTTGCAAAGGAAATGAATAGTTGTTTTGATTGTGAGATATAAAAACAAACCATCTAGTAAGAATCATTGAATCAAATCGAGCTAAAAATTTTCAATTTTTTTAGGATATATGTATTGTTAAGGATCATGTGTATCTGGGGCAAAAAATTACTACTACGTTAGATAGTGTCTTGGATGAAATTTCAAGAAGAATCAGGCTTGCATGGTACGCATTCGGGAAATTAAGTTATATATTCAAAGATAAAGCTATCCCAAATAAGTTAGAGGCCAAAGTTTACGATCAGTGCATCCCTACCCGTAATTACATATGCCTCTGAAATTTGGACACTGAATAAAGCCATATACAAAAACTAGTTCTCGGACCCAGAATAAAGGTGGGTGGGGTCTGGCCCAAAACGGCCCTTTGCACTGCGACCATCGTTGATCTATTGTGCCCCCCCTTGTCTTTCCACGGGTTTAATACGTCAAGAAACCGGACCAGCTCCTTCAATGGGAGTGTTAGCAAGTCCTGTTCACCCAGCGTATAGGCATGTAGTAGCCTGTATCTCCTGTGTCCCAGTGCCACACAGTTAGTGATCAAGTGTTCCATTGACTCCTCTTCTTCACCGCAGAATCTGCAAGTGTTGGTATTTGAAATGCCCATTCTGTATAGGTGCTTATTATAGGCATAGTGACCCGTGAGTGCCCCCGACAGTGTCCTTAGGCTTTTCCTATCCAGTTTCAGAGCAAAGTCCGCCCTCTTAGCATCAAAGCTCAGAAACTTTTTGGAATGTTTTGAGGCCATTAATATCGTTCCAGTGTTTCCCCACGATGGATGTTGTCCATTTCTTTCATCTCCCCTTTAAGGAGACTCTTGTTGAAGCCAAAGGATGGAGTGGGTCCAGTGAAAGTCCCCTCAGCCCTCCTTTTGGCGTAGGATGTCTGCCATCTCATTTCCTCTGTGACCCTCATGTCCTGGCACCCAGACCAGAGTAATCTGATTCTGAATCGCCTTAAAGATAGAAAAAGAAACAAGTGAATACGTGAACAAACGAAATTAAAGGATATTATAGAGCACGTAGCAGAAATAAAGTGGTAATGGGCTGGATATGTAGCACGCACGACCGATAATCGATGAACAAGTGAACATTAGAATGGAGACCACTAGAACAGAAAAGCAGCTTAGAACGGCCCAAAACCAGATGGCGGAATGATATACAGAGGGTTGTGGGCATTGGATGGTTAACAACAGCTGCAAATAGATTGAGATGGAAATTCAGGAGGAAGCACACTGGATAGAATTAGGCTTATAGTGATGTAGTGATATGTATGTTAAGCCGTTGATTACAAATGTGAAAATGAGGTTTAAAGAAAAACTTACTTTTCGAGATATTTTTTAAAAAAAAAAACAGGAAAGATATTTACCCAGCTCTAATTTTTTTCAACATTTTTTTCTTAAACTGTTTTTTCTAATTTGTTTTGCAAAAACGTTATGCAGCAAAAATCCTCTAAAATAGTATGATTTAGTCATCGCGGTTGTCATGGATCGTATGCCACGTTTGGTGGTTTTCAAACAACTTATCTAGTAGGCGGCTGTCATACTTTAATTTGACAATAATTATAATAATATTAGTGACTATGCTGTTGAGGTTTTTCCTTTAATAATATATCTTTGAACAATAAAAAACAAGAATACATTATTTTTATTAAAACCTCAAAAAAACTGAATAACTTTTAACGTTACATAACTATATAAAATATTTATGAAATGAAATGTTTGAAACTTAAAAATAAAACATCAAAAGAAATTTTCTATATGTCTTTCTTCTTCCATCATGCATTTTTTCAATCTTTTCATTAACTCTTGATGCCTTTAAGTGCTCAGTATCATTTTTCGCAGTTTTGTATACAAACAAACTTAAATTTGGCTGAATGCTTCCGTAATGGCGTCTGTCGCTGGTCAATAGACGCAGCATATTTCAATTATATATATATATATATATATATATATATATATATATATATATATATATATATATATATATATATATAATTATTTTAAGTTCAGAGAGTGAGTTAAATTTTCTGTGAGTTTGAACCTACTCCATGCCGACTTGGCTAGATGGACACATTATTACTGTCCTTTATGGTCAGATATTGTAATTCCGCATTTATTGAGGAACCATTACAATAAATATTTGTTTATACGTACAGAGATTTTAAGACAATATACTCCGGTATCTGTATTCCCTTTTCTTTGTTAAAAATTGGTTCTCAAGATTTAAGCGTTGGGTAACTTAAGGGAATATTACACTTTTTCGGATCGGAAAAATCGACTTTTTAGAAAGGATCCTATTGGAAAGTATTATATTTCAATATAAAATTTTGAATTCTGAAAATTTCAGAGGAGAATTTCAAATGCTTTCGAAGCTATAGACGAGTGTGCAGGACAAATCGACCGCGCGGCGTGCCAACTTACCTTTCATCTGTTGCTACTTTTATGATTCTAAGAAACACAGAAGCAGGCAAAAAGAGAGCTTACTATAAAATGTATAATATCTTTTCAGTTTGAGGCAAAACTGTAGCACCAAAGCAAACGGTACGCTGGCGTGCTCAGTTCGAAAATATCGCTCGCAAGGCTAACATCACTCAGTAAACGTCTCGGCTAATATTGTGCAAAATGGTTAAAAAATACGAGAAATTTAGTTCGAAGCGAGTGTGCAGACCACGTAAAAGACGTAACTTCACCGATGCCGCCAGAGAGGCTAGAATCACACGGAGAGACGAAAGAACACTTGAGGACGAGGCGTATGAGGAGTCAGAAGGAATTTTGTATGCAGAAGGTATAGCTGATTGAACGTAAGTAGAAATTATATGTGATAATTCGATTGTTAAAACTTTAAACGCGTTTTTTCTCTCAAGACAACGTTTTTGTAATCGGCGTGCACGATAACTTAAAACAATTCAACCGATCGATCTGAAATTTTAGTATGTTCTTCTACACAACAATAGCCCCAGAATAAAGTAGAATAAAAGAGATTGGTTAATATTTTCCTCAATTTTTAATGTTTTTTTTTATGAAAAAAATGCTATTTTTGAGACCACAAACTTTGGACGTCCATCATTTTGTGAATTTTTGCTCAAACAAAATACCGTAGTCTATACTGGGACCATAGTCATACTTTTTCTAAGGATATATATTTTTTCAGACGTTCCATGAGCAGCAATCGTGCACTCCAGCAGATCAAAGTTTTCAAAATGGCTTCCATGAGGCTACCCAAATTGTGTAAACATTTTTTTCTTGTATTTGAAGACTTAAAATATATGTAAGAAAAATTACGGACTCAAAGAATGATTTTTTATTATTTATCAGTCCCATAAAAATTATTAAAATCTTCGACCGAGAAAATGTAATGTTCCCTGAAAAATCAACTGAACGCTATAAACACCGACCTTTACTAAACCATTACCGAAAATACGTTAAAACACACTGCTTAGTGCAAATTTTCTCGGGGACTACATGCATTTTTAAAGGTCTTGGTTTCATAATGCATGAATTAACAACATTCTTGAAATGTATGTACAACGCTTAAAGTTAGTTCTTGCCAGATGTGGTTCACTTCTTGTTATTTAAGAATTCCTTTTTGTTGTACCGATGAACAGATATGCATTTAAAATAATTATAGTCTGCTCTTGAGTGACTGACAACTAAGGAAATGGAAGTTTAACTACCGTAGTCCATAGGCGTTTAGTAGTGAGACAGATTACGGTAAAGTGAGGGATAAATATTTTATCCTATTTTAATTATTCAGGTATCAAGATAACAGTGTATGTTTCCTAGAATAGAGCAATTAATAGTCATGGGTTTTTCAGGTCAGTTTACTAAATCAAGATATTACTACCAATTTAATAGTCATGGTTTTTCAGGTCAGTTTACTAAATCAAGATATTACTACCTATTATGATTATTTAGATATATATAAATATAGAGCAGTGAAGTCTTCGTTCTGCCGATATTTTCAAATTGGAACAGACTAACCTCCGCCTCTATGCTGATGATACCGCTCTTATCACTTCATCCAAAAGCAGCCGGCTAATCCCAAGTAGACTTCAACATCATCTAGACAGCCTTGATGCCTGATTTGTTCACTGGAGAATCAAGCTTAACCCTACCCAAAAATCCAAGCCGTCGTCTTTACCAAAGTCAGCTGAACCAGCCGTGGCCACCTTTAGCTACAGGGCTCTAGCATCCAGTGGTCAACCACCATTAAGTATCTGGGCATCCAGTACGACAAACAGCTCGTTTGGAAGGACCAGGTCAGCAATGTCACCAAGAAAGCTAAACCACAGCTGGGCAAACTATATTAAGTTATAAAGCGCACCAGCAAGTTGTTCATCAAGAATAAGCTAATGGTATACCACACCATTGTGAAGGTAGGCATCATCTACGTCTGGCCCACATGGTTCCAGCTCCCCAAAACAAGGAGACTGCAACTCCAGGCAGTGTAGAACAAGGCTCTACGGAATATTACGGGAGCCTCGTGGTTCATGAGCAATTTCCAGCTCCAAAGAGATCTGGGTGTGCCAACCATCACGGCTGATATAAGGAAAACTCAGATCAAGTTCCTGGTCAAGGCGTCCCAACACCCTAATTCAGTCATCAGGGATGCTTTTCAAATCCAACTCCAAGTCAGCCTCCAATACCAAAACCCTCAGACTCCCTAACTTATAAAAACTCACCCATCCGCCCTAGCAGCCAGAAAATTGTAAACTTAGGTTAAGTTAGCATAGCCCCTGGGTTTTAAGATAGTTTCAAACATGTCTTAATACTACGCCACCCTTCAACTGAAAAGAATGCTTATATAATAATATTTACTATGCATTAGCATATTCCCATTTTTCCCAAAGTATCACGCTTTTGGGAAAGTGTAGTGAAGCGTCTAGAATTTCTACGTTTCAAAAAAGAATCCTACGGCTGATTTTTATATCTTTTAGTATTTCGTATGGAACACTTACAAAATCACTTCTGTCTGTCTGTCTGTCACACCCGATTTTCTCCGAAACTATTTGACATAGAAAGTTCAAATTTGGTACTAATATAGGAATCGATGGCCTCATTAGAGCCGTGTAGTTTTCAAAGTTAAATTTTAATTTAAGGGGTTAGTTTCGGGGTATGAAATCGGAAGTAAAAAAAATTTCCTTACCAGGTCATCGAATGGGATGCCAAATGAAAGCTTGTAAAAACACGAGTTCAAAAATAAATATAATTTAGTACTTGCGCACGCTTTTCTGTATAATATTTTTAAAGTAGTGCGAAAAATCGCTGTGTCCCCTTATCTCGAAAAATACACAGGGTGTAGATTGAACGAAAATTATCACAGTACTCTTATTACCTTTAATAATTTATCTGGTATATATAAAAATAACCGGTCAAGTGCAAGTTGAACTTGCACAATTAGTGTTCGGTATGTTGATTGTTTTTAAAATAAAAAATTTTGTTAGGGTGGTATAAAATGATCAGTGACTTCACAAAACACACCCCAAATGAGTTTTCAACAAAGTTTGTTTCCAGTCTTTACTGAAAACTGGTGACCTTGAAATTTTGGTTTTTTTATATACCAGATAAACTATTACAGGTAATGCACTCGTGATAATTTTCGTTCAATCTATACTTCGTGGAGAATATTCCAGGATTTTTTCAAAATTTTTTGATCAGTACTTTTCGAGATAAGGTAGGGGACAGCGATTTTTCACGATTTTTTAAAAGTAATACGAAGAAAAGTGTGCGCAAGTATTTTATTATATATATTTTTTTTACTCGTGTTTTCACAAGCTTTCATTTGACACCACACTAGCTGACCTAGTAAAAAATTTTTTTTCACTTCCGATTTCACCCCTCAAAACGAATCCCTTAAGTCAAAATTTATGTTACGGTGATATAAAATGATCAGTGACTTCACAAAACACACCCCAAATAAGTTTTCAACAAAGTTTATTTCCAATCTTTACTGAATTACACCCCACAACAAAATTTATGTTACGTACAAATCCCAAATTCGACATAAAATGATCAGCGACTTCACAAAACACACCCCAAATAAGTTTTCAACAAAGTTTATTTCCAATCTTTACTGAAAATTGATGACCTTGAAATATCTGTTTTTTTTTTTTATATACCAGATAAATTATTACAGGTAATGCACTCGTGATAATTTTCATTCAATCTACACCCCGTGGAGAATATTCCAGAATTTTTTCAAAATTTTTTGATAAGTACTTTCCGAGATAAGGCGGGTGGACAGCGATTTTTCGCGATTTTTGAAAATAATACAAAGAAAAATGCGCGCAAGTATTACATTATATATATTTTTTACTCGTGTTTACACAAGCTTCCATTTGACACCACACTCGATTACCTAGTAAATTTTTTTTTTTCACTTCCGATTTCACCCCCCAAAACTAACCCCTTAAGTCAAAATTTAACTTTCAAATTACATGGCTCTGATGAGGCCATCAATTCCTATATTACTACCAAATTTCAACTTTCTATGACAAATAGTTTCGGAGAAAATCGGGTGTGACAGACGGACAGACAGACAGACAGACAGACAGACATCGAAGTGATCTTATAAGTGTTCCGTACGGAACACTAAAAACACAAATTTCAAAGTTATCAGTTTCAAGTAAAGATCGGAAAAAAACTTTGTTGAAAACTCATTTGGGGTGTGTTTTGTGAAGTCATTGATCGTTTCATACTTCTGTAACAAAATTTTTTATTTAAAAAGCAATCAACATAGGGAACACTAATTGCGCAAGTCCTGCAAGTTGGAGCAGTTATTTTTTTTTTAACAGGTGTACATGTTGGTCATGAAAGTGTTTTCGTCAATTTCCAAATTTTAACTGTAGCGTCTATTTATATTTACAAATGTCTAATATACAGGGTGAGTCAACGATAAAGTAAAGTTCATTATCTCAATTGTTTTGGGAATGACGAAAAAATGTTAATAGGGAATGTTAAGGTACACAGTTTAAAATTATTTTTGAGTGTACAGGGTACTTCAAAAAAGTGTGGCCGACATAACATTTATTTTTTTTGTAAATGGAACATCCTATTTTCTAATTTATTTTTAAATTCTGCGTAAAAATAACTTTTACACTATTGTGGAAACATAAACAAAGAGTTGGTAATAATTTTAATATAGTTTAACTTATCTAATGATTAATTATGATGACGTAATAAATGTTCAAAAATATGCCCGTCTACTTGAATACACATGTTTAGTCGTTTTACTATATTTTCCTTCACTTTCCTTAGCATAAAGGGCGTTATTATCCTGCACGCATCCCGTATCCTATTTTCCATATCTACTGGTGTTGTAGGGAGATTCGTATTAAGATGATCCTTAATGTAGCCCCACAAAAAGAAGTCTAAAGGTGTTAAGTCACACTGGCCACTGAATGAATCCATCCCTACCGATCCATTTTTGTGGGTAACGATCGTTTAAAAATTCCCGAACTTCCCGGTAGTAACGCGCAGGAGCTTCGTATTGTTGAATCCACATTTGTTCTCTTTCAAAGTTATCAACTTCTTCAAGAAGCTGGGATAATTCGTTTTGCAAAAAATTTAGATATCTAGGCGTGTTAAGCGGTTCGTGGAAAAAATATGGACCAATAATTCGAAAATTTAATATTCCACACCATACATTAAGCGATTAATGGTTTTGGTTTTGAACTTCCCGGACCCAAAATGGATTAACTGTTGAATAATAACGCATGTTATGGCTGTTAACTGCTCCATTACTACGAAAAGTAGCTTCATCAGAAAAGATTATTTTGGATAAAAAATTTGCATCGGCCTCTATTGCTCCATTCATGGTGGTATAAAAGTTTACTCGTCGTTCAAAATCACGATCTTGAAATTCTTGGTGTGGTTCCATATAAAGGGGATGATACTTGTATTTTCTCGTGGTGTGATTAGCCGTAGATTGGGATGTGTCAGATAATACCTACCTTTACACCTAACTTACTACAATAAATTAAACTATTTTTACTCGCTTAGTAGATATGTCAAAATTTAACATGGCCTACATTTTTGCCTTGTCTTGGCAACTATGATGTTAGAGCGTAAGTGTATTAAAAACAAGGGTAAAAATTGAAAAATTCAAAATAAATCGAAAACTATTAGAAATAGGTATATGACATACTTAATAAAAGTTGGAGGTTTTTGTAAAACCTATCAGTATTTTAATAAGTTATACATTATATATAGCTTCATATAACCTCCTATTAAAATTTACAAATATGAATGACAACACTGGTACGTGTCGACAGCAAGTTTTTTTTTTTAAAAAAAAATATGCGAAATTTTATGCTCCTCAGATGGTTAGAAGAAAAAATCGCAGACCACTTTCAGTTCTTTAGCAGTGTTACACTGAGGCGTAGCAAGGTATAAATTTTTTTTACATAAGGCAGGCTGCAATTTTGTCCACTGCTTTGTACTTATCCTTGCGCAGTCATTGATGTTTCTAATGAATTATTGATTTCGCGGCCAACGATTTTATAAATGGCATAACTCTACTGGTAGAGTGTTCTTGATCATTGCTATGTCTGTGAATTTGTTGTTTGTGTTTTATGATGATGATATAAGTTAGCATTTAGATATTGTTTTGTTGTGGGTATCAATTGTATCTATATCTGAGAAGCAAATATCACATGTTTTATATTCGACGTTCAAAATAATTTGAGAGTACATTCGACAAGTTATCATAGAAAAGGTTGCGAAGATACACATACGTGGATTTGGAAGGAATTCGTACGATTTGTAACTTCTTCAGCTGCTCACGTATTATAACAACATAAATAATATTAGAGATTAAGGTTAAACCAAAACCTAGTTAGTTTTGTACAAAATAAATAAATAAACTAATCATCGGAAACTAAATAGGCCTTAAAATACTCAATTCGATTAGTCGGGCGGAGGAAAACTTGACCAAATATTATAATGAACACTCTCCAGTGGACATTAAGGTATTCAAAAATTGAGAATTTCTTCCTATTTTTCCATAAATAAGAATCATATCTACTTTTTCAACGTGGGAAACCACTTCAACTAGAAGCAATTAACACACTGTTTACCTAGTTTAACCCTATTGAATTGAATAGGTGTGCAAACAAGAGCTGTCAGATTAAAGTATGATAGCCGCCTACTGAATAAATTGTTTGAAAACCTCCAAACGTGGCATATGATCAATTGACAGTTGCAAATCAAATTAAAAAATAACCGGTCAAGTGCAAGTTGAACTTGCGCAATTAGTGTTCCATACGTTGATTGCTTTTAAAATAAAAAAATGCTGTAACGGAAGTATAAAATGATCAGTGACTTCACAAAACACATCCCAAATGAGTTTTCAACAAAGTTTATTTCCAATCTTTACTGAAAATTGATGACCTTGAAATTTCTGTTTTTTTATATACCAGATAAATTATTACAGGTAATGCACTCGTGATAATTTTCGTTCAATCTACACCCCGTGGAGAATATTCCAGAATTTTTTCAAAATTTTTTGATAAGTACTTTTCGAGATAAGGCGGGTGGACAGCGAATTTTCGCGATTTTTTAAAAATAATACAAAGAAAAGTGCGTGCAAGTATTACATTATATATATATATATATATATATATATATATATATATATATATATATATATATATATATATATATATATATATATATTTTACTCGTGTTTTCACAAGCTTTCATTTGACACCACACTCGATTACCTAGTAAAAATTTTTTTTTTCACTTCCGATTTCACCCCCCAAAACTAACCTCTTAAGTCAAAATTTAACTTTCAAAACTACATGGCTCTGATGACGCCATCAATTCCTATATTATTACCAAATTTCAACTTTCTATGACAAATAGTTTCGGAGAAAATCGGGTGTGACAGAGGGACAGACGGACAGACACAAAAGTGATCTTATAAGTGTTCCGTACGGAACACTAAAAAAAACAGTTTAAGAAAAAAATGTTGAAAAAAATTAGGGCTTTCCAATGCTGTTTTACAAAAGATATGTCGATGGAAAAAAAAAGTTTTTTGACGTTGCTGCGCCCAGCGTCGTTTTCACTACCAAATGTCAAATACGTCAGTATACTCTTTAACATGCACTATACAATTTTACGTTTAAAAAAAAATAACCATTTACCATAAATCGGGGCCGTGCGTTTAAAAATGACCACACTGTACTTGTAAAATAAACGCTCAATTATTTCATACTAAAGAATATTTTAGTACCAACTGCTTTATTGTGAACTATTAATGAAAAAGTAATTAATTTTTACATTTCTCGACTCCAAGATCCTTCAACAGGATATACACTATGATAAATACTAAGCCCTCTAAACCCCTATCCCACCCCATTCACTCTTATACTTTACTACAAATAATATGCTTAAAATTAGTCAATTATCTTAACCAAGATAAATAAATAAATGCTGGCAATACTATCGAAAGTATATAATATTTAATAATCCCCATCCTTTTCACCCCTAATCCTATTAAAATTGTAAATTATGAAAAATAACTAAATTTTCCAATTTTACGATGACTCTAAAAACCCCACAAAGGACATATAATAAGATATGTACGAATCGACCCTTCTAGCTTTCTCCCCCATCCCTTTAACCCCTTATAACTAACTAAACAACAGAAAGTCTGCTGACGCATGCTTATTCGTCTTCCTCTTAAGGTGCCGTGCAGATTCCTGCGTAGGCGTCTGTACCAAACTTCTCTCATCAGATGAGTCTATTTAAAGCTGCATTTTAGATAGACTAAAAATCACCTATTCTTGTCCAGTGACTATTATTGCGCAGCCATGATAGTCTTTTTCGTCCCATTCCCATTTTGCCTTGAATTTTACCCTTCAGTATCAGGAGTTGAAAGCTATAACGTTTCCTACGAATAATATGACCCAAGTAAGAAATCTTTCTCCTTTTTATGGAAGCAATTGGAACTTCAATTCATGCAATTTTGCCATCGTAACCATTGACTTGTGACACGATGCATTGTCTTGACGAAAGAGCATTTTTTGTTCAACTCAGGCCGTTTCTTTGCGCTTTCTGCCTTCAAACGCACCAATAACTTTACATAATATTCGATATTGATGGTTTTTTTCCTTCTCAGCATAGTCGATCAAAATTATTCCACGTGCATCCCAAAATACAGAGGTCAAAACCCTCCCAACCGACTATTGTGTCTTTGGTCGCTTCGGGCGGTTTTCACCGGCTGCTGTCCATTCGGCTGACTACCCATTTGATACCGGTGTGTAGTGGTGGGTCCATGTTTCATCCATTGTCACATATTGCGCTTAAACAGGTCTAAACAGAGCTCAGAATCATCAACACGTTGTTGTTTTTAGTCCACTGTGAGCAAACGCGGTACCCATTTCGAACAAAGCTTTCTCATGCTCAAATGTTCATGCAAAATATGACCAACATGTTTTTTGATGTCTTTAGAGTGTCAGCTATCTCATGCAATTTCACTTTACGGACATCCAAAACAATTTTTTGGATTTTTTTATTTTTTCCGGTGTAACCACCTCTTTTGGGCGTCCAGAGCGGTCAGCATCATTTGTATCTGTACGACCGCGTTTAAATTCAGCATGCCAGTAAATGATGAGTGATTTTCCAGGGGCAGAGTCCCCGTAACACTTATCAAGCCATTGCTTTGCTCAAACGGTATTTGTTCCCATCAAAAAACAGTGTCAACAAAGAAATTCGATTTTTTTCATTGTTTGGAAAATATCAAAAGCAGCATCACTAAAACCACTGTAACTTGTAAACTAATCGTCGAAATGTCATGAAATTTTGACACGTATCGTTTGAAGGTTGGTACTTCCTAAAATTATATGGATTTTTTTGAAAAGGGCGCCATCTATGAGTCAAACTAAAAACTTTTCAGCCTACGTGTTACAACCCGCTATACAAACTAACAAATATAACTGGCTATACTGGTACGTATCCACAGCTGGTTTTACTAACAGAACACGTGCGATCATTTAGGTTTTTACTAGCGCTGTAAAGATGCGGGCTACAGTAATTTTTTTCCATAACACAAGGTTGGAAATATGTCCACAATTTTCTATTTGTCCTTACCGCACTCATATTATGGTTCATTGACTTGGTGGGAAACGAAGTTATGAATGACATACTCTGTCTATTCTTATTCTTTTTTGTATCTCGGTTTATATCTATGCATTTTATATGTTTTTTATTGTCTAACGTTGTATTTTGAGTTGTACGCATCGGTGTTAGTTGCTAAATATGAAAAATCTTTGGATTTGCTAATCGATAACAAGTAATTTTACGTTAAATAAAAGGACCGAGGTACTTCCTCGTTCAAATTATGCCCGGCAGAATATCGGTGTTTATAGTCGTGTTCACTTGACCGAATCGGACATCTTTAATCATTGTAACATAGATTTCGGGATCATGAAGCATGAAGCTAAAGAAAACAAGTCTTAAATCTGAAAGGTAAATCTAACTTTTATAGTTTTCCTTTTATAATGCAAAAGAAAAAAATAAAAGAAAGTAAAATTTCATTTTAGGATTGAAGCATGTACCAGGTGTACTTAACAGGAGGAGGTGTAACCAAGAGGACACAGGAGAGCTGCAGCTCTACATACATTGGACACAGTATCCCGGTAAATTCTTTTTGAGTGAATGAAATAAGTATTAGAGATGGCACATTAAACTTGCTTAAGGACTGTTTATCTAACAAACAACAAAAAAACTGAAATAAATATTTTTTTCGTTTATTATCTATCCTTGCCATTAACAAAAAAGCGTAATAGTTATTCTTCTAAAACTTATGTTTTATAAATTGCCACATAGTAATAAAAGTTCTTGAGCCAACCTCCTTAAGACTTAAATCAATATCAATAAACCTGTCCTTAATGATTTCATCAGTAAATGTAAGCAATAGTTTTATCTTGTAACGTATCTAAGTATGTAAATCATTACAAATAACATTAGAAAAAATGATCTATTGATCTTTCATTCGGAAGTAATTGCCATATGAAGTAGATTCCATATGTGTAAACCGAGTTGCTTTTACTTTTCATAATGAACTAATTTAAATATAAAAACACCAAATCGATGTTTGGCAATTAGAAACTGTATATATATATATATATATATATATATATATATATATATATATATATATATATATATATATATAGCAGTATTACGTTCTAGGGGTAAGCAGTCTTTGGAAAAGAACCAAAAATTTTTGACACATTTTTAGCTATGCCAAGCTTTCGAAAATATTTCTTTTTCTTCATCAGGGCTACAATTACAGTAGATTATCAGTATTTTTGAGATTAAAAGTAAAGAACAACCCTGGAAGTCCACCTTGAACCGAACTCGATCAATAAAAAAACTGACATTGAAGATCTGAGTTTAATTTTCTCCAATCTATTACAAATAGGCAGTCAAAATGAAAACTCTTACAACATATCTGACATATCTCTTTGATAATAATCCCATTGATTTTCACTAACTTTTCAACTTTAAAACGATCAAACAAAATGTCAACGTCATTCTACTTTCAAATATAAATTAACCACAACTTAACTAAGAGATAGAAACACACTGCCCTTAGCCAAATGACAAGAAAACATAAAAAAAAATCCTTTATCAATTAAAATCAGTTTACAACCACACAATTCTTCGTACCATTCTAATAAAATGAAGTAAAAGTTTATTATATTTCCCAGAGATGAGTATGTCGAGTTTTTCTCATGTTTTTTTCTGTTTTTTCTGATGAATAAGTGTAATAAAGTACCCTCACAAACAACAATTTTTGAACACGCCATTTAGCAGTAAGTACTTTAATGTTACATATAAAATAAGGTTTTTAATCTCAAAAATACTGATAATCTACTGTAATTGTAGCCCTGATGAAGAAAATGAAATATTTTCGAAAGCTTGGCGTAGCTAAAAAGGTGTCCAAAACTTTTTAGTTCTTTTCCAAAGACCGCTTACCCCAAGAACATAATACTGCTGTTTAACTAGTCGGTAAACGCTACCCTTCTCCTATATATATATATATATATATATATATATATATATATATATATATATATATATATATATATAACCAAGAGGGTTTTTTTTGCTTAGGGATGCCCTTAGGATTACAGAGTGAACAAAAAGGTCTTAAAGTTCTGCAGTTTTATTCTAATATCGAGCTTTCTATGACAATTCGTACCTAGGGGACACAGAAAGAATCCTCATCAGGCAAAGAACCGATTGATAGAATATATCGTATTTCAGTAAAAAGAAAGGAAGGGGCCCTATCATAATTTATGATATTAATAAAAACAGAGTTATTTAATTAGAAAGGGTACTTACTGAATAATCACAATTGGCTCTCTATCAAAGGAGAAAACGATCTATGTAGTCGAGGGAAAGGACGTGTTGACACATGATTTTAAAAATAATAATTGCCAACGAACTTATTTTTCTACACATAAATTCACAACAATTAAAATAGCTTTGATAATTAAATTATTTTTCAATTAGATAAAAAATCATACTTGGGAATTAATAGAATTTTAAAATTTTTGAAATATATAATTTACACCATCACTTTTTGTCCCAGCTGACACGTGCTCGGCCATTTTAAAATAATCTAGTAATTTTAATTTATACAGTTGTCAATGCTGTCGGAAACTAAACTTGCGTGTTGAGAAAAATTATTAACAAACGGTCAAATTAGGATCGTTCAAATGAATGAAAAATAAAAGAAAATAAGAAAAGTGGAAAATTTATGCATTATAAAAATTTAAAGGAACTCTGGTGTAAAAATCATTAGTTTTTATTTTTTCAGTATGTTCTTGGGCCAACAAATATGTGTAAATATAATTTAAACCTTCGACGTCTTTTTTATGATGCCAGAATGGCAGTTCTTTATAAAGTACATTTCCAGAAAATTCTGTCTGAACATCATTTTTAAATTTACTTTTAGAAATGAAAACCAATACCAAAGAAAAAAAAATTTTGAGGATGCTTATAAATATAGGCTGAAATGTCAAATAAAAATAACTTTTTAAAAAAACAAAAACTCAAGTGTTTTACTTGAAAGAAGCTTATACCTAAGACCAAAATAAAAGATTTATATATATATATATATATATATATATATATATATATATATATATATATTTATATATATATATATATATATATATATATATATATATATATATATATAAATTCCATTCGTCCTCTAGCACAGCACCTCTGTTCCAGCATGAATAGTACCTAGACTCTCCTGAGCCGCGATGTCGCTCTGTTGAGTACGTTGAGTCTGATCTCTGATACGGAGTGATTGTTTTACATATGGTACTGATTATATATTTGTCCTCTGCAAAAAAGAGTTAAGGAAAAACTGTTATTTTAGTCGTAAGTCTAGTTATATTGTATATTATGATAAGTAGGTTAAGTAAGGAAGCCTAGCTTCCACTTCGCCTCTTCTGCATTTTTTATTGTAATTATAATGTGAATGCACAATAAAGACATTATTATATACATATATATATATATATATATATATATATATATATATATATATATATGCATATATATATATATATATATATATATATATATATATATATATATATATATATATATATATATATATACATATATATATATATATATATATATATATATATATATATATATATATATATATATATATATATATATATATATATATATATATATATATATATATATATATATATATATATATATATATATATATATATGTAGTAGAAGGTGCACCGATGAGCTCTCCATTGCACCAGCACTAGCTAATCTATACATGGAGCATTTCGAAACACTAGCTCTAGAAACGGCTCCACATAAACCGAAAACATGGCTACAATACTTAGATGACACTTTTGTGGTATGGCAACACGATGAAGACAACTTAAACAAGTTCCTGGAACACCTTAACCATATACATCCAAACATTAAATTTACAATGGAAAAGGAAGTAGCAGAACAACTACCATTCCTAGATGTCTTGCTTCAAAGAAAATTAGATGGTTCTTTGTCTCACTCAGTATATAGAAAACCGACACATACAAACAGATACTTAAATGCCAGCTCACATCATCACCCAGCCCAACTCTTCTCCGTTGCCAAATCCTTAGCTCACCGATCAGAAACCCTAACAGACAAGGAACATTTGCAACAAGAAACCAAGCTCCTTCGAAACGTTTTACTTTCAAATGGATACAGTCGAAACACGATCCGGCGGGCCCTAAATAAACAACACAAACAGGAAAGAAAGACATATACTACAAAAGCATTTCTCCCATATATAAAAGGCATCACAGACAAAATAGGAAGACTTCTAGGAAAACACCAAATTGAGACCATTTACACAACGAATCAAAAAATTAAAGATATTCTACCTACACCAATAGACATTATAGCCTTAGAAGACCAAGGTGTATATGAAATTCCGTGTCAGGACTGCGGTTTTTCATACATAGGCCAAACAAACAGGAAACTTAGCGCCAGAAGAGACGAGCACAAAAACGCCGTAAAACAAAAAATCCACCACCACATGCACACAATACCGGCCACAAAATCGATTTTGACAAAACCAGAACCCTACAAAAAAGTAATAACCTATCCACTAGGGTAATCAAAGAAGCCATAGAAATAGAACAGAGGCCCAACAACTTAAATAATCGGGATGATAGCCAACGTTTACCGAACTCTTGGAAACATATTCTATCCCAGTACCAAGTCCAACCAAGAGAAACAATAATTCAACCATATGTTATTTCACCAACACAAATATTACAAAGAACCACAGGACCGACAACGCACAGCCAAAGCCGAGCCTCTATTGGCCAGATCCGTCCGACCAATAGAATCACCCCCGAGCACATAAAACCGGCGCACTCGGAGCCAGTCTCGACATTCAACGCCAAGACACCACCGTGAGAACATGAGTACATATATGTATATATATATATATATATATATATATATATATATATATATATATATATATATATATATATATGATATGATATATTAAAATTACGG
>CM032453.1:143980788-144003288 GCA_019049505.1 Pachyrhynchus sulphureomaculatus | reverse complement strand
ATTATGTTTGTTATTCTATCCTTCCTTGTGATACCCCGCATACCTCTCCTTATTGCCCGTTGTGATACTCTCAGTTTGTTTGCTGACTGTTTTATTAATGTGAGTGTCTCGACGCTATATGTGAATACAGGCAAAACACATTGTTTATAGACTTTCATTTTTAAATACATTGGCAGATCACCCTGCAGCGTATCTCTCAGCTTCCCAAAAGCCGTCCAGCCCAAACCCACACGACAGTGTATTTCACGTGTTTGGTTATCATTGCCAATTTGTAATTCATGACCCAAATACATACTTATAATTTTGGACTTGCTCCACCTCGCTTTCATTTATTTATTATCCTTCATATGTATATATATATATATATATATATATATATATATATATATATATATATATATATATATATATATATATATATACAAATTACTAGATTTTTCTTTGAGACAGTTCGATTGTGTTATTTTTTTATTGCTCAGTTTATGTTATTTTCATCAAAATTATTTTGTAGCCTTACAATATTTAACGTTTATATGAAGAACTTCATCCCTTTTAAATGAATTGCTCAGGAGTATGTTTCTCAACGAATACAATTTTTAGCGATTCAAGACCGAAGTGATTCGCTTTGTCCTCACACACGTCGCTTCTGTAGCACTTTAGAGACATCCCAGCAGCAAGTAAGTCATTCCCATAAACAGAAACGCTAATTTTTGAGTCTTGGCATGGTTTGGATAAAAATCAAGATCTCGTTCCGACCAGGTAGGTTTCGTGTACCATGCCAGGTTAGCTCTTTCTAACAAATTTTTTGAAAAACAGTATATTAAACCCTAATCTTTCAATCAGTTTTTCCTTTAAGAATTCCATGACGAAATGAATAATGTCAGATGAGAAGGAGGAACTCCTAGCACACATCAATCTCTCCATGAAGCTGATCTTTACATTGGAAATAATTGGTATAAGTGTAGGGCTAAGAGCTTCAATAAAATCATTTCCTGACATGAAAGTGTCCGATTCCACTTTTCACTCACAATCGCCTGCACAGGGAATATTGGTATATAATGATGTCAGAAAAAAAAAGAAGCAGGAAATTTTACGAAATTTGAATTGTGTTAATACATACATTGTTTAAACTTGAAAGAATTCCTGATAAAGTAATTGTTGTTATCGATATAATATTTGACATAGAGTTAGCTAAGTACAGGAGAGGTTATAAAGTGGTAATTATATACAGTGTGTCAAGTAAGAACGTGTCCATGATAATTCATAAAATCGGTAGTCTACGACGCATTTTAGTAAAAGTATCAGTCGATTCCGAACTTTCATCGAAATCACGTAAAATCCAAAAAGAGTCACTTGTTAACGCCTCGGTTCGAGGCAGTCCTTCATTGTTTCCATCCAAAGAGGCCTAAAATCGCACTTTGCGCGGCCCCTAAATATATTAAAAAGCAGGTGTCGTTTGTGAAGAAGTGGGTAAACCATTTTAACGGGACGGAAAATGTCCACGACTTGCCAAAACGTGGCTCGTGGTCGGGCGAAAATCAAGTCGCGAAATGGCTCGTTTGGGCCCACGATAAGATACTATACTCTATTCATTTGAAAGTGATAGCAATAAATCATCTAGAATTTTGCAAATTAGCATCAAGCAGTAGTAAGGGCCCCAGACCTTTACCTACATTTTGCCTGAAATGCAGAAGTTCCACAACTTTATTGGAATACCATTTAGCATAGGTCTAATATTCATAATCTCTTATGTTTGAATAAAATGGGAAAACGGCTGTTTGGGCTAAATAGTCTGAAATGGTTCTGGCCAGTGCGAATAGTATGAGTGATATTTTATAATGTTTATTAGAAAAAATAACATTTTATAATGAAACATTTCTTGACTGTGTACCCTTCGTTTATCCACGTCACATCTAAATAATATGTTCTCTTTCCTTCAGAGTGAGCTCTTCTAACTTTCCTTAAATAGTCTCTTTTCCAGTGAACAATTTCTCCACTTTCTATCCCACACTTTTTCCAATTAAAATGCATACCTTATAAAATACTCATTAATTCTACTTTACTCATTTTCGGTATTTCTGGGTGGCTTGTCGCAGCCTGCACGATAATATCGAAAATTGGAATTCTTTTTTCCATAAAAAAGTCATGAACAATACTCCTTACTGCTTGTTTTGTGATGTCTGTCAACTGAGGTTCTTTTCGGCCTGGTCTCTTTTTTGGAAAGTCTATGCCTTCCACCTTTTCTTATCTTAAAATTCTGTAAATTGTGGCTTTACCAACTTCGATCATTAAGGAACATTTTTTCACACAATCGTCCGTACTTAAATCAGAATTTTGCTCGTTTTTAATGCAGTCAATTACATTTTTAACTATATGCTCTTCATTATGAGTTAGCTGCCCATACTTTTGGCGTTTCGCTGGAGAAAACACTTTGTTAACACACTAACTGACTTATCACTAACTGGCTTGACACTTGGGCATGGTGCTCTAAATATGTATTTATAGTTGTAAATAAAATGATTTCATCGATAATAAAACTCCGTTATAAAAGAGCATTGTTGCCTCAAAAATAGCTGGGAATAGAAAGCACACCTCTGTCATAGGACCACCGGTCAGTCCCCTGGCATTTTTATTATTATCAGTTTCAAATAAATAGAGTATAGAATTGCCCTCACAATCGTCTTTTGAAAACCCCATTGAAAACGTTTGGTCCCTTGTAAAGAGAAAGCTCAGAGAAAAGACCGAGGACTTTGACTCGGTTGTCTCACGAGATTCGAAAAATTTGCGGAGTATACAGAAAATCTCTTCAATAGCATGCCTCGAAGATATCAGGCGATTACTGATACAGGAGGCGATTGGACAACTTAGGTAACTGCACCGTTGCACAGTGATTCGGCAAGAACATGCTAGCGGGACAATATTCATGACGTAATTTCCAGGAACCACTGATAACGACTTGTAAACAACCCCCCTCCATTTAACGAATTCCAAGAATTAATTTGTTTATCACCTCATAAAGGTATCTTATCAGGGGGTCAAAGTAACCCTTATAAGAGAGGTCATTTTCATTTGCAAATCAGTTGCATTTTATGCACACTTGTGATAACATATTTTAAAATTGGTAGCAAAGTGAAACGAGTTTTTTGTGATGGAATGTTCTGTTGAAGGTATGTACTCTATTATGACTTATATTTTTTATAAAAAATATGTATACTTTTGGTGTAATATCAATTTGTAAATGTATAGATAAATCCAGCAAATTTTATATTAATTGTAAACTTTAAAAGTAGCAACTTTTTTTATCCACATATATCCACCTAGATTTTTCTATATGTAATACCTACAACATTCAGACACAGATTCATATATATTATAGACCCCGAAAAGGCCCGAAAGTAAAATTAGTTTATTTTTTTCAGAACGAGTCGTGACTATGACGAAAATGGAGTTTTTTGAAGAATGGCTAAAACATGACAAAACTGAACGAAACAGTGGCATTTTTTATTATATAAGTGAAAAATTCAATATGTCTGATGTTTCTGACGATTCTCTAAAACGATTTAAAATGAAAATATCAAGCCTTTCAGCAAAATTCAATCAAAAGTGGACTTCTTTAAAGTGTAACAAAGAAATGTTTCTAATCAAACATAAAGATTGGTTAGAGGGATCCGGAATCGAAATAAAGATGTGTGTTAACCAGCCGTGCACTTCAACATCATCAGCGGCTCTTTCCGTAGGGCGACCCAAAAAATCATTTGAAAACTCCTCAACGAAAACGAAGAGACGGAGAGTAGAAGATCTTTTGGAATCGCGAAGTGCAAGTGAGCTTATTACAGCAGCTGAGTTAGCTACTCGAAAAGAAAGGCATCGAAGTGTTGCTAAACAGATCCATAACGTCGCGGTCAGTGAAACTAGAAAAAAGAATAAGTGTTCTGAACAAAGTCGCCAGTTAACACCAGACGAAGCTTTAGCTTATTATGTGGACTCGAAATCGACTTCTCACTCATATAAACAAACAAGAAAATGGTCAATGAAAGCGGGACATCAAGTGTATCCATCGTTTTATAGTTTAGGTAAGTCGAAAGCTTCTTGTTGTCCTTCTGACGAATATATTTCTGTGACTAAATCTCGAGCTGAAATTAAACTTCACGCGATTTTGGATAAAACGGCTGAACGATTAGTTAAAGCTCAGACGGAAGTCATTAGAAGTGTGTTACCTCGTTCATATTATACGTTGGTAAGCAAATGGGGCTGTGATGGGAGTTCGGGGCATAGCACGTATAAGCAGAAATTTGAGAACACTAACGCTACAGACGAATTTTTGTTCGTATACTCATTTGTTCCTTTGAGACTGCTTGATGGCGAAATTGTGATCTGGTAAAATCCAAGACCTTCCTCTACTTTATATTGCCGTCCTATTAAGTTTATTTTTGCCAAGGAGACAAAAGAGTTTACGAAAGAAGAAATTTCTAAAATTTAAGATGAAGTAAGTCAGCTTCTTCCAACATTATGTAACGTTGCTGGATCTCAAATCTCTGTTAAACACGATTTGTTGTTGACAATGACTGATGGCAAAGTGTGCAATGCCTTAACAGACACAAGTTCAACACAAAAGTGTTATGTTTGCGGTGCCACCCCGTCTACTATGAACGAGGAGTCAAAGAAATATCCCAGCAACGAAGAACGCCTTGCATTTGGTTTATCTACTTTACACGCATGGATCCGCACGTTTGAATGTTTGCTTCACATCAGCTATTGTTTAGAAATAAAAAAGTGGCAAGTCAGGGGAGATAACGACAAAGCTATTGTGAAGCAACGCTCACAAGAGATACAAAAAGTGTTTAAAGTGTCTAAAGATCCTGGGTATGGTAACACAAACGATGAAAACACAGCACGTAGATTTTTTTCCAAAGCTGAATTGAGCAGCGAAATTACAGGATTAGACGTAAACCTTATTGGTAGATTTCATGTAATTTTAAGAACTTTGTCATCGGGATATGACATAAATTATATAGAATTCGAAAAGTTTTGTGTTGATACTAGAAAATTATACCTTGATCTGTATTCGTGGTATTCCATGCCCGTTACTGTGCATAAAATTCTTGTACACATCGCGGAAGTTATAAAGTCTTTTCTTCTTCCCATTGGACAACTCTCCGAAGAAGCCCAGGAGGCAAGAAATAAAGACTGTCGTAGATTCCGTGAGCGGCACACCAGGAAGCGGTCACGTATTGCCACAAATACAGATCTTTTGAGAATGCTTTTAATTACGTCTGATCCTGTTATCAACTCGTATAGAGAATTACCGCGAAGAAAATTTACTTCTTTGCCATCGGAGGTTCTGCAGTTGATTATTCCACCTTCATTGTCATCCGAAACACCATCAGTAAGTCATCATCACGAATTAAATGAGGAGGATTATTTACTCTCTTAATATTCTACTGAACGGGAGAGCAGTGATGACGACTCATCTGATGGTGATTAGTAGGTTTAAGTATTTTTTTATTGTAATTATTATTCTTATTTTATTGTGTGTTGTAGTTGCTTATAATTCATGCCTTAGTATATAAGTTATTTAATATTATATTTCTTTTACTTATACACCTTGTTATTGTAAATAATTGATATATAGATACTGTTATTGTACTAATTTATTTTAAAAGAAATAATATTTTGTAAATTAATAAATGTGGGTACTATCATTATGATTTTTATTTTTTTCCTAGAAATTTCTTTGTAAACAAACATGATTGTGCTTTTCACACATAATGAGTAGGTAGACGTATGTAGCTAATTAAAGAACAATTAGCGAAAATAGTGAACAAATGAGACACATTAGTAAACCACTTCCGTCTTGCAGCTACATATTTCGATTAATACACATACAGTACACATTTTTCAACTTTTTTTTTCTTAAAATAGCTTAAGATACCTGGAATATACATAAACAATTGAAATAAGTGAAGAAATAATATTGTCCCGCTAGCTTGTACTAGTCGAGACACTGTGCGTTGTTAGTACACCAAAGAATACATTGATGGAAAAAATGTTCTCGAAACACATTTTTTCAAGAATACGGGTGGTAGATACACGTGTATTAGGTCATTGTTAAGTCCTTGATATGTAAATGTTGAAATTTCGATTCATGTTCTGTTCTCTTTGACAACTCTGACCAAAATCTTGAAATTGTTCCCACGAATGACAGAATTTACCTTTAATTTTATTGTTTAATAACCAGCCAAGTGCAAGTCGGACTTGCGCAATTAGTGTTCCGTACGTCGATGGCTTTTACGATAAAAATTTTTATTATGGAGGTACCAAAATGATCAATGACTTCACAAAACACACCCCAAATGAGTTTTCAACAAAGTTTTTTTCCGATCTTTACTGAAAACTGATAACCTTAAAATTTTTGATTTTTTTTTTTATATATACCAAATAAATTATTAAAGGTAATGCACTCGTGATAATTTTCGTTCAATCTACACCCTGTGGAGAATATGCCAGAATTTTTTCAAAACTTTTTGATCACTAATTTTCGAAATAAGAGGGGGACAGCGACTTTTCGCAATTTTTTAAAAATAATACTAAGAAAAGTGTGCACAAGTATTACTTTATATATATTTTTGAACTTTCATTTGACATCCCACTCGATGACCTTAAGTCAAAATTTAACTTTCAAAACTACACGGCTACGATAAGGCCATCAATTCCTATATTAGTACTAAATTTCAACTTTCTATGTCACATAGTTTCGGAGAAAATCGGGTGTGACAGACGGACAGACAGCGAAGTGATCTTATAAGTGTTCCCCAAGGAACATTAAAAATAAGAAGTACTTTTTAAAATATCTTTATCAATTTTCGTGGTTATTTTCGAATCGACCTTACTTTATAATAATTTAAACAACATCTATAAACTAATTAATAATAATTATTGAATGCATTAATTTGTTGAGCATGAAAAATAACATTTATTTTCAATTTAATTTCGTAACACTATATTAAAATATTTATTATCTTTTAATCAACATACCATATGTACGGTTTAATTTAGTTCTACTGTAACAAATCAAGAAATAATAAAACAGTAATTATCACTACGAAGTAATTTAAACAGAGAAGTCAGTTTAAAGAAAAAATGCTTATATATTTATATTCAACTAGCAGTGCCCGCGGTTCCCCTCGTGTAGACATATATCCTATAACCTGGCCAGAAAACATATGTATGTTTTAAAAAAAGTACGTAAATCGGATAAGTGGTTCTCCAGTGGTAAGCGCACTAACGGACATACAGACAGAGAGAGAGACGTTACGTTTTATATATATTATATAGATTATTATTATTATTATTATTATATAACCTCGCCAGAGAACATATGTATGAATTAAAAAAAAAACACGTAAATCGGATAAGTGGTTCTCGAGTAATAAGCACACTAACAGACAGACAGGCAGACAGAGAAACGTTGCATTTTATATATATTATATTCCTTGCTACATGATATTGTTCCATATTTAAAGGTTTAGGCAGTGTATTGCAAGAGAACTCGCTAGCGGCAAACTTTTTTCCGAGTTGATTCACTATTATCGTCACTGCTTATTCCTTATGTTACCTAACGTAATAAAATATATCCTATAACCCGGCCAGAGAACATATGTATGTTTTCAAATAAAAGCACGTAAATCGGATAAGCGGTTCTGCAATGATACGCGCACTAACGGACAGACAGACAGACAGGGAGACTTTGCATCTTATATATATTATAGATAACTTGGCCAGAGAACATATGTATGTATAAAAAAAAACACGTCAATCGGATAAGTGGTTCTCGAGTGATAAGCGCACTAACGGACAGATAGACAGACAGACAGACAGACAGACAGACACATAGACAGAGGGACGTTGCATTTTATACATGTTGTAGAAGATTATAGATAACCTGGCCAGAGAACAAATGTATGAATTGAAAAAAAAACACGTGATTGGATAAGTGGTTCTCGAGTGATAAACGCACTAACAGACAGACAGGGAGACTTTGCATTTTATATATATTATATTGTTTGCTACATGATATTGTTCCATATTAAATGGTTTAGGCAGTGTATTGCAAGAGAACGCGCAAGGGGCAAACTTTTTCCGACTTGATTCACTATTATCGTCACTGCTTATTCCTTATGCTACCTAACGTAATAAAATACATCCTGTATATGTATGTTTTAAAAAAAAAGTACGTAAATCGGATAAGTGGTTCTCCAGTGATAAGCGCACTAACGGTCAGAGAGACAGAGAGAAGTTGCATTTTATATATATTATAGATAAATTCGAGATAAAATTGCATCTAACTAATTACACACCATCGATATTTAATAAACAACATAAAAAAAATTGAATATTACAATAGTTGGATTATTTCTTCATTTGCTTTACGATGGGACTTAGTTATAGAGGAAGATCAAAGAATGCTCAACACCAAATGGATGCTCTGCCTATGACCTGTTGATCTACTAATAGATTCTAAATACGTAAATTTACTTTTTATACTGATCTGACTTAAGTACAGTAAAACAAAAATCGAAGATTTCAAACGAGTATATATATATATATATATATATATATATATATATATATATATATATATATATATATATATATATATATATATATGGGATGTTTTACGTCAACGGGAATACCCGTGTGACCAGAACTGAGAGAGACGCCCACATATGTGTAGTGGCTCAAAATTTTTGTTAAAATGTCTACAATCGAATGTTACCTGGCCTTTTAAAAAATCCAATATGGCAGACATAATATAGACCCTAAACTCATAATGTTTAAATAAAAAACACTATATTTTTGTATCAAAATACGAATAACGTCAAAAAAAAATTTGAAAAATCGTACTGGGGCGTTTCCGAAGATACTGAATTCATTTCTGCCGTTAATTTTGTAAAAATTTAGTGCTGCAGATTGGGAAAAAGAAATTTAAGGTTTCGTCATGCTTCTAATTATATTTTTAAAGGTACTTTTTAAATTCTTACCCCTTATAAAGGTAAAAAAATAGAAGTTGGTTGTAAAATATTGACATAATTATGTTTTATTGTGTCTAAAATTAAAAATTTGTTATCAAGAGTCTTCTAGGACGCTTATGTTGATTCTGATGCTTTGCCACCCTCAGAGAGGTCAAAATAAGGGTTGAGGCTAAAAATTAGGGTAGAGAAGCGAAATCTTTACATAATTAGGAATTTTTCTATTTGGAATTAAGAACTTGTTCTCTGTTAGACTTTTTAAGGATGCCAATTTTAACTTTGACATTAGTTTTATAAATACGCACCTTTATAGAGGTAAAAGTTCTTATTTCCACCCTTGCCAGGAATACCAAAGTCAAAATTGACATCCCCAAAAACCCTTGATAACAAATTTTTAAATCTGAACACATAAATTCCTGATGATGTCAAAATTTCGACCCTACCCCTACCCTTATTTTCAGACAAACCCTTATTTTCAGACAAACCCTTATTTTCACCTCTTCAAGGGTGGAAAGGTATAACTGACTTCAGAGTCAAAATAAGCATCAGCCTAAAATTCTGGAAGTAAGAACTCAAAGGCCCAAAAAAGTGGATTGGGCGATAATGGGTTTAAATCAGCTAAAATCACATTCACAATCGGTAATAAAACTCAATATATAAAATAAATAACATCAGTGCGGTTAATAATAATCTATGTCAACAATCTTCTATCAAAGTTATAAATATTGTAAAACGATATATTTAACCATGACTAACTATAGTAACTTAATATTCCTTAGTTCACACCACAGAAAGGCAACTTAAACTACCTTACCCTGACATATTATAGCTTATAAAGCAGGAACAGGAACTTTACGTTACATAGTCTAATATGCGTCCTCGAAAACTTGTGATAACAAATTTTTAATTTCAGAGAAAATAAAACATAATTATGTCAATATTTTACCCCCAAACCCTATGTTTCACCTTTATAAGGGGTATGAATTTGTGGGCGTCTCTCTCAAGTGTTAAGGAAATCACTACATATAATGAAATTAGAGCTTGCTTACATCAAGACCGATTGCAGGAAATTCACCTTAAATAGCAGATCTCAATAATAAAGAAAAAAAAACAACCCTAAAAAATTGCCACCACTGGTGAATCATTCAGCTTCACAGTAGTACCGATCTTTAACCATAACTTAAGGGCTACAGCGTTTTTCACATTCACAAAATATTATAAAAATGATTACGTTTTAAAATAATTACTTTGTGACACCAACAAATTAATTATATAAGTTTTATATTTAAATATTTTATTATAATAAGTAAAAATTTTAACACATGTATTTCATAGAAATTTTATTTACTTCATTGTTAAAATGACGGCTTGACTTAATCCGACAAAGAATTTCTTGTCGGCCGATAACAAAGCATATCTTAGAGGCGTCGGCGGTGGTCAAGTAACAGCGCCCTCTAGCAAAACGTTAAATTCACATTTAGTTTGTTTATTTACAAATTTTACAATATGTTATGGGTAAAGGCAGGTTCTTTTAAAGATATAAATAAAGATAGTGGTGTTAATTAAAAAATTTGTAGAAAGTGTAGACTATAGTGGTAAGTGAGATATATTGTGTCGTTCGGTACAGTTGATTTAGTTATAAATATGTTTCACACAATTGCACATTTAAGGTACATTTATTTATTTTGTGTGGATGTACATTGCAAACAGCACAATTGAAGTTAAATAAAGTTACGTAAATGAATTGTACATAAATAGTAGTAATGATATAACACGTCACTAATAAGGTACCAATTGAAGGCCCATAAAGATAATTAACAAATACGTATTTTCATTTTAACACTAAAAAAATCTTTAAAAAAATCTTACGTTTCTTACAAAAAAATCGTTCACTATTTCGGTATTAATCTTGGAAAGGTTAAGAGAAAAACTCATTTGAAATTCTGTTTTTATTTTGCCCAAACCCAACATAAAAGTCAAAACTAGCTGTTAAGGGGCAATGATCCAGTTGTTCAATATACAACCACTGAAAATGGACAAAGTCGATATTTCAGCAGCCTATCCACTGTCGGCTTAGTAGTCAATTCATCTCGAGACTTGTTTTGCCGTATCACGGCTCGTCAGTGGAGCTACAATCGACAAACAAGAGAACAGATCTTCGATTACATATTCCTGTATTGGCGTAATATTGTGGTAAGATACAATAAATTGTACCTAAAATTGAAACGCATACCTGCCTTCCTAGGCGGCGTCCGATTGACGGCAGTTTAGTTCACAGTATATGGTAATTTTATAGTTCTTGTTATTATAATATGTATTCATCACCCTTGATCACGAAAATCATAATTTTTGAGCAATGATAAAACTATAAGCCTTCATTTTGTGTTTCTGACAAACTTAATCGGCTACAAATACTTATTTAATAAAGTTTTTGCGAAATGGCAAATGTTCCCCCGAAATTTTAGGTGCCCCAGTTCTTGAGCAGAATCCTAGATTCGCCCCTCATAGCCATTACTTGGGCTACTATTATACTTGTTAGGTATTCTTTTTTACCGCCTTTTAATAGAAAAAGCGACCGAATATAATATTAAGCCGCACCTTATTTTTATCGATTATAAGGAGGCTTTCGACTCCTTGGAACATTGGGCGATTATGCCATGCCAGAATAAATTCAAGATATTCCGAACGCCTAAAATTCATATATGAAAATGCGACATTAACGGTTAAATTAGATGAAGATCGAAAAACAGAACCTATAAAGATCAAGAAAGGTGTTAGGCAGGGCTACACAATTAAACCAAAATTATTCAACCTGGCCTTGGAAGCTGTATTTAAAAGTCTTGAATGAGAAGAGAAAGAAATTAAAATCGATGGCATATATTTCACTTGCGATTCGCAGATAATGTAGTACTGATCTAGGGGTGCTTAAATGGTCGATCACGATCGACAAGTCGATCGCGAGTACTTTTTGAGTCGGATCTTGAGAAAAAAATTCCGATATAGAACTATTCACAGATTTTGTTTTAGGTAACTAAAACAAAATGTAATGAATAAACTACTAAAATTTATTCGATCCACAATTAAGCCAGAATAACCCCCTCATCACTTTCTTTTATCGTAATAACCCCCTGCTAGCGGCAAAAGGCGGCTTTATCAAAGGAACGCGCGGTACTTGTCAAAGAAAAGCCGCGAGTCAGTCTGAGTTGTAACTTGAAGGCGATACATCGATACAAAGTTTGCTAATAAATAGTCCAAAATGAGTGCGGGGAAGAAAAGTAAAACTTATCATTTTAATAACGGTTGGGAGGAAGAATTTTTCTTTTGTATGGTAAAGGATAAGTGCATTTGTCTCATTTGCCGCGCGTTAGTTGAAATACCTAAGCGTGGGAACTTAGAGAGGTATCATAAAACGGTCTATAAAAACTATGAAAAGGATTTTCCTTCACAGAGTGAATTAACAAAACGAAAAGTACGTGATTTGATAACTTGTTTGAAAAAAGAACAAACCATGTTCAAAAGACCAGCCAAACATTCAAAAGCTGCAACGATCGCGTCATTTAAAATATCTCATATATTGGCGAAACACAAGAAACCATTTGATGATGGATTGGTTGTGCGCGTGTGAAGCGGGTGAGACTTTATTTGGAGATTTTAAAAATAAAGCAGATGTCTGCTATTAGAGAACTTCAGTTATCTCGTCCGACTGTCACAAGGCGTGTTGAAGTCATGAGTCAGGACATGGCAGATAAACTAAAACATGATATCATGGAATGTACATACTTTTCTTTACAGTTCGACGAATCCACCGATATGACAGACACTGCCCAGCTGTGTATTTTTATTCGAATGGTATTCAATGACATGTCGGCTAAGGAAGAGTTTTTGACAATGATTCCTCTGAAAGGAAAGACCCGTGGCGAAGATATATATGACGTTTTCTTCAATTTTGTAACAAACTACAAGCTACCAATATATAAACTAGTGTGCATTACAACCGATGGAGCACCAGCAATGACTGGAAACAAAAACGGTTTTGTGGCATTGTGTTGAGCTAATGATGATTTCCCTTCATTTTTCTCCTTCCATTGAATTATACATCAACAAGTTTTGTGTTCAAAAGTTCTAAACATGGAGGAGATTATGGGCATTGCAATAAAAATTGTGAATTCTATCCGTGCACGTAGCTTGCAACGACGGCTCTTTAAATTGCAGTTGGAAGATAGTGAGTCAGCTGAACACACTGATTTAATTCTTCACACGGACGTCAGGTGGTTGAGTCGCGGAAAATTCCTAGAAAGGTTTCAAGAATTATTGCCCGAAATAACAGCTTTTCTGGACGAAAGAGATGATGACACTCAGATGCTGAAAAACGGAAAATGGCTGACTGATCTGGCATTTTTGACAGACATCACAATGCATTTAAACACTATTAATTTGGAGCTTCAAGGTAGAGGAAAAACTATTATTGAGATGATTAGCGCAATAAACGCATTCAAAAGTAAATTGCAACTTATGATAGATCAACCGAAAAGAAAGGATCTGAAAAATTTTCCATCTTTGAAAGCAAGGATTCCTCAGTTGATTTATGATATTTATGAGGCAGAATTATCAAATATTTTGGGCCAATTTGAAATACGTTTTTATGATTTCAGTAAATTGGCAAATATCACATCATTTATCCTTTTTCGTGTAAAAACATTGAGGAATTAGCTACTGAAATAGCAAGTCAGTTTAACATGGACTCATGTTCTGTTGAAAATGAGTTAGTGCAGATTATATCAGATATACATCTCAAAGCCACAGCATCTGATACAAAATTCTGGTGTTTTATATCTGAAGATAAATATCCGAATCTAAGGCAAATCTCCCTTCAACTGACGGCAATGTTTGGGTCAACATACTTGTGCGAGTCTGCATTTTCTGAAATGAAGATAATTAAGTCAAAATATCGCAATCGACTAACTGACGAACATATGTCATCATGCTTGCGATTAGCACTCGGTAATTACGTACCATCTTATGAAAAGTATGCTGAGGACATGCAGTGCCACGCTTCAACATCCAAAGTCACTCTTTAGTTAAGTTTAGACACTAGAACTCGTTTGTTTTGTAAGAACCAATAAACTTGCTATTTTGAATAATTATGAGTTTTTTCATTGACATTTTAAAGCAGACCTACACTTACCTTGACTAAAAAAATGCATATTGTGGGGAAAACTAATATCTATGCCACGATACACCCTACCTAGACGACAATCCTGCATCACACTTACTTGCAGCCTCTCAGAGTCGATCGATCGTAGTCTAACAATATTGAGGTAGATCGCCAGCAGTTCAAGTTTGAGCACCCCTGATCTAGAAGAATTAAAGATCAGTTTAATCAAGCTTCACAGAAAGTTGGACCCGAGTTGAACATCAAGAAAACAAAACTTCTAAGCCCGCAAAACACAAAAGTTAAGATCGGCAAGGAAGAAATCGAGAGAGTGGAAGAGTATATATATATATATATATATATATATATATATATATATATATATATATATATATATATATATATATATATATATATATATATATATATATATATATATATATATATATATATATGTGTATATATATATATATATATATATATATATATATATATATATATATATATATATATATATATATATATGTATACTTGGGACATAAGATTAAACTGGATAAGGACAATTAAGTGGCGGGAATACCAACGCGACTTGGCCTCAGCTAGACTGTATTTTAAAAACTGGGGTTCATTCTAAAAAACAGACATATCATCATGACCTTAAAGTGAAAAGTGTACGACCCTTACAAAAAATAGTCTTTGTCGACTCTAACTTACCCAATGGGCCATGGAAAGACAAATGTTAGGTGTTAGTTTACGAGAATACATTAAAAGTGAGGATATCAGATGCCCAACAATAATTACAGATATCAGTAAAAGAATGCCAAAAGTAAAGTGGCAATAGACGGGGCATGTGGCGGGATGATAGTTGAAAAAAAAAAATTACTTAAATGGAGCCCTTGGGAGAGTATCGGAAGCCCAAGCCCAATGAAAAGATGGACTGATTGTATCAGGTTGATAGCAGGCAGTAGATGGCTCCATCTTGCACAGAATAGAGACAATTTGGGAGAAACTTGAAGAAGCCTATCTCCTGCAGTGGAGAAGCAGTGGCTTATAAAGAAGAAGAAGATTCTTTTATACATTTGATACGATAAAAATATCAGCAGTATAAAAATACCAACAAAAACATAACCAAAAGTATCTAATCACTATAATTAATAATCTATTTAATATTCATCCTTTTTTTCCATCACACGCTCACATACAAACTTCATTCTATTCTTTATTTACGAGTAAAAAATAAAAGTTGCTCTTAAGAGTGAAAGTTTATACACCTAGTCTTCAATAGTAAATGTAAGCAATTTATCTAGTCGGTTGTAGCCGTGAGCAATTTACTACTTATTCTTGATTAGTTTTAGTGTAGCGGTACAACAAAGTATTTCATTATTATCTATGAATTAAGTATCACATTAAAGAATCGGTAAAGCAAACAATAAGCACTGATAATTCAGTCAGCACTTTTTTCTAAAAAATAAAAACCGGTCAAGTGCAAATTGAACTTGCACAATTAGTGTTCCGTACGTTGATTGCTTTTAATATAAAATGATCAGTGATTTCACAAAACACACCCCAAATGAGTTTTCAACAAAGTTTGTTTCTAATCTTTACTGAAAACTGATGACCTTGAAATTTTTGTTTTTTTTTTATATACCATATAAATTATTAAAGGTAATGCACTTGTGATAATTTTCGTTCAATCTGCACGCCGTGGAGAATATACCAGAATTTTTTCAAATTTTTTTGATCAGCACTTTTCGAGATAAGGTGGGGGGACAGCGATTTTTTGCTATTTTTTAAAAATAATACAAAGAAAAGTGTGCGCAAGTACTATATAATATATATTTTTTACTCGTGTTTTCACGAGCTTTGATTTGACACCACACTCGATGACTTAGTAATTTTTTTTTTTTCATTTTCGATTTCACTCCCCAAAACTAACTCCTTAAGTCAAAATTTAACTTTGATGAGGCCATCAATTCCTATATTATTAACAAATTTCAACTTTCTATGACAAATTTGGGACTTGACAACTTTAAAATTTCACTGTGAACCCACCCTTAAGCCAATCACCGAACTGTCAACGTCAATACATTCAGTAAAGTCAACATTTTGATCATGGCGAAGTACACGAACGAACAACGTTTACAAATAATTAAAATTTGCTACCAAAATTTGGAGTCGGTGACTGCAACTTTAAGAGCGTTAACGCCAATTTTTTGGTCGTAATTCTCGTCCCAGTAGACAAGCAATTCATAGTCTAGTGAAAAAATTTGAGTTAACATATTCGCTGCTGGACGTTCCCGTGCCAGTGAGACAACGGGTTGGTCGAAGTGGCCAGAATATTGCTGCCGTTCAAGCGTCCATCTCAAACGAACCAAAACAGTCGAATTGGGCATCGCTCAGGCCACACTATGGCGAATTTTGCGAAAGGATCTTGGCCTGCACCCTTATAAGTTAAAGTTAACTCAAGAACTAAAGCCACTCGATCATATGAAGCGACGTACGTTCTCGAATTGGGCTCTAGAAATATTGGAAGAAGATGACCAATTTCATCGCAAAATCATCTTTAGTGATGAAGCGCATTTTTGGATAAACGGCTTCGTCAACAAACAGAATATGCGTTATTGGTCAGGTGAAAACCCTCATGTGCTTGAAGAAACATCACTTCATCCACAAAAAATTACTGTTTGATGCGGTTTTCATGCCGGTGGTGTCATTGGGCCGTTCTTTTTCGTTGATGAAAATAACCGTCACGTTACAGTCAATGGAGATCGCTACAGAGGCATGTTGCAACGTTATTTCTTTGATCAATTGCATGGGATAGACATTAATGATTTGTGGTTTCAACAAGACGGCGCCACAAACCACACAGCGGGTGTAACAATCGATTTACAGCAATCTAAATTCGAGAAATGCTCCCGTCGAATGGCCGCCTAGATCGTGTGATTTAACACCTCTAGACTTCTTTTTATGGCGGTACGTTAAATCATTGGTCTATGCTAACAAGCCTGCGTCGTTAGAGGAGCTCAGAGCCAATATTGAAAGAGAGATAGCGGCCGTTTCCGTCGAAATGTGTGGCCGAGTCCGAGTCATCGAAAAATCGGTTCAACGAATCAACCGCTGCAAACGTGCCCGTAGTGGACATATGAATGAAGTCGAATTCCATACATAAATGTTTTGATTGTACTTCAAGCCGATAGTAAAATTTTTGAAATGTCTCAAATGGGTTGCGTTTTATTTCAAAAAAAAGGTTGTCAAGTCCTTAATGGAAGACCCGATAGTTTCGGAGAAAATCGGGTGTAATAGACAGACAGACAGATAGACAGACAGACAGACAGACATACAGACAGACAGACAGACAGACAGACAGACACCGAAGTCATTTTTTAAGTGTTCCGTACGGAACACTAAAAAGTTAACGTGGCAGAAGCTAATATACGAGGGCTGTATGATATGTACATGGCCTTGACAAGACAAAAAACAATTTTATCTGTAAAATTTATTTTATTTTTCAACATATTTTCCTTTTAGCTCGATACACTTAGTTGAACTTTTTTCTATCTCTTGTATCCTATGTAAAAAATACGATTTCTCCACCTTTCGAAATAGGCGTTTGTTTCAGCAATCACCTCATCGTTTCAGTCAAATTTTTTTCCGCCGAATCATTTTTTCATATTAGGAAATAGGAAATAATCGCTGGGGGCTAACTCTGGCGAATATGGTGGATACGGAAGCAATTCGTATAATAACTCATGGAATTTTGCCATGACGATGACACAAGTGTGCATGCGTGCAATGTCTTGATGAAAGAGAATTTTTTCTTTACCAAATGGGGACGTTTTTCTTTCACAGCATGGTTGAAACAATCCAATCAGTTGTGAAGTGTACAGTTTTATCAGGGTATCTGTTATTAAAGATTTCTGATGCTTCTCTAAATGTTTTATAATTATCTCCAATTGTAAAAACAATTTCAATTTTATCTTCAACAACTTCAACACTTAATTTTACTGGCATTTATAATTATTGCAAATCGAGACTGATGTTAGCTTTGAAGTTTATTAACAAGGTATTTTCCAAAGATATGTTCATTTACTTTCAGCCTAAAATTTGTAGTGATTTCGTTTTCTTTTATTCAATAAATAATCCAACAATTACTGACATGTTTACTGGAGTTTCTTTTGAATTTTTAACTAGGAAGGCTACAAACCTAAACGTGAGCATAATTTTTTAGTTCCTTTTAACATATTCAATTAATGTTTTGCGCTGTATTTAAATTTAAACACACTTACCATCAAATATTTTAAACTGTTGATGCTTGATTATGGATTTCCATGTGATGCAGAACTTTATATCAAGAATAAATTTTTTTGTAATATGTAAGATGACCTTTTTTCCATTTACATAAAACTGTTTGGGACACACTGTATATTAAGTTGCTGCACTAACTTTCAGCAACCCTTCTCAATCCTATCCCAAACGTATAAAAAACCCATGTCAATAACTCCTGATAAGACTTTCCTCGCTAGTTGGAATGCAGTTTTAAATTTAAATTTTAAATTACAGTAATTTTAATAAATAGTTTTAGTAGTTTATTTCCTGCAATTGAATTGATTTTTTAAATTTGAATGGCTATATATATATATATATATATATATATATATATATATATATATATATATATATATATATATATATATATACTATCTTATAAGGAGAAGAGATGAGCAATCGAAGATCTAAAGACTCTAGTATCTGCTTTTTATTTTTGTTATCGAGCTTTCGCTGCCTAATGGTAGCTTCTTCTGGATTCCAAAAATGCAAACCAAGTACAGAAAAACCGGTCAAGTGCAAGTTGAACTTGCACAATTAGTGTTCCGTACGTTGATTGTTTTTAAAATAAGAATTTTTGTTAGGATGATCAGTGACTTCACAAAACACACCCCAAATGAGTTTTTAACAAAGTTTGTTTCCAATCTTTACCGAAAACTGGTGACCTTGAAATTTTGTTTTTTTTATATACCAAATAAATTATTAAAGGTAATGCACTCGTGATAATTTTCGTTCAATCTATACCCCGTGGAGAATATACCAGAATTCTTTCAAAATTTTTTGATCAGTACTTTTCGAGATAAGGTAGGGGACAGAGATTTTTCGCTATTTTTTAAAAGTAATACGAAGAAAAGTGTGCGCAAGTATTACATTATATATATATATATATTTTTTACTCGTGTTTTCACAAGCTTTCATTTAACACCACACTCGATGACCTAGTAAAAAATGTTTTTTTTCACTTCCGATTTCACCCCTCAAAACGAACCCCTTAAGCCAAAATTTATGTTACGGTGGTATAAAATGATCAGTGACTTCACAAAACACACCCCAAATGAGTTTTCAACAAAGTTTGTTTCCAATCTTTACTGAAATCTGATGACCTTGAAATTTTTGTTTTTTTTTATATACCATATAAATTATTAAAGGTAATGCACTCGTGATAATTTTCGTTCAATCTACACCCCGTGGAGAATATTCCAGAATTTTTTCGAAATTTTTTGATAAGTACTTTTCGAGATAAGGCCCGGGACAGCGATATTTCGCGAATTTTTAAAAATAACACAACGAAAAGTGCGCCGCAAGTATAATATTATATATATATTTTTTACTCGTGTTTTCACAAGCTTTCATTTGACACCACACTCGATGACCTAGTAAAAAAATTTTTTTTTCGCTTCCGACTTCACCCCCCAAAACTAACCCCTTAAGTCAAAATTTAATTCTCAAAACTACATGGCTCTGATGAGGCCATCAATTCCTATATTATTACCAAATTTCACCTTTCTATGTCAAATAGTTTCGGAGAAAATCGGGTGTGACAGACAGACAGACAGACAGACAGACAGACAGACAGACAGACAGACAGACAGACAGACAGACAGACAGACAGACAGACAGACAGACAGACAGACAGACAGACAGACAGACAGACAGACAGACAGACAGACAGACAGACAGACAGACAGACAGACAGACAGACAGACAGACAGACAGACAGACAGACAGACAGACAGACAGACAGACAGACAGACAGACAGACAGACAGACAGACAGACAGACAGACAGACAGACAGACAGACAGACAGACAGACAGACAGACAGACAGACAGACAGACAGACAGACAGACAGACAGACCGACAGACAGACAGACAGACAGACAGACAGACAGAAGACAGACAGACAGACAGACAGACAGACAGACAGACAGACAGACAGACAGACAGACAGACAGACAGACAGACAGACAGACAGACAGACAGACAGACAGACAGACAGACAGACAGACAGACAGACAGACAGACAGACAGACAGACAGACAGACAGACAGACAGACAGACAGACAGACAGACAGACAGACAGACAGACAGACAGACAGACAGACAGACAGACAGACAGACAGACAGACAGACAGACAGACAGACAGACAGACAGACAGACAGACAGACAGACAGACAGACAGACAGACAGACAGACAGACAGACAGACAGACAGACAGACAGACAGACAGACAGACAGACAGACAGACAGACAGACAGACAGACAGACAGACAGACAGACAGACAGACAGACAGACAGACAGACAGACAGACAGACAGACAGACAGACAGACAGACAGACAGACAGACAGACAGACAGACAGACAGACAGACAGACAGACAGACAGACAGACAGACAGACAGACAGACAGACAGACAGACAGACAGACAGACAGACAGACAGACAGACAGACAGACAGACAGACAGACAGACAGACAGACAGACAGACAGACAGACAGACAGACAGACAGACAGACAGACAGACAGACAGACAGACAGACAGACAGACAGACAGACAGACAGACAGACAGACAGACAGACAGACAGACAGACAGACAGACAGACAGACAGACAGACAGACAGACAGACAGACAGACAGACAGACAGACAGACAGACAGACAGACAGACAGACAGACAGACAGACAGACAGACAGACAGACAGACAGACAGACAGACAGACAGACAGACAGACAGACAGACAGACAGACAGACAGACAGACAGACAGACAGACAGACAGACAGACAGACAGACAGACAGACAGACAGACAGACAGACAGACAGACAGACAGACAGACAGACAGACAGACAGACAGACAGACAGACAGACAGACAGACAGACAGACAGACAGACAGACAGACAGACAGACAGACAGACAGACAGACAGACAGACAGACAGACAGACAGACAGACAGACAGACAGACAGACAGACAGACAGACAGACAGACAGACAGACAGACAGACAGACAGACAGACAGACAGACAGACAGACAGACAGACAGACAGACAGACAGACAGACAGACAGACAGACAGACAGACAGACAGACAGACAGACAGACAGACAGACAGACAGACAGACAGACAGACAGACAGACAGACAGACAGACAGACAGACAGACAGACAGACAGACAGACAGACAGACAGACAGACAGACAGACAGACAGACAGACAGACAGACAGACAGACAGACAGACAGACAGACAGACAGACAGACAGACAGACAGACAGACAGACAGACAGACAGACAGACAGACAGACAGACAGACAGACAGACAGACAGACAGACAGACAGACAGACAGACAGACAGACAGACAGACAGACAGACAGACAGACAGACAGACAGACAGACAGACAGACAGACAGACAGACAGACAGACAGACAGACAGACAGACAGACAGACAGACAGACAGACAGACAGACAGACAGACAGACAGACAGACAGACAGACAGACAGACAGACAGACAGACAGACAGACAGACAGACAGACAGACAGACAGACAGACAGACAGACAGACAGACAGACAGACAGACAGACAGACAGACAGACAGACAGACAGACAGACAGACAGACAGACAGACAGACAGACAGACAGACAGACAGACAGACAGACAGACAGACAGACAGACAGACAGACAGACAGACAGACAGACAGACAGACAGACAGACAGACAGACAGACAGACAGACAGACAGACAGACAGACAGACAGACAGACAGACAGACAGACAGACAGACAGACAGACAGACAGACAGACAGACAGACAGACAGACAGACAGACAGACAGACAGACAGACAGACAGACAGACAGACAGACAGACAGACAGACAGGACAGACAGACAGACAGACAGACAGACAGACAGACAGACAGACAGACAGACAGACAGACAGAACAGACAGACAGACAGACAGACAGACAGACAGACAGACAGACAGACAGACAGACAG
>CM032453.1:143953890-143980688 GCA_019049505.1 Pachyrhynchus sulphureomaculatus | reverse complement strand
AAAACATTTTTGTTTCATTTTAAAATGCGTTTTGTATTACTTGTCATAGTTTTAATTGATTAAAAATAAATTGAACATAAAGTAAAGCAGATCTAAAACAATTTTTCTATTTTTAAACAAGATAAGGACACACAGAGTTTACTTGTTAGTCAGTATGTTAGCCATCTCCAGTAGAGTTTGGTATCCAGACAAGACACAGGTTGTGACCGCTAGGTTAGTCAGCAATTATTTTACTGGCTTACCAGTTTTTAAGCTTACCCTAGCCTGCTTCAAGGACAGGGGGAAGATTCAACTATTCTAACAAATGTAAAAGATCCTCAGCATTATGTTTCTTTTCACCATACATGACGATAGCATAGATCTCTTGAAAGACGGATGCATCTTTGCACAAGGACATGGACTTGTTTGTTCCTCTCTGTGGGTAGTATGCGTTCTTATTTTATTATATACATTCCTACAAAAAAGGGAAGATATTGAATTTACTAGAAAATCTATTACATTTTAAATTTAAATTAAGGTTGAATTGTAGGAAAACTTTTTTTTTGGGGGTGGTGAATTCTACTGCTACGTTTTCTTAACAAATCGGGAAATTATGATTTGGTGGGCGAATTTAAATCCCGTGACCCCCTGACGGGACGCCACAGCCATCAATTCCTTAGCTTGAATGAAATTACTGATTCAAACCAACCGAATCGATTTGAACACCTATATGCTTTATTAACTAATTATATCTACTCAAGAAAGAAGTAACATTATTCGTAAGTGAGACGGAAATAACTTATTTTGTAAACAGTTTTGAAAATAATTTATAGTTTTAAAGTCGACAATATCGCAACTTTATTACTATTCTTCTTCGAGTACCGTGTTCTATACTGCACGTAGGCGATCACTTATATTAATTTAATTTTTTTATCGTTTATCATCATACGATGGTATTTTCCTAAATCATCTAGCAAGCTATAAAGGTAAACGGACAGAGCTTAAAAAAATATTTTTCTAGATAATTACCGTCTACATTAATACGAGGGTAGATTGAAAAGTCTTGTAAAATACAACGTAGCGGAATATCATTTTTTTTTGTTTCGAACTAACGACTTAACGATAACCATACATTACAATAAACTCAAATTTTTTATTTTTCACAAAACCTTCACATAGAGATACTTCAATAAATATGAATTCAGTTCACCATCTACAACACAAATTAGCTGCTTACTTCAGTATGTTGCATTGACTTATAAGTGCCCCCTTATCTGTAGATGATTTTAATAAAGAATTGAATCTAATTGCTGTTAACAACGGACGTTCTCCTGATACCATAGATTCAATACTGAACAAAAAATTAAAAAATAAAGCTATTTCTTTAGTATACCTAAAGGAAGAAGAAACGAATAAAAAATATCAAGTCTTAACCTACTTTGGTAACACATCAGAAAAATTTAGAACCACTTAAATATATATAATATCAACATAGCTTTTAGAATAAACAACTCGTTGGGAAAATTTATTACAAATGTAAAAGGAAAACAAAATAGAACAAGATAATCTGAAGTGCATCAATTAAATTGTAGTTCTTGTCCTAAAAGTTACATAAGTCAGACAGGTCCTTCTTTCAAAGTTCGGATTTCAGAGCATAAAAGAAGTTATTTAAAAAAACAAGACCAACTCAGCTTGCCGTAATCATTTAACAGAATCTAATCATCTTTTTGACGACTAATTTAAAATTTTGCACGTACAAAACAAATTATTGAACCTGTTGGAAAATTTAGAAATAAATATAATTAAAAATTGAGATATCATCTTTAATGAACAGAAAGATACCTACTTAACCCATGGAAACTCACTTTGCTTAATTTATGCAATAATTAAATTTCAGAATGGGTTTCCCACCAACATTCATTAGTAATAAATTTTTATTACCTACTTACCTTAGGGTATTTATTAAAATGTAACAACATTCAATTTGGATATCATGTTGAATCAGATGAAGCTACAGTGACAGCGAAACGCGTCATACAGTTTTTGTAAAATAAAATAGAGTGAAAATTTGATAAAATTAGTCTTTCGTTATAAGTTTTCATCAAGTAACAGCCACAACAATTCAAAGATCAAAATTTTACTTTAAAATAAGATTGAGCATTGAATTGTTTTGGCTTTTACTTAATGAAAATCCATAACTAACGTAATGAAAGACAATTTGTCAAAATTTCGACTTTTTATTACAAAATTGTATGACGCGTTTCGTTACATGGTAACTTCTTCTGATGCTTTTTGCCACTAACAAACATTTAGGTTTTATTCCACCTTATTATTATTACTTTTACAATTAGTCTGAAAATAGGGTATTCTTAGAATTCATACTGAACTTTATAAGGTATATAAATTTGATAAAGGCGATTTCCAACCGGTCATATTTATTTCTGTTTGTTCATTTAGAATGGAACCTGTGTTTTTCAAACGGTTTATCTCTAGGCTTTCCAAAAGGTTTAACTTTTTTCCTTTGTTTTCTACATGCGATGCACCGGTGTGCAAAATTGATTCCCCAGCATACCTCTGAACGAAACAATTGTTATGGTAGAATATCTATTAAATAAAAACAACGTCAATATTGTTATAAAACAGGATATTCTCAATCTACTAAAAACATGTCTGAAACAAAATTATTTTATATTTAATAATTCAATCTACAATAGCCCAGGACTTATAATGGGAGCTCACTTTTTAGCAGAAATTTTTATGAATAACATAGAAAATATAATTCAAAAACATGATACGTACAAATCTTTATTATACTGGTACTGTTATGTAGACGACATTTTAGTTTGCATCAATGGCACGGATAGACAGTTGAATACATTTTTTTTTAATCACATCAATTCCATCCACAAAAATATAACATTTACAATGGAAATAGAAGAAAATTTACTTAATTTCCTAGATCTTACTACGAGGCTGGTTTGTTAAGTCCGTGCAAAGTCCGAGAGATGGCACCACCGGCGCGTATCGAGGTCATGTTTAGTTAGTAGCATCTCTTGAATGAATGCACACCAAGTTTCGGCCATATTGGTCTATTTCTTTGTGTTTGGCATTCGTGTGAATCAAGGAAGTCGAGTGATTTTCAAGAAAGGGACGAAAAAGAATTTCGTGTGGGTGATTAAACATTACTTTATGAAAGGCAAAACGCCTCAGGAGACTAAAGAGAAGCTTGATAAACATTATGGTGACTCTGCACCTTCGATTAGAACAGTTTATAAGTGGTTTCAAAATTTTCGGACTGGCCATATGGGCACAAGTGACGCTGAACGTTCTGGACGGCCTGTGGAGGTTACGACTCCAGAAATCATTGATCAAATCCATGATATGGTGATGGATGACAGAAGAGTTAAGGTGCGTGAGATTGCTAGTGCTGTGGGCATCTCGACTGAACGGGTACATAATATTTTGCATAAACATTTGAACATGAGAAACCTATCCGCAAGATGGGTGCCGCGATTGCTCACGCTTGACCAAAAACGGAATCGTGTGAAGTGTTGCAAGGATGGTTTGCAGCTGTTCCAGAAGAATCCGGAGGACTTTAAGCGTCATTTCGTCACTGTGGATGAAACATGGATACATTACTATACTCCTGAGATCAAACAACAATCTAAACAATGGGTTACCAAGGGGGAATCTGCACCAAAAAAGGCGAAGACCGTTCCTTCGGCCGGAAAGGTTATGGCGACTGTCTTTTGGGATTCGCAAGGGATAATCCTCATCGACTATCTGGAAAAGGGTAAAACTATTACAGGTGAATATTATTCATCGTTATTGGACCGTTTTGAAAACCGAGCTGCAAGAAAAACGCCCGCGATTGGCCCACAAGAAAGTCCTTTTCCATCACGACAACGCACCCTCACACACCTCAGCAGTTGTGGTCGCAAAATTAATGGAAATAGGATTCCAACTCGTTTCACATCCCCCCTATTCTCCAGACTTGGCTCCCTCGGATTACTATTTTTTCCCCAATTTGAACAAATGGCTGGCGGGACAAAGATTTTATTCAAACGAGGAGGTGATTGCAGACACTAATGGATATTTTGCCGACTTGGACAAATCCTATTATTCGGAAGGGATCAACAAATTGGAACATCGTTGGACGAAGTGTATAAGCCTAAAAGGAGATTATGTCGAAAAATAAAAAAGGTTTACCCCCAAACACATAAGTAGTTTTATTTTTGCACGGACTTTTCAAACCAGCCTCGTATATCTAGGGATAACAACAAACACAACAAATTTTCAATATTTCACAAACCATCACACACAGACACAACAATACACAACACTTCAAACCACCCAAAACAAAACAAATTTGCAGCATATCAGAGTATGTTACATAGGCTAGTGAGTGTTCCTTTATCTGAAAATGATTTCAATAACGAATTAAATTTAATAAAACAAATTGCCGTAAATTATGTACACAATACACAATAAAAAACTTAAAAATAAAGCTATTTCTAAAGAAGACAGCAATATCAATTATAAATCATTAACCTATTTTGGCACATCTACAGAAAAAATTAAACACACTTAAACCAAAATAATATAAATACAGTTTTAAAAATTAATAACTCACTAGAAAAACTCATAAAAAATGCGAAAGTTAAACAAAACAAAGGTGAAAAATCAGGGGTATATAAATTGAATTACGGTTCGTGTATTAAGGCGTACAACAACAAAGTAGATTCTTCATGCAGCAATCATTTAATAGAACAGAACCATCGATTAATGGCCAGTTTGAAATATCGCATGTAGAAAACAAAGGAAAAAAGTTAAACCTTTTGGAAGGCCTAGAGATAAACCATTTGAAAAACACAGGTTCCATTTTAAAATGAACAAACAGAAATAAATATGACCGATGAGAAATCCCCATTATTACATTTATATACCTTATAAAGTTCAGTTTGAATTCCAAGAATACCATAATTAACTAATTTCAATCTAATTGTAAAAGTAGATAATAAGGTACAATAAAACCTAAATTTTCGTTAGTTGGAAAAAGCATTAGAAGAAGTTACTATGTAATTTTTGTAATAAAAAGTGGAAATTTCGACAAATTGTCTTTCATTACTTAAGATTGGGCATCATCACTATATGTAATTCGACAAACAAAGAAATTTTTCTCATTTTTATGGTTATGAATATAACTTAAAAATCTCCCTCGTTTAAATACACTCCTTACATCCTTCCCTATTTAGATAGTGCAATACCACAAATTTGGAAGGGAGCCTGGATACTACCCATTCATAAAAATGGAAGCAAAATCTAAATGTGAAAATAACAGATGCATAATGGTAACTATTATCTTAAGCAGAATCTATAGGAAGATACTCCGAAATATCATTCAAAATGAATATAGCTCACACAAAATTGAGGAACCGCCAAGCTTTAGAGCGGGGTGGTCAGGTCTGAATAATATATTCAGCTTAGCCCCACTCAATAAAAAAAATAGCTACAAACAGAGAAGATTACTCACTATTCGTAGAACTAACAAAAGCATATTCCAATTAAAAAAAACTCTGGCGAACTCTGGAACTATCGCCAGTAAATAATACTGCAATCACTGCAGTAAAAGATATCTACGATCAGTCATCTTCATTTTCCGATGACCAAGTAGTGATTGCGTAAGACAGGGAAGATCTGGAATATATGATTAAAAAAGCTGTTTGAAGAACCTGAAAGCAACAGTTAACTACAAAAATACTAAATGTGTACTGGAGAAAACGGGAAAACTCTTCTTAAAAGGAGATTAAATGATTGATGCTTGTAATGACTACATCTATTTAGGAACAAGAATAGATATAGCTGGTAGAATATAAAGAGAGATAGAAGACAGGATAAGCAAAGAAAAAACCGTCATACAACACCCTAATTCTGTCCTTTGGTTAAAGAAAATATCAATTAAAAGAAGCACTACATCCATAACGCAATCTTTAAGACCATCGTACTCTACGGCTGCAAAGCTTGGCAACTAAACAAGAATTTCTTGCGTTCAGGCGGACTAGTGGCGAAGGTTGGCTGGTATATTAAGACTGGATAAAATCAGAAACGAAAGAATAAAAGAAGTGGTACGTACAGATGGAAATGATGATACGTGACAAAGACAGCTGGTCTGGTATGAACACGTAGAAAGAATGACAGATCACTCAATGTCAAAGCTGGTTTTGAAGTGGAGGCCCACCGAGAAACGAAATAAAGGAAGGCCAAAAACAACATGAATTTGTGGCATTCAGAAAGTCACGTCGAAAATCAATTTACCACCGGAAGATTGGAACAAGACAAAAGAGGCTGGTGACAGGGAACCGAAAGGCGTAGAAACGCTATAAAATGCACAAATGGTGGATCCACCGTTGAATATAAGAATTCACCAGTATGTAGATGCGCTTCTCAGCCTATCTGTATATGATAGCAGCATCTATTATATCACACCGTCTTTTCTGTTGCTGAGTCAAAAATGATTGATCTCGTCTGCATTAGGAGTTCGATCTTTTTTTGGAATACAAATTTTGTTGAAGGGGGTTACGATACTTGCAGAATTCAGCTGACTATTGTCACATTGACATTTATTGAAGTCTTTCCGACGTCCTCATGTTTGACGTTTTTAAAAGCCCTCCGATAGCCGATAAAACAAATAAATACACCTGAATTTATGGAAAAGAAAGTTTTTCTGAGGAAATTACAGCCTTTCATGCTTGTAGAAAATTTTTGAGAATTGGGAGGGGTGACATTTGAGTGAGAGATTACAGAATTGGACCATGTACACCGAGTTAGATAAAATATAGATTAAATTATTAATAACTGTCACGTAGATCTGACAATTTAGCAAAGAACAAAATGATAAATATTCGTTTTAAGCGAGATCAGAGGTCAAAGGTATTATTTTCACTTCTTTTGTTTACTCAACATGCCGAAAAAGAAAATTATTTTCTCTTTCATTACAAGTTCATTAATATTAGTTATGTCATTACGTCTATCAAAATATTATCTATTTTTTAATAGATCTTTTTATAAATAATTAATAGACATTACTTTATAATTAACAATACAGTATGATTGGACTTGATAGCTGATTTTTTGCTTTAATTATTATTATGTACAGCTTATAGACATTATATAAGCTGAAGTTTATATAAAATTTGCATACCTGTATATTTTTAACCTCTGCCCCTTGCAGTGTAACCAAAATAAAACTCATAAACAAGGTAAATAACGACCTTCTATAGAGATCAATGCTGTCTTGAATTCTGCAGTGTTGGAGAAACCAAGAGGACAGTAAACATAAAACACAGTAGTGACAGTCCAACTCGGTACCTTTGATCTTAAGGAGTTTGAATTTGTAATGATCACGTGACCTGTCGCCATACTGCTGGTATGATGCCCGCGAGTTTTTGAAATATTCAGTTTCCCCTTCTTTCAAGTAAAATCCTATTCTGTAGAATGAAAATGAATTTTGCTGATTGAAAGGAAGAGAAAAACGAAAAAAATTTTAGAAACATTTTTTTATCACGTTCTTATTAAAACAGATATACAAAAACACGGAAAAAGGAAATAATAAAAAACCGGTCAAGTGCAAGTTGAACTTGCACAATTAGTGTTCCGTACGTTGTTTTCAAAACAAAAAATTTTGATAGGGTGGTATAAAATAATCAGTGACTTGACAAAACACACCCCAAATGAGTTTTCAAACAAAGTTTGTTTCCAATCTTTACTGAAAACTGGTGACCTTGAAATTTTGGTTTTTTTATATACCAGATAAATTATTAAAGGTAATGATAATTTTCGTTCAATCTATACCTCGTGGAGAATATTCCAGGATTTTTTCAAAATTTTTTGATCAGTACTTTTCGAGATAAGGTAGGGGACAGCGATTTTTCACGATTTTTTAAAAGTAATACGAAGAAAAGTGTGCGCAAGTATTACATTATATATATTTTTTTTACTCGTGTTTTCACAAGCTTTCATTTGACACCACACTCGATGACCTAGTAAAAAAATTATTTCCAAACTTTACTGAAAATTGATGACCTTGAAATTTCTGTTTTTTTTTTTATATATATACCAGATAAATTATTACAGGTAATGCACTCGTGATAATTTTCGTTCAATCTACACCCCGTAGAGAATATTCCAGAATTTTTTCAAAATTTTTTTGATAAGTACTTTCCGAGATAAGGCTGAATGCTTTATGACCTACCTTAACATTTTGTTTGTTGCGTTGCCATGGTTTCAATAAAGGAAATAAATTTTAGTGAATTACATGTGTTCAAACTTTTATTAATTACTACTAAAATACTAATATTGAAATATATAACTTGAATAAGTATTTTTAGTGTCATGAAGTAATTATTTTAAAAGGTAATAATTTTTGGGAACGGTGTGGTGAACGGTGGGCGTTATTACGGAGTTATATGGTTTCACTAGTGGCATCTTGAAAAAAAATGATATTATTTCTTTAGGGTCAATTTTGTCCTTTATTAGTGAGATCCGCGGTGGATTTTCTGCAGTCGGTATTGCTACAAGGATGCGCCAATTCCAGTATATGTAATGCATTTCATAACAACCTGTATACATATATATATATATATATATATATATATATATATATATATATATATATATATATATATACATATATATATATATATATATATATATATATATATATATACATATATATATATATATATATATATATATATATATATATATATATATATATATATATTATATATTTATATATTTATATATATATTATATATATATATATATATTATAATATATATATATTTATATATTTATATATATATATATATATATATATATATATATATATATATATATATATATATATATATAAATATAAATTTAGGCGGACAGCGATTTTTCGCGATTTTTTAAAAATAATACAAAGAAAAGTGCGCGCAAGTAATTCATTATATATATATTTTTTACTCGTGTTTTCACAAGCTTTCATTTGACACCACACTCGATTACCTAGTTAAATTTTTTTTTTCACTTCCGATTTCACCCCCCAAAACTAACCCTTTAAGTCAAAATTTAACTTTCAAAACTACATGGCTTTGATGAGGCCATCAATTCCTATATTACTACCAAATTTCAACTTTCTATGACAAATAGTTTCGAAGAAAATCGGGTGTGACAGACGGACAGACAGACGGACAGACACCGAAGTGATCTTATAAGCGTTCCGTACGGAACACTAAAAAATACAAGCAAAAAATACGTTTAGCTTTAACGGTTTTTGCACGTTATTCTTTTAAATATCGCATTGTTGAATTTATATTTCTCAACTGGGGGGGAAAAAACTTCATTTTGAGAATATATCTCTGCACATCTTCAGCTTCTCGCGTATAATATCGACAATCATGCTCTTTACATTTCAGCGAATCTTAGTAATCTGGAGAAATTGAAAATAATTATAATTATCATTTTAAGATGAGAGCGTCTTTTTAATTTCATACAACTAATGACTCTTCGTGCCAATATACTACTTATATAGAGTGTCCCAATATTCCGTGTACATAGAGTTACTGTGGATTTCTGGGATGAAAATATGATCATTTAACCCAACTTACCTTAGTCCAAAAATTCGTAATTTTTGAGATACAGGGTGTCAAAGTTATACTTTTATTTTAGTTTTTCTTCAATAGCTTTCTTAATAAGTGTACTATTTGTACAAGATTCGGTACTAAGGGGTTTTCTGAAATGAAAAATCGAAATCAGCTCACAGTTTTGTTGTAAACTGTAGGGGGCGCCACTTATTGCACTGTGTTTACTTTTAAATTGTCATAACTATTTTTATATTTTATGTATGAAATTTTTAATCAAATATTAGTATTTTTTTCGCCCCCCGTTAACTAAAAAAGCTCTCTTGATAAATGTTGCTCCGAGCAACAGTTTCTGAGATAATGGGATGTTTGTTTCCATTTTTTAATTCCATTGTGAAATTCGCAAATGCGTTGCTCCACACTTCATCCAGGCTTAGGACAGATCCAAAAGAATAGTCTTTGAAATTTGGAGCATGTTTAAAGGCAAACAGACTAACAACGATAATAAGATATATATAAGGCTTACATGCATGCCAGGAATACAGCTCCACATAAATTTTGGCGGTCTCATATCCATAGCCTGCAAATTTTTTCAACTCTACTTTATGACCACTCAATATTACTTCCAAAATCACTTTCAAGCGATTTATGAGGTTGAAGTCGACACCGGTAATTTCAGCGGACACCTCTGAATTGGCGAAAAATCTCCTACTCGTATTGCCGTCAGACAGCTTTTTGCACATCTTTGATTAAGATCGTTTTGTTCTCTGAATTTTGCCTGTATTTCTGCTTTTTTTTTGCTTGACAATTTCCTTGTCACAGTCCGATCTTAGCTACCATTTTTGCACAGGAAGCTTGTACGATAAGTGTAGAATACTTTCGAATAATCTGATTCGTGCATTACAAAAAAAACTTTCCAGCTGGGTTTATTTTGCTAAAGATACTATTTATTATTTAACAATTCTTATTAATATTACAAAAAGTATTATTTTGATACTCAGAATACTTAAATTTTTTTTTTTAAATTTTTTCAACACTAAAAAGTTTTTGGTCTAGCTACTCTAGCTGCAAAATTCGACTTTATTCATCAATATAGTCTCCTTCAAGAGCGATACAATCAGTCCAACGTCTTTTCTAACATTTCTATACCTTTCTTGTAGAAGGATTTATCTTTGCCTTCAAAATAGGCCTCAATTTCGGTGATAACTTCTTCATTGGGTCCAAATCTCTTTCCCGCGAGCATTTTTTTGTGTCTGCCAATAGATAATAGTCGCTGGGGGCAAATCTGGAGAATACAGTGGATGAGGAAGAAATTCGAACTTCAATTCATGCAATTTTGCCATCGTAACCATTGACTTGTGACACGGTGCATCGTCTTAATGAAAGAGCACTTTTTTTTCTTGCTCATTTGGGGCCGTTTCTTTGCTATTTCTACCTTCAAACGCACCAATAACTTTATATAATATTCGCTATTGATGGCTTTTTCCTTTCTCAGCATAGTCGATGAAAATTATTCCATGCGGATCCCAAAATACAGGGGCCAAAACCTTCCCAGCCGACTGTTGTGTCTTTGGTGGCTTCGGGCGGATTCCACTGGCTGCTGTCCACTCAATTGACTGCCGGTGGATCCATGTTTCATCCATTGTTACATATCGCATGAAAAAATCATTTTTATTGCACTTAAACAGGTCCAAACAGAGCCCAGAATCATCAACACGTTGTTGTTCTTGGTCCACTATGTGCAAAAACAATACCTATTTCGAACAAAATTTTCTCATGCCTAAATGTTCAAGCAAAATTTGACCAACACGTTCTTTTGATATCTTTAGGGTGTCCGCTATCTCACGCAATTTCACTTTACGGTCATCAAATAATTCTGTGGATTTTTTTTTTATCTGTTCCGGTGTAACCACCTCATTTGGGCATCCAGAGCGTTCAGCATCATTGCATCTGTATGATCGCGTTTAAATTCAGCATACCAGTAAATGATGAGTGATTTTCCAGGAGCAGAGTCCCCGTAATACTTATTAAGCCATTGCTTTGCTTCAACGGTATTTTTTTCCAATCAAAAAACAGTGTTTAATCAACACACGAAATTCGATTTTTTTCATTGTTTTAAAAATATTAAAAGTAGCGTCAGTAAAACCACTGTAACTTGTAAACTAATCGTCGAAACGTCATGAAATTTTGACACGTATTGTTTGAAGGTTGGTATTTCCTAAAAATCATATGGATTTTTTTTTTGAAAAGGGTGACATCTATGTGTCAGACCAAAAACTTTGTGTTATGGAGAGTGTAGTTTATAGTACCTACGTATAATTTATAGATTATATTATAAATACTTAAATAATACACATTTCAAAATTACTACTGTAAATATAAAATTAAATTTTAATTTTCTATGTAAATGATATACATTATTCCATTTATGTATTTTGTTATAAATGTACATGTACCTTGACATGATTGATAACAATATATTTTTTCTTCTCACACATCCTTTTTTTTATTTCAAAATAAATAAGGCTTCAGTTAACTTAAAATTAAGACAATAAATCGGTGCTTATCAAGCTTGCTGGCGGGAGTTGACGAGTGGAAGGGCTATTTTTGACAATGAACGATATACTTTTTCAGCCCATAATGAAGTACGTATTACTACAAACGATTATAGTCTTGGTCTTCTTATTTCTACTTTGAGCTGAGATGTCGCTTTTGCTTCCTTTTTGTGTGGTAGCATTTATTGTAAGCTGTTTTTTCATAAAAAAATAGAATTTCAAATTTTTTTCCTGGTTTTTATTTCAAAGATTAATCTATAATTTAAAATTGTATAATTTTTTTTTAAACATTATTTAATCCTACTTAGTATATATCACCATTATACCAAACACTTTATTTTTGCACTCGACGGGCGTTTCGCTAACCATGTTAGCTTCATCAGCAGCGATGATTGACTGGTCATGGTTAGCGAAACGCGCGTCGAGTGTAAAAATAAACTGTTTGGTGTAGTGGTGATATATACTAAGTAGTGTCATTGGGCCAAAGATTTCACATTTCCAACTTAATTATTTAATCCATACGCAATCGAACTAAAAAACTGTATCGTCAAATTATCGCGATATTTTTGCTATTTTCTTATAATTTTTTTATATTAGATTACGTATAGGTTAAACAACATTAAAAAAAATACATCAGACATAATAATTTTAGTATTTCGTACGGAACACTTATAAGATCACTTCGGTTTCTGTCTGTCCGTTCGTCTGTCTGTCACATCCGATTTTCTCCGAAACTATTTGACATATAAAGTTGAAATTTGGCACTAATATACGAATTGATGACCTCATAAAAGCCGTGTAGTTTTGAAAGTTAAGTTTTGATTTAAGGGGTTAGTTTTTGGGGGTGAAATCGGAAGTAAAAAATAATTTTACTAGGTCATCGAATGAAGTGTCAAAAATGAAAGCTTGTAAAAACAAGAATTCAAAAATATATAATGTAATACTTGCGTACACTTTTTTTGTATTATTTAAAAAAAAAAACGCGAGAATTCGCTGCCCCCATTATTTTGAAAAGTACTGATTAAGAAATTAAGAAATTTTGAAAAAACTTTAGAATGTTTTTCACAGGGTGTAGACTGAACGAAAAGTATCAGGACGTCAACAGTTTTCAATAAAGACCGGAAAAAAAATCTTTGTGAAAACTGAAATTTTTATTATAAAAGCAATCAATGTACAGAACATTAATTGCGCAAGTCAAACTTGCACTTGACCGGTTATTTAATATAAGCTGATATCATTAAAGACATAAAGCATAAACACAGAATTTTTAGGAAGCTCAAATATTCTCATTCAGATTGTCATTGTAGAGAGTTTAATGAACTACGACCTAATGTTGAATTATTGATCGATTTGGCGTATAAAAACTATATCTCTAAAGTAGAGGATTACATCACTGGTGATCCAACTACGTTTTGGTCGTTTATTAAAGCTAAAAAATCGGCAACTTATTAGCCTGTGGGCAATCTTCAATTCTCTGAGTCGGATAAAATTGCTGATGCATTTGCCGGCTTCTTTGGGAGTGTATATAGTGCGCCGTCAGATCGTGTCCCCAAAAACGATGTCTTCACCTCTAATTTATGTATCGCTCTTGATTGTTTGCCAGAGTAAGCTATACTAACGGCATTGAAAGGATTGAGAGGTAAACTTACTTGTGGCCCTGATAATATTCCCAGCTTTATTGTGAAGGATTGTGCTCAAGCTTTGTTGTTACCTTTATCTTATATATTCAATTTGTCTCTAAAAACGAACAAATATTCTGACGTATGGAAGAAGGCCAAAATCATTCCCGTATTTAAAAAGGGTGACGCAAATGATATATCTAAATTATAGATCGGTATCTTTATTACCGATATTCGCCAAAGTCTTTGAGATGTTAGTATATCAGTGTATTTTTGCACAGGTTTAAAACGTAGTACAATAAGTAATTTGGCTTGTTTTGCTCAATTTACAGGCAATGCTTTAGACAAACAAATACAAGTTGATGCTGTGTACAATGATTTCTCGAAGGCCTTTGATAGGGTTGACCATTCCATATTTCTATGGATATATGGATAGACTGGGTTTCAGCAATAACCTAATTACTTTTTTCGAGTCCTATTTGTGTAACCGCTTACAGTACGTCGAAATTCGTGGACATAAATCTTCAACGTTTAGAGTCACAAGTGGTGCACCACAGGGTAGCAACCTTGCACTTTTAATTTTTTCACTCTTCATTAACAACATTGGTGATAACATAACTAGTAATTTTCTTTTGTTTGCTGACGACCTAAAGCTTTTCCGCACCATAAGAGACTCTAGTGATTTCCTTTCATTGCAACATGATATGGAGTCGTTACAGCAATGGTGTGAATTGAATAGGCTGCCATTGAATGCCGGTAAGTCCTTCTTTTTGACTTACTTGAATAAATTTAGCACCATTGACTTCCAGTATAAGTTAGATAATGAAGATATTACACCTTCAAGGACCTTGGAATTATTTTTGATCCTAAACTTTCATCTGCCCATCATATTAATTGGATCTGCACTACTGCGATGAGGGCGTTGGGTTTCATAATACGTAATTCGAGTGGTTTTCATAACAGTAAAACATTAAAAACTTTATATTCCAGCTATGTGCTTTCACGGCTTGAATATGGTGCAATTGTTTGGAATCCAATACACGCTAAGTATATTAAACAGGTAGAGAATGTTCAAAGAAAGTTTGCCAAATTTCTTATATTAAAATATGATGGTGTGTACCCTGATAGGGCTGTCGATGAGGTCATTATAACTGAACGTTTTCAGCTACCTTTATTGACGAATCGAAGAAATTACCATCTGGTCTGTTTTCTTATAAAATTATGTAAATCTCTTATTGACTCTCCTGACTTACTATTTCAAGTAAACTTTCACGTTCCTAATAGATTGGTCAGAACCTCTCCTGTTTTCTATTTACCTACTGCATCAACTAATTTTCTCATCAAAACACAATTGTTTCAAGCTATGAGCGTTTTCAACAGTACTTGTAACGACATTGACGTGAACAACCTCTCATTTGCTCAATTTGCCAAATGCTTAAAAAATAAATTGTTGCATAGATAGGTATTTATTCCAAGTGTATCATTTTAATTTTAATTTTCCAGTTTTATTTAATTTCTATGTGATTTTTATGTTATCTGTCTCTTTTGTTTTATACTAGTACTTTACTTTTCTTTTTTATCTGTCTCCTTTGTATTATGTTATTTATGCTTAATTGTCTTGTAAATGGTATATCTGTTAGACAATGAAGATTATTATTATTACAAAAAAGTTCTTCTTTCTCACATTTGGTCAATGCGGTTCCATGTTTGGTTGACGGGCGCAAACCAAGTCAGCACAAACGCATTATCATTGTGTATTAAGGAATGACCTGACAATGTTACATGTTTTTAAAATCACTGACTTCTGAATGTTTTTGTATATGTTTGTGTTGAGTCCTAATTGTACTAAATGTGGTGTAAATGTTATTGGTGTAAGGCCTGTGGCTGATATAATGAGGGGGACAATGATGACTTTTTCTTGTTTCCATAGCCTTTTTATTTCCGTTGCGGATGTTGGTGTGTATTTGTAGTATGGATTTGTGTTCTATGAGTTTGTATGTTGTGGCTAGTGCTTGGTGAACCACTTTGGTAGCTGAATCATGCCTGGCTGTGTACTCTGTTCCTGCCAATATTTTACATCCGCTCGTTATGTGTTCGATCGTTTCTTTCTGCTGGTGGCATTTCCTACATCTGTCCTCTGCAATAGTCGGGTCTTTGATGATATGCTTTTGGTAGTTTCTGGTTAATATGACTTTATCCTGGATGGCAAGTAAGAAGCCTTCTGTTTCAGGGAATAGCTGCCCATCCTGTAACCAGGTGTATGATTGTTTTTTATTTATGTGGTCTTGTTCTATGTGGTATCTGTGTTTTCCGTGGAGTGTTTTCTCTGACCACGTTTTCATCTTTTCCTGTTGTAATTGGGTGTAACCGTGTGTGTCTGCTGAGTCGTCTGCCCGGGCTAAGTCGAGAGGTATTATTATTATTATGATTGTTTTAGTTTTTCTTTCTCACGTTTGGTCAACGTGGTTCCATGTTTGGCTGACGGGCGCAAACCAAGTCAGCACAAACGCACTACTATTGTGTATTAAGGAATGACCTGACAATGTTACATGTTTTCAAAATCACTGACTTCTGAATGTTTCTGTGTATATTCGTGTTGAGTCCTAATTGTACTAAGTGTGGTGTGAATGTTGTTGGTGTAAGGCCTGTGGCTGATATAATGAGGGGGACAATGATGACTTTTTCTTGTTTCCATAGCCTTTTTATTTCCGTTGCAAGGTCTGTGTATTTGGAAATTTTTTCTGTGTATTTCGTTTGGATGTTTGTGTCGTTGGGGACAGCTATGTCAATTAGATAGGTGACTTTTTCTTTTTTTGCACTGAAAAGTAATATCGGGTCTATTGGCGGAGACTGTTTTACCTGTATGGATACTGATGTCCCAGTAGAGTTTGTAATCTTTATTTTCAAGTACGGATGTTGGTGTGTATTTGTAGTAGAGAACTGTTTTCTATGAGCTTGTATGTTGTGGCTAGTGCTTGGTGAACTACTTTTGCCGCTGTCATGTCTGGCTGTGTATTCCGTTCCGGTTAATATTTTACATCCGCTTGTTATGTGTTCGATCGTTTCTTTCTGCTGGTGGCATTTTCTGCATCTGTCTTCTGTAATAGTTGGGTCTTTGATGATATGCTTTTGGTAGTTTCTGGTTAATATGACTTTATCCTGGATGGCAAGCAAGAAGCCTTCTGTTTCCGGGAATAACTGCCCATCCCGCAACCAGGTGTATGATTGTTTTTTATTTACGTGGTCTTGTTCTATGTGGTATCTGTGTTTTCCGTGGAGTGTTTTTTCTGACCACGTTTTCATCTTTCCTGTTGTAATTGAGTGTGACTGTGTGTATCTGCTGGGTGGTCTACCCGGGATAAGTCGAGTGGGGTATAGTTTTTGTCTGCTTTGACTGTTGCTGTATGGAGGCTGGTTTGCTTGGTGTGAAAGAATTTCCTAAGTGCTTGTATTTGTTTTGTGTGTAATGATCTGATGTCTATAATTCCTCTTCCTCCTGCCTTCCTCTCGATGGTAAGTCTTTCTTTGCGTGCGTTGGGGTGTAATTTCCTGTATTTGGTGAATTGAGATCGTATATTTATGTAAATATTTTCTATGTCTGTTTGTGACCATTTGATGATACCAAATGAATATGTGAGTATAGGTATAGCGAACGTGTTGATGGCTTTAGTGAGATTTTAGAGTTGAGTTTTGTTTGTAAAAGTTTTCGTCAGTCTGTTTTTGAATTCGGTTCTGAGCTCTGTTTTGATGTGAGTGTGGTTGCGTTTGGTGCTTTGTTGGAAGCCTAGATATTTGTATGTTTCTTTGTCTAACATGTTATCGAGTGTTTCATTGTTGATGGTTTCTGTCTCATGGTGGTACTTCCATTGGCCTTTGTTGATGTGGAGCACTTTGCATTTACTTATACCAAATTCCATATTGACATCTAAGGTGAATATTTCTGTGATTTTGAGGAGTTCTTTCAGCTGTGTTTTTGTGGCAGCGTAGAGTTTTATGTCATCCATATATAGGAGGTGGTTTATTTTATGTTGATTCACTTTTTGGTGTCTGATATTGAAGCCATGCTCTGTTCTGTTTAGTATATTTGAGAGTGGATTGAGACAGAGGCAAAACCATAGAGCGCTGAGCGAGTCTCCCTGAAATATACCCCGTCTGATGTACAGCTCTTCTGTTTGGATGCGTTCGATTTGTGTTTCTAGGCGTATGTTGGTTTTCCATGTTTTCATAATTTGCGCGAGAAATTGCCTGAGGTGTTGGTTGATTTTATAGATTTCTAGGGCTCTAATTAACCAGCTGTGGGGTATGGAGTCAAAGGCTTTTTTATAGTCTATGTAACCAATGTGAAGGTTTCTGTGTTCTTTTCTGGTTTGACCCATAATCACGCTATCTATGATCAGCTGCTCTTTGCATCCTCGACTATTTTTTCCTGCATCCCTTCTGCTCTTCTGTGAGAATATTGTTGTCTATTAGGTGTTGTTCTATTTTCTTGGAAATTGTGGCTGTGATGATCTTGTATAGGGTCGGAAGACAGGTGATAGGTCGGCAGTTTGACGGGTTTGTGGTGTCTGAGCTTTTGGGTTTAACGTATGTTATTCCTTGTGTGAGGAAAGTGGGAAATGTGTGTGGTTGTAGAATGGCTTTGTTGATTTGGTGTGTGAGTGCTTCGTGTGTGGTGGTAAACTGTTTGTACCAGAAGTTTTGTATATTGTCTATTCCAGGACATTTCCAGTTGTGTGTGTGTTTGATAGTTTCTGTAATTTCTTGTGCATTTAATGTGGTATTTTCTTGTTCTGTCACATGTTTATGTTTGTCTTCTTCGGCTTTGATCCAGGGGGTGTTATTATTGTGTAGTTTGGGTTCTGACCAGATACTTTTCCAATAATCTGTGAGTTCTTGTTTGTTTGGTGGTTCAGTCACTGCTATCTGTTTGTTGTACATAGTTTTCCGGTAGAACTGTTTTTCGCTTCTTCGGAAGAGGTTGTTGGTGTCTTTCCTCTCATTTGATTCTTTGTTTCTACGGAGTCTTGCGGCATATACAGATTTTGTTTCAAGGTATCGAGGATTTCTGGCAGTGTTCTGTTGGGAAACTTAGATTTGATCTTGTTTGCCCCCTGTGTGACAGGTTTGGACGCGTTCCCGCTTATAAACTGGGTAAGATGTCCTAGATCTCTCCTGATGTTGTTGATCTTGTTCTCTATTCTTATTTGCCATTTGAATTTTGGTTTTGTCCTGTTGGGGTTTCCTTGTCGTTGAGGGAGTTTTTGATTATTTTGTGTTAGAGTGGTGATTGCTGCTGCGTATATTATTGTGTGAATGTCTTCGATTGTGCTTAAGTCTGTTATATACTGAGGTATTATGTGCTTGTTTAGTGTGTGAGGATTGGTTGCGTGCTCTGTCTGAAGATTAAAACGAGGGATGGGATTTCTTGTTGTGGGGTCGGTGCCTGACCATAGAGCTAGATGTGACTCCATTTTTGCTTTAAGTGTTTGTATGAGAGGTGATTCGGGGTGATGTTGTGTGGATGTTGTTGAGGGTGGCGAGTGATTCATGTTGTTTTCTGTGATATGGTGTTGCGCGGTACTCGCAATATTATTTTGCGTTATGCTCCTTCTGGGTGGTGGGTCTTGTGGTGTTCGACTGGGTGGTTGTGTGTGTGAGGCTGGTTCGGAATCTGCTTTATTGTTTCTATTGTTTGGTTGGTCTGTGTTCAGTTCAACAGCCACTGTGTCCTTGATGGTTTGCAATTCGAGAGGTGTGAGACGATTGTTCTTGGTAATAACTCTTTTTTGGTCTATTACTCTCTGTTCTGAAACAAGTAATTGCAGATGTGGATATTCGGTCAAGAAAAGTCTGTGCAGTTCCGGTCTGTAGCCCCGATGTTATTGTTTCGAGTTTGGTGGCGGTGTAGTAACAGCGCATGACCGTCCTATTCATCTCATCCGTCCACTTTAACCGCTGTCTTGGTTTGCCAGCCTTGGTAGTTGCGTGTTGTCCTTGCAAAACATACGGGCCCTGGCCTGGCTTTGGTGGTTGTGTTTGTCCCGTATCTACGTCGGTTGCGCTTGGGACTGGTGTTGGTGGGTCCAAGCGGCAAGTGATTCTCTTCTCAGTGATTTCTTTGTCATGTTTTGTGTTTTCATTACAGCAACGCATGGCGTGTTCGTTGATTCCTGTGGTGCAACTCATGCGCTGCTGTGATTTTCCCGCCTTGGTGGGTGTCGGCTTAGTCGCCGTCCGTGGCAGGTCCATTTTCGGTTGCCTGGTCTTCATCGTTTTGGTCGAGCTGCCATTTCCCGCGACGTCCTCGACCGTTACGTCGCTCGCCCGATGCTTGTTTTATTGGTCTGTTGTTCTCTGGAATGTTTTCAATGTTTTGTGGTGTCAGAAGCTCAAAGTGTCCCGACATTGGGTTGCCTGTTAGTAGAAGGTAAATGGTTTTGTTGTATTTTTCCGTGCTTATTATTGTTGGTCTGTCCGTAAAAGTTATTTTTGTATGTCTTGTTCTTCGTTGTTTTGAGAAGATATGAAAGTTGCTATTTTGTGTTTCCGAGAGGGCAAGTATCTCTAGGCTGGTTCCATAGGTGCCATTTTTCCTCATATAATTATAATAGTTATTGAAGTCTTTTATATCGTCGACTTCAATTAATGAAAATGTGTGAAGTTTCGACCAGTTTTGTTGTAAATATCTTCGAGCAACCTCTCGGAGTTTTCTCATGATGGGTTTGGTGGCCATATAATATTATTCTTACCATATAAGTGTTAATTATTATTATTATTCCGGCCTATAACCTGTGAAACAGATTATTATTCTCCGAGTCGTATAGAGGCCACTGTGAAAAATATCGAGATTCTGTAGAACGTACAATTTGAGGTAATTCTTAATTCTAGGAATACAATTCATAAATAGTCCATTGTTATTTCCTTTGTATCTGTGACGTAGTACTTTATTCTTTTCTCATTGTTCAAGGTCATTGAAAAGTAGAAAAAGAAGTGGAAACCCAATACATTGTATTTGGAGAATGCACAACGAAGAGCCTACAATTGTGAGTCCAAAGACAATGGATGGGGGTGCCTAAATGATGGCGGACGATGCCAGTGTCGATGGGACTGTTTCTTTCTCATGAATTATTGATGTATAGTAATATATATATATATATATACATATATATATATATATATAAATTTATATATATATAGATATATATATTAATATATATATATATATATATATATTATATATTATATATTATATCATATAATATATATATTTATATATAAATATAGAAATAACATATATATATAGATTTATATATATAATTTATATATATTACCATATATTTATATATTCTAGAATATATATATATAATATACTATATATTATTAAATATTTATATTATATATATTATATATATATAGATATATATATTATATATATATATATATATTATATATATTATATATATTATTATATAATATATCACCCCGTATATATAATATATATATATATTTATATATATATATATATTTATATATATATATATATATATATATATATATATATGTATATTAAATATATATTATATATAAACTATAAATTTATAATATATATATAAATATATTATATATATATATATTATAATATAATTGATATATATATATATATTTAATTAGGTTATAATATATATATTATATATTATATATTATATAATAATATTAATATATATATATATATAATATATATAATATTATATATATTTATATAATATATTTATATATATAATATATATATATATTATAATATATATATTATATACATATTATATATATATATATATATATATATATATATATATATATATATATATATATATATATATATATATATATTATATATATATATTAATATAGCCGGTTTTATTCTCCATATACGTTCTTTCTCTAACCCGAAGGCCGCTATATAACTCTATCTCTCGCCCTAACGTGGGAAGGTTTGTTTTTCGCTGTGGCAGACAATTAGTGATGGAATTTTGTTCTGGCTTCTTATATTACCTATCCTACAAGGTGTCCCAGTATTCCAGTATATAGAGTTACAACTCACAGTTTTGTTGTAAATTGTAGGGGCGCCATTTATTGCACTGTTTATACTTTAAAATTGTCATAACTTTTTTTATACCACTCTGTATGATATTTTCTAATTAAATACTCGTATTCTCCGCTTTCTGCTATCTAAAAAAGCTCTCTTAGTAAATGTTGTTCCGGGCAACAGTTTCTGAAATAATGCGTTCCTTCTTATATATATCTTATTATTATTGTTAGCCTTATATATATCTTATTATTTTTGTTAGCCTGTTTGCCTTCAAGCATGCTCCAAATTCCCTATTCTTTTGGACCTGTTCTAAGGTTGGATGAACTGTGAAGTAAGGCATTTGACAATGGAATTAAAAAATGGAAGCAAACATCCCATTATCTCAAAAACTGTTGCTTGGAGCAACATTTACCAAGAGAGCCTTTTTAGACAGGTGAAGGCAGAAAATACGAATATTTGATTAAAAATATCATTCAGAGTGGTATAAAAAAAGTTATGACAAATTAGAAGTATACATAGTGCAATAAGTAGCCCCCCTACAATTTACAACAAAACAGTTATTAAGAAACCTACTTAAGAAAAACTAAAATAAAACTATAACTGTGACACCCTGTATCTCAAAAATTACGAATTTTCCAACTAAGGTAAGTTGGGTTAAATTGTCATATTTTCATCCAGAAATCCACAGTAACTCTATGTACATGTATATATGTTTTAGTTATTCTGTTCAAATTTCAAGAATTCCAAAATTACAAAAATGGTATTTTTTTAAATAAACATTTACAGCGTTCTGTCAACATTAAGGAGAGGGAGAAATATTCTGGCAATAATTTTCATAAATAAATAACCGGTCAAGTGCAAGTTGAACTTGCACAATTAGTGTTTCGTACATTGATTGCTATTAGAATAATACGTTACGGAAGTATAAAATGATCAGTGACTTCACAAAATATATCCCAGATGAGTTTTCAAAAAGTTTTTTTTTTCCGATCTTTAGTGAAAACTGATGACCTTGAATTTGTTTTATATATATCAGATAAATCATTAAAGGTAATACACTCGTGATAATTTCTATTCAATCTACACCCTATAGAGAATCTTCCACAATTTTTTTCCAAATGTTTTGATCAATACTTTTCGAGATAAGGTGGGGGGATAGCGATTTTTTTAAAAATAATACAAAGAGAATTGTGCGCAAGTATTACATAATATATTTTTTCAAACTTGTCTTTTTACAAGCTTTCATTTGACATCCCACTCGATGACCTGGTAAAAAAAAAATCACTTCCGATTTCACTCCCCAAAACTAACCCTTTAAGTGAAAATTTAACTTTCAAAACTACACGACTCTAATGAGGCCATCAATTCCTATATTTTAGTGTCAAATTTCGACTTTCTGTGTCAAATAGTTTCGGAGAAAATCGGGCGTGACAGACGGGCAGACAGACAGACAGACGGATAGACAGGCACTGAAGTGATCTTATAAGTGTTCTATATGGAACACTAAATATAAGTGTTTCGTACGAAGCACTAAATATAAGTGTCCCGTACGGAACACTAAAAATGATTAGAAGGCGCAAGAACTTTAAACGCGCCTATTTTATTAGCACATACTGTAGTGAATTCTATACACTAGTAAAGTACTGAGTCCCACCTCTCTTATTGCAAAAGGGTTACCTCCCACTTTATTCCTTACTTTCTTTTACAGGGAGTTGCAAATAATTCTTTCGTTTATGTCTAAAAAGTTTCTTATTTAGTATATAGTTTAAGATACATGGTAATTTGCTAAAACAATTATGACAACTTGATATATCTTTTATTTCCTATTATTTTTTCATTTTTTGAGCATATAATAACAATAAATATTGTACGAGGCTGGTTTGAAAAGTCCGTGCAAAAGTCCGAGAGATGGCATATATTTCGTATCTAAAAAGAAATGGTACAAACTTTATATTAATCAAGGCATACAACATCATATAAGTCTTCAACTAACTCTCTTACATATTTTGTAAAATCTTTACTAATAGACATCATATATTGTACGTATTCCGCCCTATTTTCTAAGAAATAATATTATATTTATCAGTATCGTAAAATATTTCTTCTTTTTCCTTAGATGGCACTGCCATGACGTGAGAATATAAGAGAGCTGCAATAATCATTATTGGCTTCATGTAATTAACACACTCTGAGAATTGTGTTGGAGTGTAGACTGTATTTATATCTAATCCAAATGTTGTCAATATTCGTTTCAATTCTTGGTAGTATTCTTCTAAAAGCTTTATCCAAATATTTATCCCTAACATTTTTATTTGTGCTAGCGTAAATAATAAAAAGGGGATCTTGAATGGGAGGTGCATACCTCAAACCCTGAAAATCCACCATGAAACTCTGAATGGCAGTATTATTTTTGTCGTACTTTACAAGGTAATTACTTGCATAAAAATCTCCATGACAAATAGCATTTCTGTATTTTTTTGAAGCATGATTTATTCTTTCTGGAAATACAGCAAATAAGTTATCCACTCTCTTGTGAAATTCTTTTATAGATATTTTCTTCGGGATGTCTGTAAAAGTATCAAGAAATACGTCTACTCCTGGTTTAGCATCACAAAGGGCCGTTGGGCATTTTGGTACACCGTCACGATCTTCAAAAATCCAGTCTTGCAAAAATTCCCCATAAATATCTCCTAACCTTACTGTTTCACCTTTTTCTTTAGACAAACGATTTTCCAGTAAAAAAGTTAAAGCATGTAGCTTAGCACAGTTAAGAACACCAAGTTTAGTTCATCATATCCAATTCTAGCATCTTGTTTAAATGTTATGAATCCCAATTCTGCCAAATCTTCCATAATAACAATTTCATTGATCCTGTGAAAATAACATTTTGGAGCAATATCAAGTAAGGATTGAAATCCATATTTTTCAAGTTGTGGTACAAAAGTTCTATAAAAGAAGTCTTCTTTCATTGATGGGCCTGATTGGACAGAGCTGTTAAATGTGGAGCGAGTAAGCCTTAAAATTTTGGTAAACATACTAAGTTCTTTGATTTTATCTAAATGCTTCACTTTCAGCTTTAGGAAAAAGTATTCTCCTAGTTGTCCATATTTCTGATTAATAGGAACAAGTTCGTAGTCTAAAAGTTCAAATTCAGTAGTACCTAATTTTTTAGTAACAGCTTCCAAGCAGTCTTCGTAGCCAAGTCCTGGATATTTCAAAGAGTATGAAAGGTTACGTAGTAGCGCCTTTAAATGGTTTTTCTTTGGATTATCGTCTTTATGTTTATATAAGTACACAGCTGCTTCAAGTTTCACAATTGGAAGAAAAATGTTTACGTGAATTTCAAACATATGTATGTCAAAATTAATACTACTATATTTGCCTTTCCAGATATTCGATGAATTTATTGTAATAAAAGCTTAGTAATTCTTTTAAAAAGTGCTGCCTAAATTCTTCGTCACTTAGAGCAAATATATAAATCAAAGCGTCGTACACAGGTGACATAAACTTTTCATATCCTAAATCTATAAAAGTACAAGAATCCTCTGAAGATCTAAGGTATAAATTATTAGCAGCCATGCTTCCCACACTTTTTACTAAAATATCATTCTCCAGTAAACTGTCAATTGATTTTTTGTACTTCCATATGATTTCTTTAAACTTAACTTGGTTTAGACCAAGCTCAAGTGAGTTTATTTCATGAACAATATTTGTAGTATCGTACTCGTTGTTAAGATTTTTTCTATTTGTTGAGTTAACCAAAGTTGTTACCTGAAATTTAGCTAGGGATTCTAAAACGATCTTGAGATTTTCCAAGTTATTCGTAAATGGTAACAAAAAATCTTGTTTTTCAAATCCCAAATAGACCTTATTGTTTGTATCGTGAAGAGTAAACGTTCGACCAAAAGTTTTCTCATGCTTTGTTTTTTCTGTTTCCAAGTGTTCACTATTTTTCGCTTTTATGAGGATGAAGTCTATTTTACCATCGCTTTCTGATGGGACACTCAACACTAAAGCGTTTTTATTTCGGCTACAGAGTCTTAAGAAGTAGTCCAAATTTTTATTTTCGTTTAATGATTCGTTGTGTTTCAAAATACTAATTACACTTTCTTCAGTGAACAAATTTTTTAAAGTTGTCATTTTCACTGCTGGAAACTATTACTTTTAGAAACTTTTACAACTATTTTAAGCGTTTAACTTATAGAACCTTTGGCTATATTTACTTTTGATTGTAACGATGACATTCAATTTTAATAGAATAACGTAGTTTATTAGTACGTCAAATTTGATTGCATGTAAATACTGTCTTGTATATCCAGGGGACGGACGGGTAAATGACACAGTGAAAAAATAATAATTATGAAGTGATCTGGAGTTAGAAAGGTAAGGAATAACGAAACATATTAGATAGAAAAAAAGACTTAAATTACATCTTTCCTTCGATCGATCCTAGAAGAGAAAAAGTATTGTTCAATAAAAACATCATCTTAATGTGCGAAGAGCCTTTCGATAGTAAAAAAAATTAATATGTTGCACCTCCATAGTTACTGTTGTAACGGTGGCCAAGGCGGTGGATTTTATGGAAATGTAATCTATATTATTGCCTTCGCAACATGCATAGTCATGAAAAAATGGCTCGTATTTAAGCAGAAATTTAGTAGAGTAACAAAACTAAAGCATTGAAGATGATGTGCCTAAAGAGCAGCTGTAAACATTGGGATTCAGTGACCATTATAATTGTTACACCGAGTTAGTAAAAAAGTGAGCTCAAACTAGTGCTTAGACTATTAAATTATCCTTTTTCTAGTTTTTTTTTTTTAGTGTTCTGTACGGAACACTTATGGATTCACTTTGGTGTCGTCTGTCTGTCTGTCACACACCGATTTTCTCCAAAATTATTTGACATAGAAAGCTAAAATTTGGCACAAATATC
>CM032453.1:143935677-143953790 GCA_019049505.1 Pachyrhynchus sulphureomaculatus | reverse complement strand
CTTTAAAAACATTATTTAAATTTTATTATAGTTTCTTTATACTGCAGTGTAAAACAATACAAAATATACTTTTTATTCACTGCGATACAGAATGGTCGTTTCAATAAATGAAATGGTCTTCTTAGCTTACACATGCAACAAACAAAAACACAAATTTGAGATTTTTCAATTTAAAATAGTCGAAATGCATAAATTTATTTTGAACACCCTGTAGCATCTAACTAAAATTTCTTTACATATCTCTTTTTTTGATCTCTATAGAACAGGGGTCGGCAACCTTTTAACTAAGGGGTGCCAGTTTTCATCCATACAACATTTTGCGTGCCGACATAGGTACTTACTACAACTAAAATTAACAAAAATTAACTTAAATTAACTTAAAATATTGCCTTTAGAAGGTTTATTTTACAAAAAAATTTTAACGTTTAACAAATAATTTTATTATACTAGTCCTAGGACCTAGTGTGAACCCTGTGCTTGAAGTTCTTTAGAGAGTTTTCTTGTATCCGGTTCATGTCTAGTTATTTTCGGTGTCACACATGCTTCCGAGTTGTCTGTTGTCAGTCTGCTTCGGTACGGGTTTAAAATCACTCTCATATGGGAAAAAAGTTGTTCACAGATATAGGATGATCCGAAAGCTGTAAGCATGGCAAACGCTACTTTCTTAAGACAAATAAATTTCTCTGGTAAACTCATCCAACAACTGAGTATCTCGTTTGAATGGTTCCGACAGTCACCTTCTAATATCCTTCTTAATTCTACAAATTTCGTGAGCTTTTAAATTCAATCATTAATGTCCATCCATGAGAAAAGAGATATGTCAAAGCATCTGCTGGAAAAATCCATTAAATCTGGTTTGATTAAAAAAGCGAACATAGGACCATGTTTATCAAAATCCTGACCCCTCTCGATAGACTCCTCTTTTAAATTAGTCATATATTTAAGAATTTCGTCTATTAGTGCACCATCGTCGACACTCGATATATAAGTTTTTAAATTTGGAAAATATTTATATGTGTTTGTAGTAATATCGCTGATAAATAAATCTATTTTTAACTTGAATGTTTTCCAGGATTCGTATAAATCCAGAACTGTTTTGCCTGAACCTTGTAACTTTAAGTTGAGTTCACTGAAATGATTTGTAATATCAGTAAGAAACATTAACATACAGATCCAGTTCTTATCTTCTAGTTCAGGATAAGCTTCCACTTGATTTTTTTCCAACAAGAACGATTTAATTTCGCCCAGAAATTGCACAAATCTAGAAAGCACTTTACCACGGCTGAGCCAGCGCACATTATTGTGCAATGATATATCTGAATATGCACTTTCTAATTCCTGCAGAAACGCCTTAAATTGTCTATGGATCAGTGAAGAACGACCGACAATGTAGTTAACTATTTTAACCACCCTATCCATCACGGATTTTAAACTTCCAGCGGAGATTTTAGCGCACAAACTCTCTTGGTGAATTATGCAATGAAAATTCAAAACTGATCGACCCATGCGTTCAATAAGAAGGGAAACAAATCCTTTATGTCTCCCAATCATAGCAGGAGCGCCATCTGTCGTTACGCAAAAATTTTTATTTATATCAATGTTCCGCTTTTCAAAATGTTTAACAAATTCTGAAAATATATCCTCTCCTCTTGTAGTTCCTTGCAATGGCAGCAGACAAATCAGCTGTTCATACACACTGCCATCATCGAAGTATCGCGCAACGATTGCCAGACGGGCAATGTTATTAATATCGACACTTTCATCCAATGCTACACTAAATACAAAACTCCGCTTGAGAGCGTCTCTCTATTGTTTTTGGACATTTTGTGTCATTTCGGTAATTCGTCTTTCGATGGTCCGCGCTGATGCCGGTATATAGCCCTAATCCTGGCCTATATTGTATCCTTATTGGGCAAGTCGTTGAATAAAATCTCGCCAGTACTCAAAAAAACGTTTGCTTCATAAATTCTCCATCAGTGAACGGCCCGCCCTTTTGTGCCAACGATTGTGCAATTTTGAAACTGCATTCAGTTACCTGATTTTTTCCTTAGAAAACTTTGCTAAAGAATGTTGACTGTTTCTCGTATTCTTTACTTGCTCTTTGTATTGCCTCCCTTTTATCAGCGTTATCTTTAAATGACGATTCATGTTTTATCTGGAAATGTCCTTGAACACTAGATGTCCGGAAAATTACGTTTTCCCGACATAGGACACAAATGGTCCGATCGTTTTGTTGTCCATGAAGTTTGAAATGATCGAACGTCTACCTTCTGTTTCTTCGCAGCGTAATTTTAATTTTTAAACTTTTCGACGACTATTGACTGGAACGGATGTTACTTCTATACTAAATGATCCAAACGTGTAGCCGCTTGCTATGTATAGAAAAATAATGTTTCCAGAAAATTCCAATAATTACGTTTATTAAATTTCTTAGAACAAAAATTATTATCTACAATGCGCCCATTGCAATCAAAGGGCCGCCTAGAAGTTAAATCTAACAAAAACTAAAGTTCGGCAATATAAAAAGAGTTGTGGCGCGCGTCGGAACGATTGAAGTCAAGTCAAACAAAAACCGCCTTATAGCGGCTCTTTTGATCTGAATTGAGGACGTTTATTTGTGTTTTTGCCTAGGCTTATATTTTGAGGCTTGCCGTCTTTAATACTTGCCGAAATTAAAGCCAAACCAATGCATTCAGTAAAATTATAAATTACAAAATATATATTTTGTAGTTTTTGGTAATAATACCTAGTGACCTATATAATATATCGTTTTTGTTTGTATCGTTAAAGTAATACTGTCTTCCATTATTTACTTAATTTCGAAACATGTCACATATTACAGAATTAATGTATAAACTTTAAATAGGTACGCGTGCCATTCAAAATTGCTTGGCGCACTCCATAGGTTGCCGACCCCTGCTAAAGAAAGTTCGTACCAATTATGAGTATTCCACCTTCAGACACAATGGCGCTACTGGCAATTTTTACAAAACTGAAAACTAGTGTTTTTCTAAAAAAATTGAAACATTAGAAAAACTATTAGGTTTAAGTATATAACATTATTAATAAGAAAGTTATAAAATTTTAAAGAATTTAAAAATAAAATAGAAAATAGGATGTTCCATTTAAAAAAAACATATGTTATGTCGGCCACCCTTTTTAAAGGTACTCTGTATACTCAAAAATAACTATTCCCTAATTCCCTATTAGTATTTAACATTTTTTTTCGTCATTCCCGAAACAAATGATATAATGAACTTTACTCTATCGTTGACTCACCCTGTACAAAGGACAAATTCATGTAGCTTTTAGGACAAAATATCTGAATTTAATGTGACAACCAGACATTACTCTTAAGGGATTGAGGCTCACCCCTATAGGGTGTAAAAACCACCCCCACTTACGGAGGAATCTCATAAGACTCAGTAACAACGAAAAAAGTTCAGGGTTTTATAGTTTTAGGCAGGGTGAACAAATATGAAGTAGTTTCGCTTACACTACCGATACACGATATAAACTAACTTTGGAGGGTGGTAGAAACTATCCCTATGCTCTAATGATGCACGTGGATGTTATTGAAATTCGGAAAGGATCAAGTAGTTTTATCTCATTGTGCCAAATATTCAAGACAAATAAATTATCTCCTAATAAGGTCGAAAATCATCCCTAAGAGCATCTCAGAAAAAATACAGGCTGTATTTGTCTATTCTGCCTGAGACTACGAAAGCCTGTATTTTTCTTCTAGACTGAGCTAAATTGATTTATTGGCTATTAGGTCGCTAAGATGCTATAACTATTATACATTATTGACTAAGAAAAAACGTGAAAATGCATGTTGGATCTTAAGATATACACAGTTAATTTAGCCTAGGTAAGGATTTTAGTTTATTTTAAAAGCAATCACCATACGGAACACTAATTGCGCAAGACCGACTTGCACTTGGCCGGGTTTTTTAATGTAAATCTAGGGAGGCTTGGTCTTACCAGGCTGCCCTCTATATATGAGGCAATCTACTAATTTCAGAATATTGCTGTTTGTTTGCTTAAATAAATATTAACATTAATTTTTAAAGTTAACTAGTGAGTATAAGTAGCTATAGCGTATTAAACTTTTTTTTAGGATTTTTTAAGTCAAAAATTTTACTGGTTATTTTTAGGTTATCTTAATGTTAAAAGTTGCAACTTTACTAAAGGTAAGGATAAACTAGGAACCAGGGTTATAGTTTTTTTTTGGTTTCTTTTAAACCAGAAGTGACTTATAAGTGAGGAATCACAAGAGGCCAAAAATTTGCCATTCGAGTTTTTTCTTAGTCTTACCTCTCGAAATCTGAAGTCTTTTTTTTTATGGGTCTAGCACACGTGCTACAGGGAAGTCCCTAAAGCGCTACAGGAGCAACACGTGTGCGGAGAAAGCGATTCACGTTGTTCTTGAATCGCTGTAGATTGTATTCGGTGGGAAACACAGTCCTGGGCAAATTATTCCAAAGGGATGATGTTCTCCATATAAAAGACTGCTTGAAAAGCGTTGTACGAGGAGTAACAAGCTGAACCTCATACGGATGTGAAGTAACAGCGCGACGTGTATTTATAACATGCACCGCTCTGGGAGGAATTAAGCGGGCCACATCCTTCGAACACTTTCCATGAAAGTACTTGTAGAATAGGCTCAAGTCGCCAACCGTTCTTCGATGTTCCAGCGAATCAAGGCCGACGGTCAGTTCCGGGTCTCCAATCAGACGAACAGCTCTTCTCTGAATAGAATACAACAAATGCAGTGTATGTTTGGGAGCGGAGCTCCAAACATGGGAGCAGTATTCCATAGTTGGTCGAATTTGAGCTTTGTAAAGAATTAACAGTTGTTGTGGAGTGTAAAGCTTTTTGGTTCGAAATAATATTCCCAACTTTTGAGAAGCTCTCCTTGCTATGTCTGCAACATGTTCATGCCAGGACATATTTGCTACCAAATTAACGCCCAACAAATTGAGTGACGATGTTAGAGGAATGGAGTGCCCCGACATAACCATGTCGGGTTCAGCAACGTTAACTTTTTTAGAAAAAACTGCCGCCTGGGTTTTTGTAGCGTTAAATTCCACTTGGTTACTGTCACCCCCAAGATAGAATTTCTTCCAGGTCTTTGTTAAGTTGAACGACTTCCTGCTGTCTGCGGATATTCGTCTGAGTAGCCGATGTCCGAGCGTTCAAAGTGAATGAAGAGATAAGTGTACTGTCATCTGCAAAGTTGTAGATTGGATTCTCGGTCTTTTCCAGCAGATCATTAATGTTAATGAGAAAGAGAGTAGGAGACAGTATGGAGCCTTGGGGTACACCGGCGTTGATAGTGAAGGTGTTAGAAAGAAATCCGTCGACTGCCACTCCTAAAGAACGCTCTCTGAGGAAACATGAGAGCCACAAACAGAACTTTTTCAGACATACCATAAGAACGTAGCGTAGCCAACAGCCCATCGTGCCAAACACGGTCGAATGCCTTGGATATGTCAAGAGCAACCTCGAGACTCTCCAAAGTGTTCAATTGCATTGTTCCAAACATGTGTTACATAAGTCAGAAGATCTCCTGTTGATCTATTTTTACGAAAGCCATATTGGTGATCGCTAATAATGTTGAATCCTTCAAGATATTTTAGAAGATGCTAATTGATAGCCTTTTCCATGACTTTCGATATTATTGAAAGCAGTGCGATTGGTCGGTAGTTATTTGGCAAGGTCTTCTTGTCTTTTTTAGGTATCGGCTGAACTGTAGCACATTTCCATCAGGAAGGAAATATTCCCTTTCTGTAGGATAGGTTGAAAAGACTACAGAAAACTGGTGTTAGTTCCCTCGCACAGATTTTAAGAACTATGGCAGGTATTCCGTCAGCGCCAGAAGCCTTTTTGGTGTCTAGCTTCATCAGAATACGCTTTATGATACGCTGTCTGAAGACAACATCGGGCATCCTTGACTGCACTATGGGAATAGTAGGTGGTGTTTTTCCTTGGAAATCGACAGTAGAATGTAAAGCAAAGAGTTCAGCCAACAAGTTCGCTTTCTCAACAGGTGTCGTTGCAATAGAATTATCTGGCCGTGTGAGTGGTGGTATGGTGGATTTGGTGGATTTGGTGAAATTTTGACTAACTGCCTTAGCGACCGACCCAAAGGACCTTGAATTGCCGGGACAGGCGAGAAGTTTGTTTCTAATTCGTTGATTGGGTACCTCCTTGGTTTCGTCGATAATTTCTTTGCATCTGTTCCTAGCACGAACAAATGTGTTACGATTTATGGTGTTAGGATTTTCGCGCCATTGTCGGTATGCAAGATGTTTAGAAGCAACAGCTTCTTTGCATTTTCGGTCAAATCAAAGCTTGCCGTTGGAAGGGCATTTCTTCGAAAAAGGGATGTAAGCCTCCATACCGGCCAAAATAACATCGGAAACCTCCCTGGCGCAGTCAGATGTGTCGTCAGATCGAAAACAAACGTCTAACCAAGGGAAAGTTCGAAAATATTCCATGAGATCTTCCCATTTAGCAGACTTGTAGTGCCAAATCTTGCGCGGTTTAGGCGCCTGTCTGTCATTGATTGGTAGAATGCTCGATGTCGAAAGTAGTTTATGGTCGGAAGAACCTAACGGCGGATTTACGCTGACTGTGTAAATCTCCAGATTGGTGGTTAAAAAGAGATCAAGAAGACTGGCAAACTCTCCGTCTCGATCAGGGATCCATGTTGGTTCGTCAGTAAGCTGAGTTAAGCCACAAGTGATTGAAAATGATTCGGCTTCACGACCTTGTTCGTCGGTAGTATTTGAATATTTAAGCCAGTTGATGTTGTGGACATTAAAGTCGTCCAGGATGGCAATTTCGGCATTTGGATAGTTAATTTGTAAATGATCGATGGTGTCTGCAAGGGAAGCGAAAAGTGTTCTAAAGTTAGTATCACTTGGTGGTCGATAGAAGATACAGATGAACCTTGTGGTTGGTTGAGTCGTTATTTTTAACCACATAACATCAAAGTTTGGGGGCTCTAGAGTCTCTTCTCGTTGGCAAGAGAGGTCGCTTCTGACATAAAGACAGATTCCAAAGTTACGCTTAAATCGGGAATAGAAGTCGTACCCAGGATAAAGATAGTTTACTGTGCTGGTCGATGAACTGACCTTAGTTTCACAGAGAGCGAGTACATGAGGTTTATTTGATTACAGGTGTTGGTGCACTGAATTTATGTTCGTGTTTAAACCTCGTATGTTGCAAAAATCCATTTTGAAATTCTGATCTCTGCGTGTCGACGCCCCTGAACTTCAGTCTGTACTTTACTCCCGATATTCTGTCAAAATGGAAAGAACTTATAACCTAGGAACCAAAAAAGATGAAGAAAGACAGATATCACATTCAATTTCCTCAAAATCGTCTCTATTTTTTAGTGATATTTCCGATTTAACTGGAAACGATTGGGAACGAAATTTAAAACTGCTCATTATTAACATATCTCAAATGTCGTCAGTTGGTTCTATTTTGTTACGCGTCCGTCCATCTGCTACGTTTCTGACTAGCTAAATAAGAGAGATTAAGACTTTTTTTTAATACCTTAATTTCCGCGTAATCGAAAGAGATAGAGGATATACGTTCTCTAACTATATGAATGTTTCAAATCCGATTCTGTGTATACGTTGGGTGGGGTGGCACGTCAAAAAAGTAAACTATCACTAAACTCGCTTTTTTTATTTTTATCCCAAGTTCGGAGTTTCTCGTATTAATCTGTACTAAGCGAAAGTTCGATGAGCTTGCTTTTTATTATTCTTAGAGTTGGAATACAAAATCGAATGAAAGATTTGAACGATATATTTTAGGATTCTTCAGAGGTCTGCAGTTTCTTGAACAACCTGTTAGGAAAGTGTAATAATCTATAATATATATAAAATGCAACGTCTCTCTGTCTGTCTGTCTGTCCGTTACTGCGCTTATCACTGAAGAACCACTTATCCAATTTACGTGCTTTTTTTTAAAACATACATATGTTTTCTGGCTACATTTTATTACGTTAGATAACATAAGGATTAAGCAGTGACTATAATAGTGAATCAAGTCGGAAAAAAGTTTGCCGCTAGCGTTCTCTTGCAATACACTGCCTAAACCATTAAATATGGAACAATATCATGTAGCAAAGAATATCTGTAATATATATAAAATTCAACGTCTCTCTGTCTGTCTGTCTGTCCGTTAGCGCGCTCATCTCTCAAGAACCACTTATCTGATTTACGTGTTTTTTTTTTAAATTCATACATTTGTTCTCTGGTCAGGTTATCTATAATATATATAAAATGTAACGTCTCTCTGTCTGTCTGTCCGTTAGTGCACTTATCATTCGAGAACCACTTATCCGATTTACGTGTTTTTTTTTTAATTCATACATATGTTCTCTGGCCAGGTTATATAATAAGCATAATCTATATAATATATATATACATATATATATATATATATATATATATATATATATATGTATATATATATATATATATATATATATATATATATATATATATATATATATATATATATATGTATATATATATATATATATATATATATATATATATATATAAATATATATATAAATATATATATATATATATATATATATATATATATATATATATATATATATATATATATATATATATATATATACACTCCTGGACAAAATTAACGCAACAATATATTAAATCATAAAAATTAGAAAAAACTTATTCGGATACTTTAAAAGTGAATTAGGTACCAAATTTCTCAATAAAATTCGAATTAAAATTATTCTTAAGACCTAATAACAAAATCGTTGAAATTATGTAATAATGAAAAAAATAAACTGGGACACTAGTACCAAATTAATGGTGTAACTGGGACACTAGTAGCTTGTGTTGCCTTCTCTACTTCGGACGACAGCGTTTATGCGCCTAGGCATACTTCTACTTAAATTTTGGATAAAATCTTGAGGAATTTGCTCCTATTCTGTGATAATTGCATTTTCAAGTTCCCTCAGGTTTCTAGGTGTAGGTATATGACGTTTCACATTTTTCTTAAGGTGATCCCATACATGTTCTATCGGATTCAGATCCGGGCTTTTTGGTGGCCATTCCATAATCGGTATATCAACTTGATTAAGATAATCGAGTACCTTCCTAGTCACGTGAAGTCGAGCGTTGTCATGCATAAACAGGAAATTGGGCCCCACAAAATGACCGAAAGGCATCACATGTTCTATTACAATATTCTCAAGATAGTAGCCAGCATTCATGGATCTCGTACGGACAGGAACTAACTCTGTACGAGCATCAAAGCAGATGCCACTCCAGAACATAGCAGAGCCACCGCCGAATGGAATCCTTGCTGAGATATTGCAAGGAGCAAACCTCTCTCCTGGTCTTCGCCATACTCGCTCACGACCATCTAGATGTTTTAGACTAACCCTAGTTTCATCTGTGAAGAAAACTTGTTTCCAATCATCCACAGACCAGTTTTCGTGATTTCAAGCAAAACGTAACCTGGCAACTCTATTCTCTCTAGTAAGCAAGGGCGCAGTGGCTGGTTTCCTACTATTTAATCCAACTTCATTTAACCGTCTTCTAACTGTTTTAGAAGAAATTGTGACATTGCGAATAGCTTCGAGTTCGTTTCTTATTATAGAAATAGTGGCAGTCCTGTTTCTTAAAGCATATTGTCTTATAAAACGTTCATCTAGGTCGCTAGTGCATCGTTTTCTCCCTTGCCCTAGCCTTCTACAATAAGTTCCTACTTCATTCAAGCGTCTTACCATACGACTTATTGTGGAAAGTTTTTTTTTTATAAAATACAAAGGGAATAAACAGAGATAAAATGCTACTAATATGTAGGAAAAAAGATGGAAGTTTAGCAGAAAGACTGAATGGATGGGCGGAATACTTTAAAGAAGCGTTAAATAGAGATGAAAATGAGGAGTTGAATGAGAAATAGGAAGCAAAATTAATTGAAGGGCAGGAGAGGCCAAACAAACTCTGCAAAGGAGAAATAAGAGAAATACTCAGATCCCAAAAAACATAAGGCTCTGGGTGGAAATTGTATAACAGCAGAAATAATAAAAGCTGGAGGAGAAGATCTGGAAAATGAAATATGCCCTTTGGTGCAAGAAATATGGGAAACAGAAAAGATATCAGTGACTGGAGAGAGTCGCTCATTTGTCTAATATACAAAAAAGGAGAAAAAACTATATGTGCTAATTATAGACCAATAGCCTTACTGGATGTCGTGTACAAGATAGTAGTGGTGACTATCGAAAACAGACTAGAAGAAAAACCGAGTCTATTCTGGGAGGGTACCAGGAAAAATAGATCGGTTACAGACTAGATATTTTCGGTAATAGCGTAGAACAAAATTTGGCGCTACATTTGGTCTTTGTGGATTTCAGAGAAGCATATGACTCTGTAAATAGAGAAGGACGCTACAAGATAATGGAAGAACTAAAAATTCCAAGTAAATTGATTCGCATGGTGAGAATGACCCTGAATGACACAGAAAATAGAGTGTTGGTTGCGGGCAAAAAAGAAAGGGTGAAGAGAGGATTAAGACAGGGGGATCCAGTGTCGACATGTCTATTTAATTTGAAACTAGAGAAGATAATCCGGGAGCTAGAAATAAAAACAAATGGAACGATGTACCAACAAACCTGCTAATGCTTCGCCTATGCGGATGATGTAGCAGTGATTGTAAGAGCAAAAGAGAACCTCAAAAAAGCCCTTAGGATAGAAGAAAGGGGAAGGATGAGAGGACTAAAGATAAATGAGGAAAAAACAAAATACATGGAAATTACAAAGAAGAAGGATAACAAAAACAACAAAAACTTAGATATAATAAACAACTTAGGGAAAAGATATATGTTTGAAAAAGTAGACAAATTTAATTGTCCTGGAGTAACAATAACAGAGAGTGGAGAAGAAAGGACGGAGATACAAGAAAGAATACCGAAAGGACAGAGATGTTTGGGGGCAATGAATCCAATATTGAAATCAAAGAATGTATCAAGAAAAGCAAATGAAAGAATATATACGACAGTTGTCAGATCCACGGTGACATATGAATTCGAAACGTGGAAACTGAATGCAAGAGACGTTGGAGGTGTGGGAAAGAAAAGTTTTGAGAAGAATCTACAGAGGAAGGAAAGAAGAGGGACTGTGGAGAAGAAGAACAAACTACAAATTAAAATGCCTATATACCAAACCCCTTATGAGCCAAATTATAAGAAGCCAGCGATTAAGATGGTTGGGACACGTGGCAAGGATGAAGGAAGAAAGACAGGGAAAGCAAGCCCTAATAAGAGGAGTGGTTGGAAAAAGAGGCAAGGGTAAACCTCGATCTACATGGATCCAGGCAGTAAAGCAAGATCCGGAGTTGATGGGAATCCCGCACTGGGAAAAGCTAACCGAAGACAAAACGAAGTGGAGACAAGTATGGAACCAAGTCATGGGTCTCTAAGGCCCCGCGAGCTATATAATAATATAAACATAACGCATCTACGCAAGCGGAGCCACCGACACGGCTAGTATTATAATATAATCCACTCGTCCATATGAATATAGAAAATATACCTATTGGAAGCGGTTTTTTTTTGTGAAAATTCTACCTTTCGGTCATAAATTTTAAATTGGGTGTAAGTTTTTACAGAGTTCTATTGTAAGTTGGGGTTCTTTTTTGTGAAAAATCTCCCCATCCTGCGGTCTTCCAATTTTAGATTACTCTGTTAGGAGGGGTCTAAACTCTTGAAGTTCCAGTGCAAAAGGTTTTTTTTTTCCTCAAAGGGGTTCACCCTCCGGTTGTCGTTTTGTGCCCCCTGGTTGTTCATTGATGCCTCCTCCTCTGTAATTAGATCAGCTTTTAGTGGCGTTCTCTTTTATTTCTTCTTCATTAAACACTCTTTGATATGTACTTAGGAACGATTGGATAACACCTTTGTAGTATTACAGTGTTGCAGTGCGAGAATTTGATTTGCCTTGGCGATTTCAATATCAATTTGCTTAATCTTGACTGTGTGTACACTCGGCAGTTTCTTGCATTACTGCATGCATACGGTTTGAAGCAGATTATCGATGAACCTACCAGGCGTGGACTTACTAACGCATCACTTATTGACCTTATAATATGTTCTAATAGTGACGTTGTGTTGAACAGTAATGTTGACACATGCCTTGACGTATCTGATCATTTCCTTGTTAGGTGCGAGCTGAGACTGCGGGTGACAAAGTCTGAACCATTTTTGGTAGCATATAGAGACTTTAAAAATTTCGATGAAGGAAAATTCTACAGCGATCTTTTGGAGATACCTTTTGATAATATACTCTATATACAAAATATAAACGAAAAACTATGCACATTTAATGCATATATAGTTAACTTATTTAATGTTCATGCTCCTTTGAGAAGTGCACGTATCACTAAGAAGAAAGCCCCGTGGCTAAATCAGGGCTTAAGGCATGCCATGCGTCTTCGTAACAAAGCCTTAATAAAATATAAGAAAAATAAATCACTGGAGAATTGGGAAAGTTATAGACGACTTAGGAATTATGTTACACTAGCAACGGAAAATGAAAAGAAGTTGTATTTAGAAAGTAATTTTCGGTCTAGTAATCCAAAAAACAATTGGAAATTGTTGAGGGATTTGGATATTTCTTCTAAAGTATCTAGTTCTGTTCCTGAACATTTGGGGAATGTAGAAGATATTAACACATTTTTTGTTACTGCTGCTGGCTCTTCGGCTCCAGATCCAGAAACCTTAAACTTTTATTTACAAAATAAAAAACGGGCCACAAGTACATTTCATTTTAGAGTGGCAACAACTGGTGAGATTGAGCAGGCACTTTTTTCTATTGGCTCTAGGGCGGTGGGTACTGATGGAATTGGTATAACTATGTTGTTGAACTGTTGTCCACGCATAATTCCTTTTATTGTGCATTTAGTTAACTCATGTATAGAAACTAACTGTTTCCCCGACATTTGGAAAAGTTCCTTTATAATTCCGTTTCCGAAGGTGACCTCCCCCAAGGATCTGAAGGATCTTAGGCCCATAAGCATATTGCCAACGCTGTCGAAGGTCATTGAGAGAGTGATGGAGCGGCAAATGCGGGAGCATATTGAGCGGTACGGGCTCCTACCAGATTTCCAATCTGGTTTTCGCAAGGATCACAGTTGTGCTACTGCACTTCTCAAAGTTACAGATGATATTCTATCGGCAGCGGACCGTGGTGAGCTCACTGCCTTGGTGCTCTTGGACTACTCGAAAGCTTTTGATCGAATAAATCATACTTTGCTTTTGGCCATTCTCGGTTTTCTTGACTTTGGGGGGGATGCTTGTGGGCTTATTAAGAGCTATCTCGAGAACAGAACACAGCGTGTAAAACTTAATCGTAAACAATCAAGTCAAGTAGTCGCTAAGTGTGGTGTGCCTCAGGGGTCAATCCTTGGGCCTCTACTTTTCACATTGTACACTTCTCAACTTACTGTCAACTTGAAGAACGTCTCAACGCACCTATATGCAGATGACACGCAAATTTATATGTCATTTCGACCCGAACAAATTCTGGAGGCGAATGATAAACTTTCGAATGAGCTTGAGCATCTTCGGAAGGTTTCGCAAAACCATTGTCTTGAATTGAATCCTAAAAAAAGTCAGTTACTTTTATTTGGACGAGAGCAATGTAGGGATCAATATCGGGATCTGATACATGTCAGTATAAATAATGACACAGTACAGGTTTCCAGTGTTGCCAGGAACTTGGGATTATGGCTGGACGTTAAATTGAGATTCTCAGAACATATTAGCCACTGTATCAGGAAAGCATTTGCAAATTTAAAACTTATTTTTAACCAACGACACCTTTTGAATGCCGCTCTGAAAAAATCCTTGTGCGAATCATTGGTGCTGTCGCACTTTGCATTCTGCGACACTGTGTATGGACCCTGTCTTGCAGAGCGAGATGTCAGACGTATACAGCGTATGCAGAACTGTTGTGTGCGTCTAATTGGTGGCATAAGAAAGTATGAGAGGCGATTAAGTGCTGGAATGAAAGAGATTGGGTGGCTAATTATGAGCGAAAGAAGGCATTTACATAGTTTGGTTCTATTTAATAAGATAATTTTCAAAAAAATTCCCAATTATTTGTATCAGAAAATTAAATTTAGATATGATGCTCATGCTTTAGATTTGAGGCATAAATTTACCATCACTCCTCCTTATCATAGAACAACTTTATTTGAACGATCATTTAGCTATCAAATATCAATATCTTACAATAAGTTGCCTGCAGACTTAAAACAATTAAAACCCACCGCGTTTAAACATAGGGCACGCAACATGTTGATAACATTGCCATCCCGTGCATGATTTGCTTTCTGTTTTGATCCGGTCTCTTATGTCACCGTTGCGTCGAAATGTATTATTGTGTTTTTACCATGTCTCAGACAACATTTGTGTCACAGTTTATTTATGTATTAGTTTTTAGTTGATATATGTAAATTTAGTTATTATTATATATATGTATAGGTTAAATGAGGAAGCCTGGCTTCAATTTCGCCTTTTGTGATTTTACTCTGTAAATTACAATAAAGACATTATTATTATTATTATTATTATTATTATTTATTACAAAAAGTTCTTCTTTCTCACATTTGATCAATGTGGTTCCATGTTTGGCTGACGGGCCAAAACCAAGTCAGCACAAACGCTATTACCATTCCATATTAAGGAATGACCTGACAATGTTACATGTTTTCAAAATCACTGACTTCTGAATTTTTCTGTGTATGTCCGTGTTGAGTCCCAATTGCACTAAATGTGGTGTGAATGTTATTGGTGTAAGGCCTGTGGCTGATATAATGAGGGGGACAATGATGACTTTTTCCTGTCTCCATAGCCTTTTTATTTCCGTTGCAAGGTCTGTGTATTTGGAAATTTTTTTGTGTATTTCGCTTGGATGTTTGTGTCGTTGGGGACAGCTATGTCAATCAGATAGGTGACTTTTCCTTTTTTGCACTGAAAAGTAATATCGGGTCTATTGGCGGAGACTGTTTTATCTGTATGGATACCGATATCCCAGTAGAGCTTGTAATCTTCATTTTCAAGTATGGATGTTGGCGTGTATTTGTAGTAGGGATCTGTGTTTTCTATGAGTCTGTATGTTGTGGCTAGTGCTTGGTGAACCACTTTGGCAGCTGAATCATGCCTGGCTGTGTACTCCGTTCCGGCCAATATTTTACATCCGCTCGTTATGTGTTCGATCGTTTCTTTCTGCTGGTGGCATTTCCTACATCTGTCCTCTGCAATAGTCGGGTCTTTGATGATATGCTTTTGGTAGTTTCTGGTTAATATGACTTTATCCTGGATGGCAAGTAAGAAGCCTTCAGTCTCAGGGAATAACTGCCCATCCCGTAACCAGGTGTATGATTGTTTTTTATTTACGTGGTCTTGTTCTATGTGGTATCTGTGTTTTCCGTGGAGTGTTTTCTCTGACCACGTTTTCATCTTTTCTGTTGTAATTGGGTGTGACTGTGTGTGTCTGCTGAGTGGTCTGCCCGGGCTAAGTCGAGAGGTGTGTAGTTTTTGTCTGCTTTCACTGTCGCTGTGTGGAGGCTGGTTTGCTTGCTGTGAAAGAATTTCCTAAGTGTTTGTATTTGTTTTGTGTGTAATGATCTGATGTCTATAATTCCTCTTCCTCCTGCCTTCCTCTCGATGGTAAGTCTTTCTTTGCATGCGTTGGGGTGTAATTTCCTGTATTTGGTGAATTGAGATCGTATAAGGATGTGAATATTTTCTATGTCTGTTTGTGACCATTTGATGATACCAAATGAATATGTGAGTATAGGTATAGCGAACGTGTTGATGGCTTTAGTGAGATTCTTAGAGTTGAGTTTTGTTTGCAAAAGTTTCGTCAGTCTGTTTTTGAATTCGGTTCTGAGCTCTGTTTTGATGTGAGTGTGGTTGAGTTTGGTGCTTTGTTGGAAGCCTAGATATTTGTATGTTTCTTTATCGAACATGTTATCGAGCGTTTCATTGTTGATGGTTTCTGTCTCATGGTGGTGCTTCCATTGGCCTTTGTTGATGTGGAGCACTTTGCATTTACTTATACCAAATTCCATATTGACATCTAAGGTGAATATTTCTGTGATTTTGAGGAGTTCTTTCAGCTGTGTTTGTGTGGCAGCGTAGAGTTTTATGTCGTCCATATATAGGAGGTGGTTTATTTTATGTTGATTCTCTTTTTTGGTGTCTGATACTGAAGCCATGCTCTGTTCTGTTTAGTATATTTGAGAGTGGATTGAGACAGAGGCAAAACCATAGAGCACTAAGCGAGTCTCCCTGAAATATGCCCCGTCTGATGTACAGCTCTTCTGTTTGGATCCGTTCGGTTTGTGTTTCTAGGCGTATTTTGGTTTTCCATGTTTTCATAATTTGCGCGAGAAACTGCCTGAGGTGTTGGTTGATTTTATAGATTTCTAGGGCCCTGATTAACCAGCTGTGGGGTATGGAGTCGAAGGCTTTTTTATAGTCTATGTAACCGATGTGAAGGTTTCTGTGTTCTTTTCTGGTTTGTCCCATAATCACGCTATCTATAATCAGCTGCTCTTTGCATCCTCGACTATTTTTCCTGCATCCCTTCTGCTCTTCTGTGAGGATATTGTTGTCTGTTAGGTGTTGTTCTACCTTCTTCGATATTGTGGCTGTGATGATCTTGTATAGGGTTGGAAGACAGGTGATAGGTCGGTAGTTTGACGGGTTTGTGGTGTCTGAGCTTTTGGGTTTAACGTATGTTATTCCTTGTGTGAGGAAAGTGGGAAATGTGTGTGGTTGTAGAATGGCTTTGTTGATTTGGTGTGTGAGTGCTTCGTGTGTGGTGGTAAACTGTTTGTACCAGAAGTTTTGTATATTGTCTATTCCAGGACATTTCCAGTTGTGTGTGTGTTTGATAGTTTCTGTAATTTCTTGTGTATTAAATGTGGTATTTTCTTGTTCTGTCACATGTTTATGTTTGTCTTCTTCGGCTTTGATCCAGGGGTGTTTATTATTGTGTTGTTTGGGTTCTGACCAGATACTTTTCCAATAATCTGTGAGTTCTTGTTTGTTTGGTGGTTCAGTCACTGCTATCTGTCTGCTGTACATAGTTTTCCGGTAGAACTGTTTTTCGCTTCTTCGGAAGAGGTTGTTGGTGTCTTTCCTCTCATTTGATTCTTTGTATCTACGGAGTCTTGCGGCATATACAGATAGTTTTTGTTTCAAGGTATCGAGGATTTCTGGCAGTGTTCTGTTGGGAGACTTAGATTTGATCTTGTTTGCCCCCTGTGTGACACGTTTGGACGCGTTCCCGCTTATAAACTGGGTAAGATGTCCTAGATCTCTCCTGATGTTGTTGATTTTGTTTTCTATTCTTATTTGCCATTTGAATTTTGGTTTTGTCCTGTTGGGGTTTCCTTGTCGTTGAGGGAGTTTTTGATTATTTTGTGTTAGAGTGGTGATTGCTGCCGCGTATATTATTGTGTGAATGTCTTCGATTGTGCTTGAGTCTGTTATATACTGAGGTATTATGTGCTTGTTTAGTGTGTTGAGGATTGGTTGATGCGTGTTCTGTCTGAAGATTAAACGAGGGATGGGATTTCTTGTTGTGGGGTCGGTGCCTGACCATCGAGCTAGATGTGACTCCATTTTTGCTTTAAGTGTTTGTATGAGAGGTGATTCGGGGTGATGTTGTGTGGATGTCGTTGAGGGTGGCGAGTGATTCATGTTGTTGTCTGTGATATGGTGTTGCGCGGTACTCGCAATATTATTTTGCGTTATGCTCCTCCTGGGTGGTGGGTATTGTTGTGTTCGACTGGGTGGTTGTGTGTGTGAGGCTGGTTCGGAATCTGCTTTATTGTTTCTATTGTTTGGTTGGTCTGTGTTCAGTTCAACAGCCACTGTGTCCTTGATGGTTTGCAATTCGAGAGGTGTGAGACGATTGTTCTTGGTAATAACTCTTTTTTGGTCTACTACTCTCTGTTCTGAAACAAGTAATTGCAGATGTGGATATTCGGTCAAGAAAAGTCTGTGCAGTTGCTGTCTGTAGCCCGATGTTATT
>CM032453.1:143809227-143933077 GCA_019049505.1 Pachyrhynchus sulphureomaculatus | reverse complement strand
TTTTAAACATATTTTAATAATAGCAATATCTGTATATATCCTTTTCAGGTGGCTAAATTTAAATTTGATATCAAATTGATGATTTTGACAGTTGACAGCTGTCAAATAGCTATCAAATAACCATCAACTATTGAATAATAACTTAAAATAATCTCATAATTTTATGTTTTTTTGAGGTTGTTGAATTCGAATCTGATGTCAGATTGACGATTTTGACAATTGGCAGTTGTCGAATAACTGTCAGATCACCACTCACTATTGAAAAACTTGAAATAATCTTATAACTTTATGTTTTTGAGGTCGCTGAATTCCAATCTTATTTCAAACTGACCATTTTGACACTTGTCAGCTGTTACTAGCCACTGAATATGATGCATAGTTTGCATAAAATTTTGTATTCCACCAAGAAAAAATACAATGTGGTACATAAGAAAAACTTCTTTTCATTACAAATAGAACCTGTTTTTTTAATTTCATGAAAGCTGCTAATAGTTTTGACAGATGTCAAGTACTTAAATAATTTGTTGTCTGTCTTTAACTGTAAAAAAATTTACTGAGAATAAAATCTTTAAAATTATTTACGTTTGATAGTCTTATCCGAAAATGTTCATATCTTGCAGTTTCGTGTTTAAAATTGTTGGCAGCTGTCTGTTGTCAAGTTAAACTTCTAACATATTACGCCCAGCTTTTCGAAAAAATCGCATTGTTGCATTAATGTGCAGTTTTTTCAATAAAAATGATCAACTTTTAGTTTTTTGCTAGTGCCAAATGTTAAAAATGTTATTTGACAGCTGCTAGCTGTCAAAATTGTCAACGTGACATCAGATTCGAATTCAGCCACCTCAAAAACATAATGTCATAAGATTATTTTAAGTTTTTTAATAGTTTATAGTGATTTGACAGCTGTCAAATGTCGAAATCGTCAATTTGATATCAGATTTAAATTCAGTGACCTGATAAGCTTATATACGTGTTATTAAAATATGTTTTAAAAAACGTGGTTTTAGGGTTTCAGCCTATATCAATTTGTAGGAGATATACTACACGCAAATATAAAAGGTCGTCAAAGCGGCAGTGACTCACTATTCCAGACTCCTTTAGAAGTATTTTTCCAGAAAAAAAAAGTTGATAGCTCAAAAATTGACTCTCAGAGCGATTTTTGATCGTCTCGCCATACTGTACGTCGGATGTAAAATCTGCGTATGTCCTTTACAATGGAGAATGAACTATAATATTTTTGTATTGAACGTTTATAATTTTTGATTCATAAATACTGTTCTCAACGTAGGTATAGTTAGTTGAGGGTAGTGAAAATGAGTCTGGCAATAAAAAATGCTTTATTTGTTTCACGACAACTCGATTCTTTATTTGATACAGCTTGATAAAGGTTCCAATAAAGGATCCAAACGTCGCGAAACCAGTTAAGCATCTTTTACTGCCCGAGCTACAAAACCATAGAGGGGTTCAAAATCAGCTTTGCAGTTCTTATTATTTTGAAGATAGCAATAATTACACTGCTTAAAATAAACACCCAGTATAAATAACACAAAATAACTTAAGATGAAATATAAACAAACGTATAATAAACATCACCGGCTTTACTTTCAAATCGAATACCGATTTCGTTATTAGATGTCTATAACGAAATCAGATTTTTCTTTATCAAGGTAAAGTAGACCAAAGTATATCATTAAAAAAAATTTCGAACATCATCAATTGCGATCATTAATAATTTTAAAAGGGTAGCGGGGGATGGAAAAATTCGCTTCGCGTGGGACTAAATTGGAGTACAACCGTTGCTTCATCGAGATCTCAACAATAGATTACCAAATATCATGAAAAGTATATAAGCCAAATTATTTTTTGTATTTCTCACACAACACATCTTGCAGTTAACTGCATTTAGTACCTGGTACTGTTTACATTCCATTTATTACAATTTTCCATTTAATTAGACAATTGTTATATTGTTCTTGGCGAGTTGTGCATTAGTGTGTTATCTGCTGTTTTTAGTGATTGAGTTTTGAAATACTAATTTTTGGATTAACAATGAACACCGTAAGTTTGTAAAATTAAAAGTTGATTGATTTTGAAACGTGTTTTCAATAATTCAATAATTACGGAGTTATGCCACCTTGGCTCTCGGAAAAATGGGCATAATTTTTTTTTCTTTTGACGCAATTATTGTATATATAATATAATTATTATTTTTGATAAATACATTATAGTTTTAACATCAAATAAAAAAAATATATCAAAAAAATTTAAAAATGGCGGAGATATGAACCATCTTGTAGGACCCTCTTTTGAAAATCCTTGCCACCGGAGGAATTTTTTTTCTCAGTCAGGAATCATCTAAAAACTAAACAAATCATTTTTTATTGTTAAGAAAGATCATAGCTAAGTAGTCACATATGGAAAAAATTTTAAATTTTTTTTTGTAAAAGCGATAGCCGTTCGAAAATAAACTTGGATTTTTCACAAAAATTTTGAGCATTAAAAATTAATAAAAAATGAACAGTGCATCCAATCGAAAAAACCGTAAGCAAATTTTAAGATAATATTATAAAGAATATGTGCTATACATTTTATCAAAATCCGTTCAGTAGATCTTGAGATATTTTGTCCACGAGTTTGAAAAAAAAAATAGTTTCGAGGAAAAACGCAAAATAAAAAAAGTACCTCGTCCGAGTGTTAAAAGTCTATAATTTTTTTTTTTATATTACCTTCAATCTGCGATTCCATTTTGTAAAGCGTGAAATATTCTTAAAAGTATAAATAATAAATCTAACTAGAAAAAAAACGATTTTTTGAAAATTTCAAGGTGGCGTTACCCCTTAAGCAATATTATAGAGGATTAATAAAGTCTGAAATAATCGGCTTTTTGGGAAAATTTTGTTTATTATAAAGGGCGGTGACAAAAAAAACCCACGCAAACGTTGCCAGCTTCTAGCATTGGAGCAACCTGAACACTGGCTCTAGCTCTACGTTCATGACCTGTACCCCGGAAAGATATTTAAAAACAAGAATCATTAAGTAATTTTTTAAATAATCAAGTAAAACATTCCTACAGTTCGAATTTTGTCTTGATAAGATTTGATAGGGGGGAGGGAACTAAGAAAAATTCGATTTTTGGCGATATACACCCCATGTCTCAGAAAAGTCGAACTTTTAATAAAAAGATAACATAAAGACCAATTATATTTGCTCAAATGATTTATTTCAATAGATAAACTCTCAGCTTCTGTACGTTAGGCCTGTTCATTTATTCTTCAAATTAGTCTTTTATATTAATTTTTGGGATACTGGTACGTATGTTTGCAGAGCATAAAAAAAAAATTCCATATACACTTATATACTTAGATCAGCATTTCATAAATTGTCTCATTCGATTCAAAAAAAAAAAAATTGTTTACATCTCAACGAACCGATGCTACAGTGTCCTCCGATTCATCATCAACTAAGGAAAATTTTCGGCCCCTGAGGTCTTTCCTTAGGTGTTTGAACCAAAATAATCTCAGGGCACTAAATTAGAGCTTCAGCGTGGATATTGAAACTCGATGAAACCACACAAGAAACTGTTGCCGGAAACTTCTCGTTGCCTTCCTTGAAGGTGAAAACCTCTTATTTTCATTGATTAAACATTTCGAATAGTATTATATCGCTTTCGTTCCATTACTAAATGATGTTAGGCCAAGAAAAATAAATCGCAAGGTGGTAAATTGGGTAAGTAGAGCATGTGATTCAACACACAAACTTGATTTTTGGTGAAAAACTATCTCTCTGAATAAATCGGGTTCTATCTTCAATAACGATCAATTTAAGGAAGTTACATTAAAAAACAAAGTTGATTTTGAGATCCTTCAAGATAACGTACTTCTGTAGAACAAGTTTTCAAGGAACTCAAAGGGAAGGAAAAAAAAAGGAGATCAGTACAAATGGACAAAAATTAAATCATCTGCGTTATGCCGATGATGTAGTACTAATATCAGATAATTTTGATGACATACCGGAAATAATTACTGAACTGCAAGACAAATCAGAGAAGACCACTGCTGAATAGAGATAAGACAAAGGCTATGACAAACGAAGACAGTCCGCGAGACTTGAGTATAGAGGGCAGAACACTTGAATACGTAGAGAAATACATCTACCTAGGACAAATATTAAAGTGTGGAAAAGCAAATTAAAGGGTAGCAGCATTGGGCAAACAAAGGAAAATGCTAACCAACGAAAGAATTCCTCTGAAACTAAGAAAGATGATGTCCGATCAATGCATTCTACCGGTTCTCATCTACGCGGCCCAGACATGGACATTAACTAAGAAGGTGATGGACCAACTGAGTAAAACACAGAGCGCAATGGAACGCCAGATGCTGAATATAAAATTACAAGACCCAATCAGAAACGACAGTATAAAACAAAAGGCCAAAGTGAAAGATGTAAAAGAACAGGTAGTAGGTTTGAATTGGAGATGGGCAGGTCACACAATGAGACAACAAGATGAGAGATGAAATAAAATAATACAAGAATGGAGGCCATGGTTGGGATAAAGATCCAGAGGGAGGCTTCAAACAAGATGGAAAGATGAGCTCAAAAGAACGGCTGCTTCAGGATGGATCAGAAAGACGCAGAGTCGAAAGGGATCGAAAAAGGAAAGGGAGATCTATATCCGATGGAAGAACGCTTATTAGATAGATAGAGAGCACACATGCAACAGGGAAATTCCTAAAGCACTACAGAGGCGACTCGTGTGGAAAAAAGCGATTCACGTTAATCTTGAATTTCTATAAATTGCACTTGGTGGAAACCACAGTCCTAGACAAATTATTCCACAAGGACGAGGCTCGCGATATAAAAAACTGCTTGATAAGTGTTTTAAGAAGAGTATGTTCAGTTCAGTATTCAATTGTACTCGTTGTAAATTGTACTCGGTGGGAAACACAGCGCTGGGCAAATTATTCCACAGGGTTGATGTTCTCCATATAAAAGTCTGCTTGAAAAGCGTTGTACGCGGAGTAACAAGCTGAACCTCATACGGATGTGTAGCACCAGCGCGACGTGTATTTCTAACATGCACCCCTTTGGGGAGGAATTAAGCGAGCTACATCCTTCGAACACTTTCCATGAAAATACTTGTAGAACAGACTCAAGTCGCCAACCGTTCTTCGATGTTCCAGCGAATCAAGGCCGCCGGTCAATTCCGGGTCTCCAATCAGACGGACAGCTCTACTCTGAACAGAATCCAACCAATGCAGTGTATGTTTGGGAGCGGAGCCCCAAACGTGGGAACAGTATTCCATAGATGGTGAGCTTTGTAAAAAATTAACAGTTGTTGTGGGTGTAAAGCTTTCTGGTTCGAAATAATATTCCTAACTTTTGAGAAGCTCTCCTTGCTAAGCCTGCAACATGTTCATGCCAGGACATATTTGCTCCCAAACTAACGCCCAATAAATTGAGCGATGATGCCAGGGGAATGGAGTGCCCCGACATAACTAGGTTGGGTTCAGCAACGTTAACTTTTTTAGAAAATACTGCCGCCTGGGTTTTTGTAGCATTAAATTCCACTTGGTTACTGTCACCCCAAGATAGAATTTCTTCCGGGTCTTTATTAAGTTGAACGACCTCTTGCTGTCTGCGGATATTCGACTGAGCAGCCGATGTGCAAGCGTTCAAGGTGAATGAAGAGACAAGCGTACTGTCATCTGCAAAGCTGTAGATTGGATTCCAGATCTTTTCCAGCAGATCGTTAATATAAATGAGAAAGAGAGTAGGAGATAGTATGGAGCCTTGGGGCACACCGGCGTTGATGGTGAAGGTGTTAGAAAGAAATCCGTCGACCGCCAGAAGCCTTTTTGGTGTCTAGCTTCATTAAAATACGCTTTATGATGCGCTGTCTGAAGACAACATCGGGCATCTTTGACTGCAATATGGGAATAGTAGGTGGTATTTTTCCTTGGAAATCGACAGTAGAATGTGTAGCAGAGTTCAGCCAACAAGGTCGCTCTCTCAACAGGTGTGGTTGCAATGGAATTATCTGGCCGTGTGAGTGGTGGTATCGTGGATTTGGGAAATTTTGACTAACTGCCTTAGCGACTGCCCAAAAGGACCTGGAATTGTTGGGACAAGCGAGAAGTTTGTCTCTAATTCGTTGATTGTGCGCCTCCTTGGTTTCGTCGATAATTCCTTTCAAGGTACTTTTCGGGTATTCAAGAACAAACGTGAATCGCTTTTTCCGCACCCATACCGCTCCTGGAGCGCTTTAGGGACTTCCCTGCAGCACGTGTGCTAGACCCATAAAAAAAAAAACAAGCTGGACCACATACGGGTTTGAGGTACCCGCGCGACATGTATTCCTAGCATGCACCACTATGAGAGGAATTAAGTGGGCTACATCCATCGAACACACCTATTCAAATCGCCAAATCGTGCTTCGATGTTACAGAGAATCAAGGTCGCTGTCGAATTCTGGGTCTCTAATAAGGCTCTCTTTTAAACAGAATCCGAGAAGTGCAGGATATGTTTGGACGTAGAGAACCAAAGATGGGAGAAGTGCTCCATAGTTGATTGAATTTGAACTTTGTACAGAAATAACAGTTGTTGTGGTATGTAAAGCTTTCTAGTTCAAAATAATATTCTTAGTCTTTGAGAAGCTCTCTTTACTATATGATACATGTAACATATTCATACCAAGAAATCTCCCAAATGACCGCCCAGCAAATTAAAATTAAGGGAACATATCAGAGGAACGTTGTATCCCGACATAACTATGCCGAGTTCAACAACGTTAACTTTTTCAGAAAGAACTACCATACGGATTTTTGTAGTATTCAATTCTATTTGGTTACTGTCATCCCAAGTTAGAATTTCATCCAGTCCTTTGTTAAGTTGAACGACTTCTTTCTATCCGCAGATATTCGCATGAGTAGCTGATGTTCCAGCGTTCAAAGTGATGAAAGAAATAAGTGTACTGTCATCTGCAAAGCTATAGAATTCTATGATAAAACGATATTGCTATGATAACATTACGCACTTCTAGAATAATAACAATTACAACGAGATCCTTTTATCTCAGGATGAGTTATTTTTGTTTTATTAAAAGTGTTGTTATTTCTAGTTCTAGTTAAAAATAAAATTTACTTTATAAGGGAAATTTTAGATGAAAATTGGAAAACAATAACAACACAATTTTATGAATGTATACGTCATTTGTTTAATTTTTATTTTATACAAGATATTAATGGTTCTTCTCGAATGAGAACTATTTTATAATAAAATATTAACATTACTTATAAAAACAAAAATGGATTTTTTTTATAAAGTTAAGCGTGGAGTAAAAATTAAAATCTAGTTATTACAGTGCTCCTTGCGGATTCGTAAATCATATGCTTGTTTATGAATTGTATAACTCTTAGGTTTTCATCATTTATTAAAACATTCAACTTCTATTCTATCCAAAAGTATTAAATTCCTGGTTTCAGTTTTTACTTTAAAGTTATTAACGTATAATATATGTTTCCTTCTCGCATAGCTCGCCGTAGCATTCTTTGTTTGCATTGCCGCCATAGTAAATTGTGAACCACCAGCAACTTCATATGGTGCACCAAGTGGAGGACCAAGCCAGAGCTATGGAGTGCCAAGTACCAGTTATGGAAAACCATCAGGTGGAGGAGGTTATGCAGGTGGTAGCGGATTTGAAAGCAACGAGGTAAAAAATTTTACTTACATGTTTTTTCACTTTTTCAATACTACGAGGGCTACCTTTTAAGTTTTTACAAAAACAATGAAAGAAAAATCAATTTTTTTGGTACATATCGTTTCTCAAGATATTCACCTTTAAGATTTATATACTTTCGCATGCGTTCGAACCAATTCTCGATATGTTTTTTTTCCACTCTGAAGTTGGTACCTCAAAAAACATGGCCTTGGAAGGATTTTACAGCTTCTTGAGGTCAGGAAAATCGCTGTTCATGCATTCTTTTTGGCATTAGGAAACAAAAAGAAGTCGTTAGGTGATAAATCAGGTGAATACGGACAATAAGACATTGATTGAATGTTTTCTCCGTCAAATAATTACCTGTTTGACGTGTTGTGTGAGAGCTGGTATTGTCATGATGAAGAGTGATGCGACATTTTCGGTTATTTTTCCTGATTTCAACGATGACTTCTGGCAAACAAATTGTTGTATATCATTCAGTATTAACTGTTCTTCGATCCTCTAAAGCAATGGTTGCAATATCTCCAGTATAACTAAAAAAACAAGCGATTATTTTCTGGGAAGTGCTTCCCAAACAAACCACTTTTGTTGGATTTCGTTCATCTTGGAACACCCAAATAGTTGATTGTTGCTTAGTTTCGGGCTCGTATGAATATTTCCAAATTTCGTCTCCTGTTACGATGCTGTATACGGATTCTACATGTCCTCAGTCGAATTTTTTGAGCATTTCCTTACATCAATTGACGCTAGCCTGTTTTTGAGTTTCGGTCAAATTATGCGGAATTCATCGGGATCAGATTTTTTCACAGCTAAATATTCATGCAAAATCGAATGTACTGGAGTCTTCGACATGCCTAAGAATGCCTCTATCTCACTGTAAGTCATATGTCGATCCTCTTCAATCATGTTGCGCACAGCATCGATGTTTTTTGGAACAACCGATTTTGGTTAACCTTCACGAAATTCATCGCTGACAAGCGCACGACCGTGACAAAATTCTGCAAACCAATTGTAAACAATCTTTTCTGATGGTGGTTCATTACCAAAAGTTGAATGAAGCGATTCTTTACTAAAATTTCCATTTGTTCACAAAATTGTTTTTTTTTTTAAAAATGCTTACTGTAAACAAACTAGTCGGCCAATTTCTGAGGTGCCACTGTTTTAACAATAACAAATGTCATATTTTACAACAATGGTAATGTCACATCTCAATAGTGTCATCTAGTGGTCGTTTATAAAAAGTTAAAAGGCGGCCCTAGTAAACAATTCGGCCTAGGACTACATTTTTGTTTCCCACGTGCACTGCTCTCGAAGAAATTAAGCGAAAGCAGCTAACAAGGCGAGTGATGATGCTAATGGAAGCGAGTATTTCGACATAACTATGTCTGGTTCTGTAACGTGAACTGACACTTGTCATCCCGAAACAGAATTGTATCAGGTCTCTGTGAAGATGTACTCTTCTGATATTTTCGTGAGCTACTGGTATTCGTGAGTTCAAGGTAATTGAAGACACAAGCGGGCTGTATTCACCAAAGCTATTCAGTGGATTTTTGGTGGTGTTCTCAGTAAAGCGTTAGAGTAAGGTAGAAAGAAAGTGGAAAACAGTATGGATCCTTGAGTAATCAAAAAAAAATCGAAAAAAAACTTGCTAAAATTTTATTTTAGGAAACATTAGAGCCATAAACAAAACTTTTCAGAAATACTGTAAGGGCGCAGTTTAGCCAACAATTTATCAGTGTCAAACACGGAAGCACACCTCAGATATATCAAGAGGAGCCACCCGAAACTCTCAGTTGCGTTATTTCAAAGATCTGGCACAAAAAGTCTGTCAAGTAAGAACGTGTTTGCGATAATTCATTTTTGGTAGATGTGATTTTAGCGAACCTTTGTAGTATCAGTCGATTCCGAACTTTCGTCGAAATGACATAAAATCCAAAATGAGTCACTTGTTTACGCGTCGGCTCGAGGCAGTCTTTCTTTATTTCCATCCAAAGGAGCCTAAAATGACACATTACGCGTCCGCTAAATATATTAACAAGTCGGTATCATTTGTGAAGGTAAATCATTTTAACGAGATGAAAAATATCGAAGACTTGCCAAAACCTGGCTCGGTAGGCAAAGTTGACTCCGAATCGTGTCTTTGTTTTCATGGGACCCGAAATTGACGCTGCGTCAAGGAGCAGCAAAATTAAGAAAATTGGGTTTATGTGGGTCCCATGAGATCATTCGACAACATTTTCGTGCTCATGATGTCAAATTCCGAGGCACGTTGAAGAAACCTTTGTTGGGAGAAAATCACGTCGCGAAGCGGCTCACTTGAGCCCACGATAAGATACTAGAGTGGCCCTCAGAATCGCCGGACGCTAACCCTATTGAAAATCTTTAGTCCCTTGTAAAGAAAAAGCTCAGAGGAAAGATTCTGAGGACTTGAACTCAGTTGTCTCGCGAGATTCAAAAAATTTGGAGATCATTGCAGAAAATCTCGTCCACAGCATGCCTCGAAGATGCCAGTGGCGATTGGACAACTTACTAAGGTAATTGCGCCGTTGTTAGCACACCAAAAAATACGTTAATAGCAAAAATGTTCTCAAAACACATTTCTTCAAGAATACGAGAGGTCAGGTTCTTACTAGACAGACTGAATTTTAGGAAATCTTTTTTTGATCGTTAATTACGTTTTAGCCAGATTGGCGTTCGCTAAAATTATTTAATCCATCCAGATATTTTAAAAGATGTTGATTGATAGTATTTTTTATATTTAATATTCCTGAAATCAATGTAGCTAATCGAGAGTTTCAAAGTTAACGAATTGACTGCAAAGAAGCAGAATACCTGAATTGTCTAAAGTATATTTAGTGTTGAAGTTTAGTTTCACTACAAATGAATGCCATATATGATTGTAATGAAAAACTGTTAAATAATATATCGAAGAGAAGTTACAGAAAGCTATGAGTATAGTAGATAACTTAGTAACAATTTTGCTAATTTTTACGTTATTTTCGACTCGGTTCTTACACATTTTTATTTGATAAATGTTACCCGTCAAAGGAAAGTTGTAAACGATTAGAAAATATATTCCCATTTTATTTAATTGAACAATGCAAAATTAACTAATTACATAATAAAAACCATGCAGTTAAAGACCATAATAACGACAATTTTGCTATTTGCAGTTCTAGGATCAGATGGATTGTTAAAAAACAATTTATGAAAAGTTTATTGTAAACAAAATTTTTTAGTAGCAATGAGCTCTCTAATATCTAATATTACAAATATTTTTATGGAAGCTCTTGAAAAACGTACTATATACTAACATACATGGAGTGAAAAATCTCGAGACTTTTAAAGAAAAAACATTGTTTGTGCCAAAAATCGATTTTATTTTTTCACATAGGTGAGGCATATACAGGCATAAATCTATTAAACTGTACACTGAAATTAACAACAAAGATTATTATAACAAAAATAAACGCGAAAATACAACTGAAAAGAACCAAGGATTCAGAAGTGGGCGCTCATGTATTGATGCCGTATTCATTGTGAGGCAGGTAAAAGCAAAATCCATAGAATACAACATTCCAGAGTACTTGCGCCTGATAGACTTAAAAAAGCTTTCGATAACACAGGGCAACAAAAAAATATTTTTGTTTTGGTGCCTGGGATTTTAGAGCTGATTTTAACTATATTTGGGACGCTAAATCTATACATGCAATCCGTTTTTCTCTATCAGCTCTACTTTTTTAGATACATCAACTTATCTACCAATGTGGTTTTTATTCAGTATATTCATTTATGAGAGTTCTAAAATTATTATATATTCATTAATGTAGGTACAATGGTTTTATTGTCAGTCTGTAATTGAGTAAATTCCAGGTAAATCTATAAATAGTGGAACCATTGCCTATCAGGTACCTGAACTGACCCTTTTAATCACCTAACTCGGGTAAGTCTCGTCAGTTTGTGCGTTCTTACTAATGAGAGTAGATCGAATTCGGCGTGTTATTTTATGTTAAGAAAAGAGTGTTTTTGTGTTATTGAATAGAATTAAAATGAGTTCAGGTTCCAGTTCAAGAAGAAGTTGTGTAAATCAACCTGATGTGTTTTGCTATATATGCGGAGAATACATGTTTCAACAAAACAGACAAACTATTACTGACTTTGTAAAGCGAGCGTATCTTGGATACTTTTGGAGTTAAGCTTGGTGATCAGGACAAAACGTGGGCCCCGCATCTCGTATGTAAAACTTGTACAGAGCATTTACGGCAGTGGACTACGGGGAAAAGAAAATGTCTAAAATTCGGCGTACCAATGGTTTGGAGAGAACCAAAAAACCACTTCAATGATTGTTATTTCTGTTTAGTAAATACTAATGGAATCAATCGAAATAACCGCAGTAAGTGGACTTATCCCAATTTAGACTCGGCAATACGCCCTATCCCGCACTCAGATGAAATACCGATTCCAACATTTCATCAGCTACCACATATCTCTGATGACGAATATTTTCCCTCTGATCGCTCTTCTGATGCTAATAAAAGTTCTGATGCTAATGAAACTAACAGTGACTATGAGGGGACGTCATCAGTTAATCAACGCTTCAATCAAAATGAATTAAATGATTTCACCAGGGATCTCAATTTATCGAAAAAAGCTTCTGAAGTACTGGCTTCTAGGTTGAACGACAAAAATTTACTGGAACAAGGAACCAAAATTACCTTTTACCGTACAAGAGAAAAAGATCTGCTACCATTCTTTTCTCAAGAAGACAATCTTGTATTTTGTCACGAAATTAGGGGACTCATGAAAGAAATGGGACTTTCTGAATATATTCCAGATGATTGGCGCCTATTTATTGACAGTTCAAAGCGAAGTTTAAAATGTGTCCTTCTACATAAAGGGAATAAATATGGTTCAATACCACTAGCTCACTCAACGAAACTGAAAGAAGAATATAATACCATAGCTTTGGTCTTGCAGAAGATAAAGTATTACGAACATCAATGGATGATTTGTGTAGACTTAAAAATGGTAAACTTTCTTCTTGGGCAGCAAAGTGGTTACACGAAATATCCGTGTTTCTTGTGCCTCTAGGATAGTAGGGACAAAACACACCACTGGGTTAGAAAAGATTGGCCTCAGAGAGAAAACATGGACGTTGGGGAAAAGAATGTCATTAACGACGCTTTGGTTGAAAGAGAAAAAATCATACTTCCTCCGTTACATATAAAGTTGGGCTTAATGAAGCAATTTGTAAAGGCTCTTGATAAGAATGGGTCTTGTTTTGCATATATAGGGGTAAAAATGCATCAGTTGAGCACAGAAAAACTCGAAGCAGGGATATTTGACGGCCCACAAATAAGACAATTAATTAAGGATCCTGCCTTCATAAATTCAATGAATCAAGTTGAACGAGAAGCTTGGACATCATTTGTTGCAGTTGTAGAAAATTGTCTAGGCAAACATAAAGCTCAAAACTATGTTGAAATGGTTAACAAGATGCTTAATAGTTTCAAATCCTTAGGGTGCAATATGAGTATTAAAATACACTATTTACACAGCCACTTAGACAGTTTTCCAGAAAATTTAGGAGACATGAGTGAGGAACAAGGTGAAAGATTTCACCAAGATATTAAAGTTATGGAGAACCGCTACCAAGGAAGATGGGACATGCACATGATGGCAGATTACTGCTGGAGTTTAAAAAGGGACTGTTTAAAAAAACATTCAAGAATGTCGCGGAAAAGAAGCTTTCCAAGTGTTGAGTGACTATTTCATTTCTTCAATGTTTTTTTTTGTTTGTAAGTACGACATAATATTGTATTTTGTAGAACTAAAATAAAAATTTCGTATCTACTTTTGTTTACTACACTTACGGATTTGAGTTACAATAATGTAACTTATATTTCTCTAAAATTGTATATCTTAAAAATTTGAGCTCCTAGGTACCAATGAATACGTTATTTGAATTCAGGACATCAAATTGATATAGAATCAGCTCAAAAAACCTCGATACCAAAACAGCTGTTCCCCTGTGTAATGTACAAACGTTATTCATCTATTATAGAACAGGAACATCCCATTAGACGTAATTAAAACTATCGAAAATATATATAAAGACTATAAAGTAGTCGCAAAATTAGTAGAGAGAATGACAGAACCAATCAACTATGAATCTGGAATTAATATTGTCATGGATGAAATTATAAAGAATGTCAAAAGAAAGAAGGGATATAGAATGGGTAACAGAGAATTGTATGTTATGCAGATGACGCGATAATAATGGCTAAGGCTGAGAACGCTCAGAAAAACAATATAATATGTCAATCTCAACTGAAAAAACCAAGACAATAGTAATAGCAAAAGAGCCGATCGGGTGCTAATTCGTGGTGAAAGATAAACCAATAGGACAGGAGATGGAGGTCGATTACCTGGGCATCGAAATATCTAGTATGGAAAAAATCGAGGAAGAAGTAAAACAGCAATTCAACAAGGCTAATAGGAGAGTGGGATGTCTCAATGATACCATAAGAAATAAGAAGAAATGTGTATGTTGGTGTATTTTTCATTATTAAAAATCAGCCTAGCGCTTTTAACCCTAATCAGTGGGCCATCTTCAGGGCTTAGACTTCGTCAAAGTTATACGTCCACCCTGCCAGTCAGAAAGAACCATCACAATACATGAATTTTTAAATTTTAAAAAACCAAACATTTAGCCAAACTGCAGACAAAATCAAAATTAAGTAAAATTCATAAAAAACAACAAGTTGTTTATGAATTTTACTTACAGATAGAAAATTCTTCGAGACTGGAGTGATGTAATTTTTACGATAAAGGTTCATTTTGGGGTTATATTATCACCCCACTAGTCTGGTCCATTGCCACTAACTGATTGGTTCAGCGCACCTTGAAACACCCTGTGAAGATTCATGTTTGGAAATGTCTTTCGACTGATATTTTAGGAGAGTCCTCATTTTACCTATAATTTGAACGCTGAAAAAATGTTCCAGATTTACAAGAATGCAATAGTATGTTATCGACTCTCAAACGATGGTTTATCGATAAAAATGAGGAGCGGATTTTGCAAGAGAATAACGACCTCAAGAACTGGAGTGAAACATGTAGCTAGTGGAAAGCGGAATTGGCCATTCCAGGCGCCCGATGCAAACCCAATCGAGAATGTGTGGTCATATATCCAGCAGAAGCTTCGTAGTAAAAAGGTGTACACAGTGAAGCAGCTGCCACAGCAAATTCGGGAATCTTTGCCACAAGAATACGTGGAAAATCTTATCGAAGACGCCAGGCGATCATCGACGCTGATGGAGACTGGGCAAACTACTGAATAATTAGCATTTTAATGACAAGCCTTTATTGTCGATTGATGTAAAGAACTTTTAAATAAATATATTTTTACTTGACCGACTGTACGTCAAGAACCACACACCACTTTTTTATTTATTTTTAGCCCCAACCCTACGAATTCGGCTACAGGGTAAAAGATGACTACACAGGTTCCAACTTCAACCAAAAAGAATCCAGTGATGGTAACCAAGTTAGAGGTGAATACAAAGTATCTCTTCCTGATGGTAGAACTCAAATTGTCACCTACTATGCTGATTGGGCAACTGGATTCCATGCTGATGTCAGATATGAAGGACAAGCTATGTATCCTCAAACACAACCAAAATATGGGCCTCCAACTGGAGGTAAAGGTGGTAAGAAATTTGTCCTCTTATTTATTTATTTCTAAACATCTATGAAGGTTTCACTAGATGAGCGACGCATGTAGACAAATAGCGATTCTTTCGATAAAAGAATAATGGAGGGAGAACTGTAATTTAAACCTTGCATAGTTGAGTTATATTAATGTAACGAATATTATTCACATTTCCCGCTCTTGGAGTACCATTTGCCAATTACAATAATGTTGCCAAATGTTAATTTTTTTCTTAAAGTGAAATGAACTTCAGACAAAAAATATATTAATAATTTATATCACGGTCCATGGACCATATTACTGTTTTAACCATAATCGAACCAATAAGTAAATTAAATTTGATTAGATTTTATTTGTTAAATATAGTGTCTGAAATAGTTCTAACCGTCTTTACATTGCATCAATAAATAACTTACGCTATTAGAGACGCATGCAAAAATTCTACACAATTATTCTCCAGTCCAATTGAAGACGGTAAAAATACAATTTTCGTAACAAAGGTACAATCTATGTCCCTTTATTAATTATTTACCTTTGGTTTACAGTTTTGTAAGTTCCTATGCCAGAATGCAATTTTTCTTTTGAAATTTAAGATTTCTACGGCTTATATAGTCACAACTTTTTCTAGTTTGTAAAATTAAAAATAAATAGTGATTGCTATAAAACTTATCTCGAATGGAAAGTGTATTTCTTCTCTGTTTTCTAAATTATGAACCGAGTTTGTATCTTGTGTTTTACCTCGTATAACAGTTAGTATTCAGAAATCCTGGATTTATTTACACTGTGTGACGGTATCGATAATGAAACTATAATAATATTTAAATAATTTGTTGGTAGAAATATGGTGATTTTTCACATCACTAATTTATTCGTGTGTATTATTTTGTTCCGTAAGTACTCCTTTTTAAAACATTGAAGTTAAACCACACCACGTTTATGCAGCATTAGAAAATTTTTTAAATTTAAAAAGGTAATATAATTTTATTTCGTTATAATATAAAATAATAGACTTTTGAGTTTAAACATGGCGCCATTGCATCAATCGTGGTTATTGTCACAATCTCAATGAATTGATTTTAACGTGTCTATTTACTGCAACCATTGAGGTGGATGCTGAAAAATTAAAAAACTTGCGCGTCGATTTTCTAATCCATTTATTTTTTCTTCGCCAAATATAATCTATGTAAAAAATAGCCATAGAATCATAAAAATGTATTAGGATCATATTTTTATAGGTATAGCACTCGTGCTGTAGAGAAATCACTATAACGCTATAGGAGTGACGCGTGTGCAGAAAACCAATTCACGTTGGTCTTGAATCGCTGTAAATTGTACTTGATGGGAAATACCATCCTAGTTAAGTCATTCCAAAGGGATGAGGTTCTCCATATGAAAGACTGCTTGAAAAGGGTTGTACGACAAGCTGAACCTCATACAGATGTATAGGTATTACAGCGACGTGTATCTCTAGCAAGCACCGCCGTGGAAGGAATTACGCGGTCTACATCCATCGATCACTTTCCATAAAAATACTTGTAGATAGACTCAAGTCGCCAACCGTTCTTTGATGTTCCAAGAAATCAAGGTTTTCAGTGAGTCTCCACTCAGCCGAACAGCTTTGTTCTAAATAGAATCCAGCAAATGCATTTTATGTTTCGGAGATATTACGATATAATTGCAATAGTCTATTAACAAAATTGGAATTAATTTAAATAACTTCACGATCTTACTTACCTTTAGAAGCATACTGCATATATTATTTTATAGTTATTTATTTCATAATTCTTTTACTAGAAATACATAAATATTATTTTTTCTTTAGGTAATGGGGGATACAGTTATCCAAGTCCAACTCCCGGTAGTTCCTACGGAGCTCCCCATTAACCATGTACCTGACTATAAATACGTGAACCATAAGCCAATAGAACCAGATATAAAGACGTACCCCCACCCTTAGAGTTAATGCCAGTAACTGATCGCTTTTATTAATTTATCATTTCTATATAGATTTTTCCATTTTAAAAAATTTTATAGAGTACAAATAGTTAAATTTTATTCTTACTTAGATATATAGTCGACCTCTTTGTATTCTAATGTGACCCACCCCTCCTATTTATATATTTATTTAAAAAACTAAACCTTATTGTACCTGTTCTCCTTTTTAGTGTGATATTATTCTTTTGTATATATTTTTTCTGCTCTTATACGAATACCTTATAATAAAGGAATGTAATGAATATAATTTTTTTGTTTTTTATTTTTGAAGAGAGATCTTTTTTATGTATATATTTATATTGCTAGCCAAGGTTAAATTTCGAGGGGACAGACTTGTAGCCTATTCATGAATGCTATATTTTGGCCAAATTTTGTGCGAAACAAAAATATTTTTAAAATACCAATCAGTTTTTCTACTAGCCAACACAAAAGAAGAATTACAAGAAATGTTGATGGAATTGAAAAACCAAATATTTGACCAATGAAACTGAAGATAACAGCCAGGAACTATTAATAGAGGGTGCTGCTGACGTAGAAGAGTCTCGTTAGCTAGGTCTGCGTTCGGAAGGTTACAATCCACATTTACACAAATACAATAAAAGCCAGAGTGTTTTAAATAAAAAAATCCAGGTAACCCAAAGAGTAATGGAGAGGAAAATGCTAAATATTAGACTCCAATTTATATTGGATTATTTCTAATATCGAGATACGAAGAAGATCAAAAGTGACAGATGTAATATAACGAATATATATAATATATATATATATATTTATTATATATATATATATATATATATATATATATATGTATTAAGGTGGAAATTGGCAGGGCCGCAAGGTTGAATGGTAACAGATGGACACACCGTATGGTTGACTGGAGGCCTAGAGAACATAACAGAAGCAGAGGTAGACCACAGACCACATGGACGTACGACATAAAATGATTAGCGGGACACGATTGGCTGCAAAAAGCATGGATGGAATAAGCTAATGATGATGGCGATGATGAATCAATTTTTCAAATAAAAAGTCCCGATTTGTTCAAGATTAAGTTTAAAATTAAGGCAAGAATTTATGTACTATGAATGATATATTCATGATTTTTAATACAAAATATCAAATAATAATGATTTTGTTTCTAAATTAAATAGGCGGTACGACTGCATTAGATTTACTTGCGAAATTGAAAACAAAGAACAATTACCATTTCGGAATATTTTAGTTATTAAAAATAATAATAAATTAAAATTTAACATCTACAGAAAAGATAGTATGATAGGTATAATAATAACGACTTATTTCATTGTAAACAACATAACATAAACTTATTCGCATTACACTTTTTAGTATATCGTTTAGATTCAATTACCGCCAACATCTAGAACGAGCAATTACTGCAAAGAAAAAGAACTATGCCTAACTAAGCTTTTAAGAGCATATCACGGTATTTCCTCAGATATAGCTCTTTACGAGTAGCAGCTGTTTTTTTTTCTAATACCTTCACTATCAACGCCGATGTGACCCAAGTCTTCTTACTGTCTCCTATTCTCTTTCTCCTTTACATTAACGATCTGCTGAAGTGATCAAGAATTCAAACCTAGAACTTTATCGATGACAATACGCTTGTTTCTTTATTTACTTTGAACGCTCCAACATTTCGTGCAAATATCTGTAGGCAGCAGGAAGTTCTTAAACATAGACCAGGAAGAAATTTTACCTTGGAGTGACAATAACCAACTAGAATTTAATGCGGCAAAACCCCAGGTGGCAGTTTTTCTAAACAAGTTAACGTTGGTGATTCTGGTAGAGTTATTTCGGGCTATTCCAATCCTCTAGCATCGTCATTTCACTTGCTGAGCGTTTATTTGGAAGCAAATATTTCTTAGTATAAAACATATTTCATGTATAGCCAAGGGCTTCCCGAAATCTGTGAATATTATTTCTAGGCAGCTTTCGACTTTACACCAACTTTTGACAGAATACATCTAGAATCTGAAGCTGTGTTTCTAAAAATCATATATAAAATATAATAAAACAAAACTAGACTGCATTCTTAAGATTTTCAAATGGCTAGTCTCCCTCAGTACCACCCATTTTCCCCTTTCCTAGTGGTTAACCTTGTACAAAAACTACCCTTCTACAAATGGCGATACGAATTTAATTCTTAAAACAACCTCTCGGGTGTGGTTATTTCCTCGTAATTCTTAAAGTTTCTCTTTCAGAAGGAGTACCACAGAGTTGTATTTTGTTTCCACTTTTCTTCAACTTCTATTCTGAAGCTATTTTCAAACAAGCTCTAGTCCAGATTACAACGGGAAATAAAGTGCATTTCAACATGATTAACAACCTAAGATATGCAGACGACACCGTTACTGTGGCTGATAATCTGCCTAATCTGCAGAGCATGTTGAATCTCATAGTTCGCCCCAGTGAGCAATTTGGACTACATATAAGTATAACTTGTATAAAACATATAAAAATTATTATTAATGGACGGAGAATTCAGAAGGTTTCACTAGATATGACCTTAGTCTAGAACTTCGAGTGCGTATGATAAGATGCTGCGTTTTTTTGGTACTCCTGCATGGATATAGAGGCTGGACTCTTAATCTCAGCAGAGAGAAACCACTCGAAGCTTTCGAGATATACGTGTATGCTTATAAAAGGATTCTACGGATATTATGGGTGGATAGAGTAAAAAATGCTGAAGTCCTTAGACAAATAAGCAAATCCACAGAACTGCTGCTAACTATAAAAGAAAGAAAAACTAGGTATATTGATCATTTAATGTGCAGAATATAAAGTACCAACATATTTGGCATTTATTGATCTTCATAAGGCATCTGACACTATTGAAATCTGGTCAGTTCTAAAATCCCGAACGAATGCAAGAACAGATTCCAGATATATAAAAATAATAGAGAACATCTATAAAGAAGCATCTATATATATAAATTTACGAAATAACTATCACTACTAACAACATACCATTAAAAAGAGAAGTGCGACGAGTTATTTATAATAGCCCTTGAAGACGTCTTTAAGAATTTAAATTGGGATGAGAAGGGCATCAATATCGACGGCACTAGACTAAGTCACCTTAAGTTTGCAGATGATATAGTAGTGATAGCTAATAACACCAATGAGCTACACGAAATGTTAAACCAGCTGAATGTGGTCTCTACAAGGGTAGATCAAAATGAATTTTAAAAAAACTAAATTTATCAGCCCTGAAGATACCAACATACAAATAGGAAATAACTCCATAGAAGGCGTCGACGAGTATATCTACTTAGGTCAGATTATTAAGATCGGAAAGGAAAACCAGCATACCGAAATTACCAGGCGAATAGGGGGGGGGGGCGAATGGGTAACTTTCGGGCAAGTAGGCCATATCTTAAAAAGTACTACAATACCCATACATCTAAAAACTAAAGTCTACAATTCCTGTGTTTTACCGGTCAGCAAATATGGACTAGAAATGATTTGTTAAAAAGCTCGTGACTTCACAAAGAGCTATGGAGAGAAGCATGCTTGGTATCTTCCTTAGGGATAGAATTCATAACAAGCAGATAAGGAAACGAACCAAAGTCACTGACATAATTCTCGAGGGGGCAAAGATGAAGTGGCAACGGGCAGGACATATGACTAGATCATCCAGAGACAGATGGGTGTATAGGATCGCGGAATGGAGACCCAGAGAAACAGGAAGAAGCGTTGGACGTCCATAGAAACGATGGGTTGGTGATATAAGAGTAGTAGCGTGCAAGCAGTGGATTAGAAGAGACCTACGCTGAGAAGTAGTAAACTCAGGTTGAGAAGAAGAAGAAGAATTAGGGGAGTAAAATATGATTTGCTGAGACTGGTTGTTGAAAGTAAAATACAAGGTAGAAGATCAGTTGGAAGGCATCAAAATTCCTTGAAAGGATATCCGAAGTTGGTTTAATTGCGCATCACTAGATATTTTTAGAACTGCAATTTTTAGGACTATGTTAGCCATTTGAATCGCCAACCTTTGCAAGGAGGTGGCAAAATAAGAAGAAGATTGTGTAATAGATTATATTATTATTCTTAATTATGGTACGCACGATGTACTTTTCTGTGTACATTTGTATTGATATATTTCCTTCTACATTGTAGTTCTCGAAATTTAACATATTTTTTTATATATTATTTATTTATTTTCATTGAATGGTTCAAGTGACGCAGGATAATTTATCTCTGGCGTCTTGAACCCCAATGCAAACAAATTCTTGTTTAATAATGGTTGTACCATCGAAATACCCTTTTACATTCAGCCGCGGCCTCCTGGACAAAATCCTAATTCGCCCCTGAGAGAGAAGTTACGACCATATTTTGATCAGTTTTTTTGGTTCGTTCTCCTTAAAGTTATGCACGTACATTATAGAAATAAAAGAAGTTGTACAAAAATGTCTTTATTTTTACAAGTCAAAATTTACACAAAAATATTTTACAATTACTTACATACATTATTTCTAATTTGTCCTATCTTCTTGACAAGAATTGTTTTTTAAAGTCCTAATAACAGATATAATTACTTTGAATTGTTGTGGCTGTTACTTGATGGAAATTCATAACGAATGTAATGAAAGACTGATTTTGTCAAATTTCCACTTTATTTAGTTTCACTGAAACTGTATGACGCGTTTCGCTATACTATAGCTTCTTCTGATACAAAATGATTTTTTTTTTATGGGTCTAGCACACGTGCTACAGGGAAATCCCTAAAGCGCTACAGGAGCGACACGTGTGCGGAGAAAGCGATTCACGTTGTTCTTGAATCGCTGTAGATTGTTCTCGATGGGAAACACAGTCCTGGGTAAACCATTCCAAAGGTATGATGTTCTCCATATAAAAGACTGCTTGAAAAGCGTTGTACGAGGGAGTAACAAGCTGAACCTCATACGGATGTGAAGCATTAGCGCGACGTGTACTTCTAATATGCACCGCTCTGGGAGGAATTAAACGGGCCACATCTTTGGAACACTTTCCATGAAAGTACTTGTAGAATAGGCTCAAGTCGCCAACCGTTCTTCGATGTTCCAGCGAATCAAGGCCGTCGGTCAGTTCCGGGTGTCCAATCAGACGAACAGCTCTTCTCTGGATAGAATCCAAACATGAGAGCCACAAACAGAACTTTTCAGACATACCACAAGAACGTAGCTTAGCCAACAGCCCATCGTGCCAAACACGGTCAAATGCCTTGGATATGTCAAGAGCAACCGCTCGAGATTCTCCAAAGTGTTCAATTGCGTTGTTCCAAACATGTGTTACATAAGTCAGAAGATCTCCTGTTGATCTATTTTTACGAAAGCCATATTGGTGATCACTAATAATGTTGAATCCTTCAAGATATTTTAGAAGATGCTGATTGATAGTCTTTTCCATGACTTTCGATATTATTGAGAGTAGTGCGATTGGTCGGTAGTTATTTGGGAAGGTCTTCTTGCCTTTTTTTTAGGTATCGGCTGAACTGTGGCACATTTCCAGCAGGAAGGAAATATTCCCTTTCTGTAGGATAGGTTGAAAAGTCTACAGAAAACTGGTGTTAGTTCCCTCGCACAGTTCTTGAGAACTATGGCAGGTATTCCGTCAGCGCCTGAAGCCTTTTTGGTGTCTAGCTTCATCAAAATACGTTTTATGGTACGCTGTCTGAAGACAATATCGGGCATCCTTGACTGCACTATGGGAATATTAGGTGGTGTATTTCCTTGGAAATCGACAGTAGAATGTGAAGCAAAGAGTTCAGCCAACAAGTTCGCTTTCTCAACAGGTGTCGTTGCAATAGAATTATCTGGCTGTGTGAATGGCGGTATGGTGGATTTGGTGAAATTCTGACCAACTGCCTTAGCGACTGACCAAAAGGACCTGGAATTGCCGGGACAAGCGAGAAGTTTGTTTCTAATCCATTGATTGTGTACCTCCTTGGTTTCGTCGATAATTTCTTTGCATCTGTTCCTGGCACGAACAAAGATGTTACGGTTTATGGTGTTAGGATCTTCACGCCACTGTCGGTATGCAAGATGTTTAGAAGCAACAGCTTCTTTGCATTTTAGATCAAACCAAGGCTTGCCGTTGGAAGGGCATTTCTTCGAAAAAGGGATGTAAGCATCCATACCGGCCAAAATAAGATCGGAAACCTCCCTGGCGCAGTCAGATGGGTCGTCGGATCGAAAACAAACGTCCAACCAAGGGAAAGTTCGAAAATATTCCATGAGATCTTCCCATTTAGCAGATTTGTAGTGCCAAATCTTGCGCGGTTTGGGCGCCTCTCTGTCACTGATTGGTAGAATACTCGATGTCGAAAGTAGTTTATGGTCGGAAGAACCTAACGGTGGATTTACGCTGACCGTGTAAATCTCCGGATTGGTGGTTAAAAAACAGATCAAGAAGACTGGCGAACTCTCCGTCTCGATCAGGGATCCGTGTTGGTTCATCAATAAGCTGAGTCAAGCCACAATTGATTGAAAATGATTCGGCTTCACGACCTTGTTCGTCGGTAGATATTTGAATATTTAAGCCAGTTGATGTTGTGGACACTATGGTGTCTGCAAGAGAAGCGAAAAGTGTTCTAAAGTTTGTATCACTTGGTGGTCGATAGAGGATACAGACGAACCTTGTGGTTGGTTAAGTCGTTATTTTTAACCACATAACATCAAAGTTTGGGGGCTCCAGAGCCTCTTCTCGTTGGCAAGAGAGGTCGCTTCTGACATAAGGACAGATTCCAAAGTTACGCCTAAATCGGGAATAGAAATCGTACCCAGGATAAAGATAGTTTACTGTGCTGGTCGATGAACTGACCTTAGTTTCACAGAGAGCGAGTACATAAGGTTTTATTTGATTGCAGGTGTTGGTGCACTGAATTTTATGTTCGAATTTAAACCTCGTATGTTGCAAAAATCCATTTTGAAATACTGTTCTCTGCATGTCGACGCCCCTGAACCAGCCCCCACCCGGAGATCCGAACGGGGGGCTATTTTACCTCCGAAATTTTTTGTATCCAGGTGCCTCATCATGCTATTTGGTCCCACAGTCCGGGACATCGGCACAGCCACGAAACGTTAAGCAACTTCACGCAGCTTAAGCCGATGCGATGGTATCACACCGGGCGATGCTGGTGGGATCTGGGCATCTACCGTCTAGATTGTTCTTTAAGTCGCCTCCTACGACAGGCAGAACATACCGGGGGAGATATTCTATCCCGCCCCCCCCCCACGGGTTAATATTAGAATTGAATATTTGAATATTAGTGTTGTTACATTTATACAAATACCCTAAGGTAGATAGGTAATAAAATTAATACTATATGCTAATGAATATTGATGGGAAATCATAACATAAAATTAGCTCACCCCTTACAACACAAATTGGCAGCTTACCAGAGTATGTTGCATAGACTTGTAAGTGTCCCCTTATCTGTAGATGATTTTAATAAAGAATTAAATCTAATAAAACAAATTGCTGTTAACAACGGATATTCTCCTGACACCATAGACTCAATTCTAAACAAAAAATTGAAAAATAAAGCTATTTCTTTAGTATACTTCAAGAAAGAAAACACAGGGAAAAAATATAATGTTTTAACCTATTTTGGTAACATATCAGAGAAAATTAAAAACCACTTAAACAAATATAATATCAACATAGCTTTTAGAACAAAACAACTCGTTAGGAAAATTCATTAAAAACGCAAAGGAAAAACAAAATAGATCAAAAAATATGGAGTGTGTCAGTTGAATTGTGGTTCTTGTCATAAAAGTTACATAGATCAGACAGGTCACTAGTGCTAGAAAATTTAGAAATAAATAGAATTAAAAATTCAGACATCATCTTAAGCGAACAAAAAGATACCTGTCTGGCCATGGTAACTCCCCTTTACTCAGTTTATACAATTAATATTCAGAATGGATTTCCCAGCAATATTCATTAGCATATAGTATTAATTTTATTACCTATCTACCTTAGGGTATTTGTATAAATGTAACAACACTAATATTCAAATATCATTTTGTATCAGAAGAAGCTCTAGTATAGCGAAACGCGTCATATAGTTTCAGTGAAACTAAATAAAGTGGAAATTTGACAAAATCAGTCTTTCATTACATTAGATATAATTACCATAATATTTAATCACAACTGTCTACTATTAATTTCTAACAAAGTACCTCAAAATAACATATAAATTAAAAAAAATCATTGCTCTATGCAAAACTAATTATAAATGTTTATGGAAAAGCAATTATCTTAATCTTTTAAATCATATTTGGCAGTGTAAGGATTATTTAACAGGAGCATTCGGTGACTATTATAAAATGTTTTCTTTCCAGTTATTTATTAAATGAAAAATTTGTTCAAAGCTAGAACCTATGCAGTTACCGAATAACCAATATCAGCCAAATTCGTACAAACAAAAAGAACTTCGATAGTATGTGTATTTGACAATAAACACACAAGCCCACCTTCATTATTAAAGACATGCAACTTTTATTCTATTATCTTACTTAACTACACTTTTTTTTTACAGTTCATATATAAACTTAATTCCAAAATATTTCATCCTATTCATTCTCTTTAATTCATTTTTAATATTTGTATCCTCCTGTAGGTGTATATTGTTGCCCTGCACTCAGTCTTGAAGGTCCTGTTGGTCCTATGGGTCTACTTGGAAAACTGGGGCCTGAGGGAACTGGATCTATAGGTCGTGCGCTAGGACAGCCTCCACTAGGTCTGTAAGATGGTTGACCTTCGTAGCTTATCTAAAAAAGAAGTATGAACACACTTACATGGGGTGAAAAGTCCCGAGACATGGTATGTGAAATATACGAAATTTTATGCGCTTCAAGATGGTTAGGAAAAATTTAAAAATAAGATAGTTTTTTGTATATCCTTCATGTTTTTCTTCTAATCATCTTGAAGACCATGAAACTTTGCATTTTTTCTCAACAAGCGAACGTTGCGGATTCTGGTAGAGTTAGTAGGGATACTTCATTCCGATAGCATCGTCACTAAAGTTGCTGAGCGTTTACTTAGAAGCAAATATTTCTTGACATGAATATATTACATGTATAGTCAAGAGAGCTCCTCAAAAACTGAGAATATTATTTCGATCTGGACACCTTTATTCTCCGCACCAACTTATAATCCGGTTTTGACATAAAACATCTAAAGTCCAAAGCGGTCTTTCTAAAAATCCTAAACAGAAAAAAAAATGTCAAACACTAAACGAAATTCAACACAATAAAACGAGACTGAATTCTTAAGATTTTCAAATGGCTAGTCTCCTTTGGTACCATCCATTTTTCACTTTCCTAGTGGTTAACCTTGTACAAAACTACTCTTCTGCCAATGGAGATACGAGTTTAATTCTTAAAGCAACCTCTCGGGCGTGGTTGTTCCCTCGTACTTCTTAAAGTTTCTCTTTCAACTTCTATTTTGAGGCTACTTTCAAACAAGCTCTAGTCCAGATTGCAACGAAGCTTTCGAAATATATGTTGATAAAAGGATTCTAGGGATATTGTAGGTGGATGGAGTAACAAATGCTGAAGTCCTTAGGCGAATGAACAAATCCACAGAACTACCGCTGACTATAAACGAAAGAAAAAGAAGGTGTATTGGTCATATAATGATGGAAGTAAAATATGATTTGCTAAGACTGGCCGTTGAAGATAAAATACAAGGTAGAAGATCAATCAAATCAAATTTCTGGTTAAAGGACATCGAAGATGATTTAATTGCTGATCATTAGATATTTTTAGAGCTGCAGTTTACAGGATTGTGTTAGCCATTTGGATTACCAACCTTTGCCAGGAGATAGCGAACTAAGGAGAAGATTGTGTAATATATTATTGTTATTAATTAAGTGCAATGTACTTTTCTGTGAACATTTGTATTGATATATTTTCTTCTACATTGTAGTTCTCGAAATTTAACATACAGTCAGACAACTGAGTCAAGTCCTCAGAGTTTTTCCTCTGAGCTTTCTCTTTACAAGGTATCAAACATTTTCAGTAGGGTTGGCCTCCGACGACTGTTAGGGTCACTCTAGTATCTTATCGTGGACCCAAACGAGTCGATTCGCGACGTGATTTTCGCCCAGCAAAGGTTTCTTCAACGTGCTTAGGAATTTGACATCATGAGCACGAAGATGTTGTCGAATGGTCTCAAGGGACACATTTAAACCCGATTTTCTTAATTTTGCCACTCCTTGACGCAGTGTCAATTTTGAGTCCTGTGAACACAAAGACACGATTCGTTTTTCGACTTTCGGAGTAACTTTGCCTGCCGACCTACGTTTTTTAAAACGATTTACCCACTTCTTCACAAGCGACACCGAATTTTTAATATATTTAGCGGCCGCGGAATATATCATTTTAGTCCCTTTTGGATGGGAACAAAGAAAAATTGCCTCGAATTGATGCGCAAACAAGTGACTCATTTTGCAATTTACGTGATTTCGACGAAAGTTCGAAATCGACTTATACTTTTACTAAAATGTGTCGTAGATAAAGGTTCCCTCTACCGATTTTTTGTTGAATCGCTAGAATCGCATCTTCCAAAAATGAATTATCGTGGACACGTTCTTACTTGACAAACTGTATTTTTTTTTAATATTATTTATTTATGTCAGATCTTTATTGAAGATGTTCTAGTGACGCAGGGTAGTTCAGCTCTGGAGCCTCGAACCTCACAGCATATAAATTCCTGTTTAATAATGGTTACACCATCGAAATTCCCTGTTACATTCGGCAGCAGGCTCCTGGACAAAATCCTACGTTCGCTTCTGCTTTCTCGAGAGAAGTTATTATGGTCCGTTTTTAGTGTTCCGTACGGAACACTTATAAGATCACTTCGGTGTCTGTCTGTCCGTCTGTCACATCCGATTTTCTCCTAAACTATTTGTCATAGAAAAAATGAAATTTGGTAATAATATAGGAGTTGATGGCCTCATCAGAGCCATGTAATTTTTAAAGTTAAATTTTGACTTTTTTGAAATTAGTTTTTGGGGGGGTGAAACCAGAAGTGAAAAAAAAAAATTTCTTTACTAAGTAATCGAGTGTGGTGTCAAATGAAAGCTTGTGAAAACACGAGTAAAATATATAATGTAATACTTGCGCGCACTTTTCTTTGTATTATTTTTAAAAATCGCGAAAAATCGCTGTCCACCCGCCTTATCTCGAAAAGTACTTATCAAAAAATTTTGAAAAAATTCTGGAATATTCTCCACGGGGTGTAGATTGAACGAAAATTATCACGAGTGCATTATCTGTAATAATTTATCTGGTATGTAAAAAAACAGAAATTTCAAGGTCACCAATTTTCAGTACAGATTCGAAATAAACTTTGTTGAAAACTCATTTGGGTGTGTGTTTTGTGAAGTCACTGATCATTTTATACTTCCGTTACAACATTTTTTATTTTAAAAGCAATCAACGTACGGAACACTAATTGTGCAAGTTCAACTTGCACTTGACCGGTTATTTGGTTTGTTCTCCTTAAAGTTACGCAGGTACGTTATAGAAATAAAATAAGTTGTATAAAAATGTCTTTATTTTTACAAGTCGAAATTTACACAAAAATATTTTACATTTACGTACATACATTATTTCTAATTTAAATGAGAGATTTTTTCAATACTGATTTGTAACATAGAAGAATATCATTAACATAAAAATAAAAATGTGTTACACTTCAAGGAAAAATTATGAATTTCAAATAAAGAAACTCATTAGTAAAGACAATAAACAACTAAAAATAAAATAAGATTAATGCCGGGAAGAAACTTGTTCTATCTCCCTGACAAGAATTGGTTTTTTTTTAAGTCCTAATAACAGATATAATTATTTTGAATTATTGTGACTGTTACTTGATGGAAATTCATAACGAATGTAATGAATGACTGATATTGTCAAATTTCCACTTTATTTAGTTTCACTGAAACTGTATGACGCGTTTCGCTATACTATAGCTTCTTCTGATACAAAATGATATTTAAATATTAGTGTTGTTACATTTATACAAATACCCTAAGGTAGATAGGTAATAAAATTAATACTATATGCTAATGAATATTGATGGGAAATCATAACATAAAATTAGCTCACCCCTTACAACACAAATTGGCAGCTTACCAGAGTATGTTGCATAGACTTGTAAGTGTCCCCTTATCTCTAGATGATTTTAATAAAGAATTAAATCTAATAAAACAAATTGCTGTTAACAAAGGATATTCTCCTGACACCATAGACTCAATTCTAAACAAAAAATTGAAAAATAAAGCTATTTCTTTAGTATATTTCAAGAAAGAAAACACAGGGAAAAAATATAATATTTTAACCTATTTTGGTAACACAGCAGAGAAAATTAAAAACCACTTAAACAAATATAATATCAACATAACTTTTAGAACAAACAACTCGTTAGGAAAATTCATTAAAAACGCAAAGGAAAAACAAAATAGATCAAAAAAAAATATGGAGTGTGTCAGTTGAATTGTGGTTCTTGTCATAAAAGTTACATAGATCATACAGGTCGTGCTAGAAAATTTAGAAATAAATAGAATTAAAAATTCAGACATCATCTTAAGCGAACAAAAAGATACCTGTCTGGCCCATGGTAACTCCCCTTTACTCAATTTATACAATTAATATTCAGAATGGATTTCCCAGCAATATTCATTAGCATATAGTATTAATTTTATTACCTATCTACCTTAGGGTATTTGTATAAATATAACAACACTAATATTGAAATATCATTTTGTATCAGAAGAAGCTCTAGTATAGCGAAACGCGTCATACAGTTTCAGTGAAACTAAATAAAGTGGAAATTTGACAAAATCAGTCTTTCATTACATTAGATACCATAATATTTAATCACAACTGTTATGTTTGTCTCAATCTACTATTAATTTCTAACAAAGTACCTCAAAATAACTTATAAATTAAAAAAATCATTGCTCTATGCAAAACTAATTATAAATGTTTATGGAAAAGCAATTATCTTAATCTTTTAATTCATATTTGGCAGTGTAAGGATTATTAAACAGGAGCATTCGGTGACTATTATAAAATGTTTTCTTTCCAATTATTTATTAAATGAAAAATTTGTTCAAAGCTAGAACCTATGCAGTTACCGAATAACCAATATCAGCCAAATTCGTACAAACAAAAAGAACTTCGATAGTATGTGTGTTTGACAATAAACACACAAGCCCTTAGGTACCTTCATTAATAAAGACATCCAACTTTTATTCTATTATCTTACGTAACTACACTTTTTTTTTTACAGTTCATATATAAACTCAACTCCAAAATATTTCATCCTATTCGTTCTCTTTAATTCATTTTTAATATCTGTATCCTCCTGTAGGTGTATATTATTGCCCTGCACTCGGTCTTGACGGTCCTGTTGGTCCTATGGGTCTACGTGGAAAACTGGGACCTGAGGAAACTGGACCTATAGGTCGTGCGCTAGGATAGCCTCCACTAGGTCTGTAAGATGGTTGCCCTTCTTAGCTTATCTAAAAAACAAGTATGAACACACTTACATGGGGTGAAAAGTCACGAGACACGGTATGTGAAATATGCGAAATTTTATGCTCTTCAAGATGGTTAGGAAAAATTTAAAAATATGATAGTTTTTTGTATATCCTTTATGTTTTTCTTCTAATCATCTTGAAGACCATAAAATTTTGCATTTTTTCTCAACAAGTTAACGTTGCGGATTCTGGTAGAGTCAGTAGGGATACTCCATTCCGCTAACATCGTCACGAAAGTTGCTGAGCGTTTACTTAGAAGAGAGCTTCTCAAAAACTGAGAATATTATTTCGATCTGGACAGCTTTAGGCTCCACACCAACTTATAATCCGGTTTTGACAGAAAACATGTAAAGTCCAAAGCGGTCTTTCTAAAAATCCTAAATAGAAAAAAAAATGTCAAAACACTAAACGAAATTCAACTGAACTGAAACACAATAAAACGAGACTGATTTCTTAAGATTTTCAAATGGCTAGTCTCCTTCGGTACCATCCATTTTTTACTTTCCTAGTGGTTAATCTTGTACAAGACTACTCTTCTGCCAATGGAGATACGAGTTTAATTCTTAAAGCAACCTCTCGGGCGTGGTTGTTCCCTCGTACTTCTTAAAGTTTCTCCTTCAACTTCTATTTTGACGCTACTTTCAAACAAGCTCTAGTCCAGATTATATGTTTATAAAATGATTCTAGAGATATTGTAGGTGGATGGAGTAACAAATGCGCATAGGCGAATGACTAATTCCACAGAACTGCCGCTGACTATAAATGAAAGAAAAACTATGTATATTGGTCATATAATGATGGAAGTAAAATATGATTTGCTGAGACTGGTTGTTGAAGGTAAAATACAAGGTAGAAGATCAGTTTGGACGACGTCAAAATTTCTGGTTAAAGGACATCCGAAGAGGGTTTAATTGCTCATCACTAAATATTTTTATAGCTTCAGTTTCCAGGATTGTGTTAGACATTTGGATTGCCAACCTTTGCCAGGAGATAGCGAACTAAGGAGAAGATTGCGTAATATATTATTATTATTAATTACGTGCAATATACTTTTCTATGAACATTTATATTGATATATTTCCTTCTACATTGTAGTTCTCGAAATTTAACATACAGTCTGTCAGATAAGAACGTGACCGATCGTATTCTTGAAAAAAATGTGTTTCGGGAACATTTTTTGACATTAATATATTCTTTGGTGTGCTAACAATGGCGCTAGCCAGACAAACTGAGTCAAGTCCTCAGAGTTTTTCCTCTGAACTTTCTCTTTACAAGGTATCAAACATTTTCAGTAAGATTGGCCTCCGACGACTGTTAGGGTCACTCTAGTATATTATCGTGGGCCCAAACGAGTCGATTCGCGACGCGTTTCGCCCAGCAAAGGTTTTTTCAACGTGCTTCGGAATTTGACATCATGAGCACGAAGATGTTGTCGAATGGTCTCAAGGGACACATTTAAACCCGATTTTCTTAATTTTGCCACTTCTTGGCGCAGGGTCAATTTTGAGTCCCATGAACACAAAGACACGATTCGTTTTTCGACTTTCGGAGTAACTTTGCCTGCCGACCTACGTTTTGGCAAGTCGTCGACATTTTTCGTCTCATTAAAACTATTTACCCACTTCTTCATAAGCGACACCGAATTTTTAATATATTTAGCGGCCGCGGAATATATCATTTTAGTCCCTTTTGAATGGGAACAAAGAAAAATTACCTCGAACCGATGCCCAAACAAGTGTCGATTTCGACGAAAGTTCGAAATCGACTTATACTTTTACTAAAATGTGTCGTAGATAAAGGTTCCCTCTACCGATTTTTTGTTCAATCGCTAGAATCGCATCTACCAAAAATGAATTATCGTGGACACGTTCTTACTTGACAAACTGTTTTTTTTAATATTATTTATTTATGTCAGATCTTTATTGAAAGGTGTTCTAGTGACGCAGGGTAGTTCAGCTCTGGAGCCTCGAACCTCACAACATACAAGTTCTTGTTTAATAATGGTTACACCATCGAAATTCCCTGTTATATTCTGCCGCAGGCTCCTGGACAAAATCCTACGTTCGCTTCTGCTTTCTCGAGAGAAGTTATTATGTCCGTTTTTAGTGTTCCGTACGGAACACTTATAAGATCACTTCGGTGTCTGTCTGTCTGTCCGTCTGTCACTCCCGGTTTTCTCCGAAACTATTTGTCATAGAAAGTTGAAATTTGGTAATAATATAGGAATTGATGGCCTCATCAGAGCCATGTAGTTTTGAAAGTTAAATTTTGACTTAAGGGGTTAGTTTTGGGGGGTGAAATCGGAAGTGAAAAAAAAAATTTTTTACTAGATAATCGTGTGTGGTCTCAAATGAAAGCTTGTGAAAACACGAGTAAAATATATAATGTAATACTTGCGCGCATTTTTCTTTGTATTATTTTTAAAAAATCGCGAAAAATCGCTGTCCACCCGCCTTATCGCGAAAAGTACTTACCAAAAAATTTTGAAAAAATTCTGGAATATTCTCCACGGGGTGTAGATTGAAAGAAAATTATCACGAGTGCATTACCTGTAATAATTTATCTGGTATATAAAGAAAAACAAAAATTTCAAGGTCATCAATTTTCAGTAAATATTAGAAATAAACTTTGTTGAAAACTCATTTGGGGTGTGTTTTATGAAGTCACTGATCATTTTATATTTCCGTTACAACATTTTTTATTTTAAAAGCAATCAACGTACGGAACACTAATTGCGCAAGTTCAACTTGCACTTGAGCGGTTATTTGGTTTGTTCTCCTTAAGGTACGTTATAGAAATAAAATAAGTTGTACAAAAATGTCTTTATTTTTACAAGTTGAAATTTACACAAAAATATTTTACAATTACTTACATACATTATTTCTAATTTAAATGAGAGCTTTTTGTCAATACTGATTTGTAGAAGAATATCATTAACAAAAAAATAAAAATGTGTTACACTTCAAGGAAAAATTATGAATTTCAAATAAAGAAACTCATTAGCAAAGACAATAAACATCTAAATATAAAATAAGATTAATGCCGGGAAGAAACTTGTCCTATCTCCTTGATAAGAATTGGTTTTTTTAAGTCCTAATAACAGATATAATGACCATAATATTTAATCACAACTGTTATGTTTGTCTCAATCTACTATTAATTTCTAACAAAGTACCTCAAAATAACTTATAAATTAAAAAAAATCATTTTTCTCTTCGAAAAAAAAAAATGTTGATGAAAAAGCAATTATCTTAATCTTTTAAATCTTATTTGGCAGTGTAAGGATTATTTAACAGGAGCATTCGGTGACTAGTATAAAATGTTTTCTTTCCAGTTATTTATTAAATGAAAAATTTGTTCAAAGCTAGAACCTATGCAGATACCGAATAACCAATATCAGCCAAATTCGTATAAACAAAAAGAACTTCGATAGTATGTGTATTTGACAATAAACACAAGCCCTTAGGTACCTTCATTAATACAGACATGCAACTTTTATTCTATTATCTTACCTAACTACACTTTTTTTTTACAGTTCATAAAAAAATTAAACTCGAAAATATTTCATCCTGTTCCTTCTCTTTAATTTATTTTTAATATTTGTATCCTCCTGTAGCTGTATATTGTTGCCCTGCACTCGGTCTTGACGGTCCTGTTGGTCCTATGGGTCTACTTGGAAAACTGGGACCTGAGGGAACTGGACCTATAGATCGTGCTCTAGGATAGCCTCCACTAGGTCTGTAAGATGGTTGCCCTTCGTAGCTTATCTAAAAAACAAGTATGAACACACTTACATGGGGTGAAAAGTCACGAGACACGGTATGTGCATTATGCGAAATTTTATGCTCTTCAAGATGGTTAGGAAAAATTTAAAAATAAGCTAGTTTTTTGTATATCTTTTATGTTTTTCTTCTAATCATCTTGAAGACCATAAAATTTTGCATTTTTTCTCAACAAGTTAACGTTGCGGATTCTGGTAGAGTGAGTAGGGATACTCCATTCCGCTAGCATCGTCACTAAAGTTGCTGAGCGTTTACTTAGAAGCAAATATTTCTTGATATGAATATATTACATATATAGCCAAGAGAGCTTCTCAAAAACTGAGAATATTATTTCGATCTGGGACAGCTTTAGGCTCCACACCAACTTATGATCCGGTTTTGACAGAAAACATTCTAAAGTCCAAAGCGGCCTTTCTAAAAATTCTAAATAGAAAAAAAATGTCAAAACACTAAACGAAATTCAACTAAACTGAAATACAATAAAACGATACTGAATTTTTAAGATTTTCAAATGGCTAGTCTCCTTCGGTACCACCCATTTTTCAGTTTCCTAGTGGTTAACCTCGTACAAAACTACTCATCTGCCAATACCAGTTTAATTCTTAAAGTAACCTCTCGGGTGTGGTTGTTCCCTCGTACTTCTTAAAGTTTCTCCTTCGACTTCTATTTTGAGGCTACTTTCAAACAAGCTCTAGTCCAGATTACAACGAAGCTTTCGAAATATATGTTTATGAAAGGATTCTAGGGATATTGTAGGTGGATGGAGTAACAAATGCGCATAGGCGAATGAGTAAATCCACAGAACTGCCACTGACTATAAATGAAAGAAAAACTATGTATATTGGTCATATAATGATGGAAGTAAAATATGATTTGCTGAGACTGGTTGTTGAAGGTAAAATACAAGGTAGAAGATCAGTTTGGACGACGTCAAAATTTCTGGTTAAAGGACATCCGAAGAGGGTTTAATTGCTCATCACTAAATATTTTTATACCTTCAGTTTCCAAGATTGTGTTACACATTTGGATTGCCAACCTTTCCAGGAGATAGCGAACTAAGGAGAAGATTGCGTAATATATTATTATTATTAATTACATGCAATATACTTTTCTATGAACATTTATGTTGATATATTTCCTTCTACATTGTAGTTCTCGAAATTTAACATACAGTCTGTCAAATAAGAACGTGACCGATCGTATTCTTGAAAAAATGTGTTTTGGGAACATTTTTTGGCATTAATGTATTCTTTGGTGTGCTAACAATGGCGCTAGCCAGACAAGTCCTCAGAGTTTTTCCTCTGAGCTTTCTCTTTACAAGGTATCAAACATTTTCAGTAGGGTTGGCCTCCGACGACTGTTAGGGTCACTCTAGTATCTTATCGTGGGCCCAAACGAGTCGATTCGCGACGCGATTTTTGCCCAGCAAAGGTTCCTTCAACGTGCTTCGAAATTTGACATCATGAGCACGAAGATGTGGTCGAATGGTCTCAAGGGACACATTTAAATCCGATTTTCTTAATTTTGCCACTTCTTGACGCAGTGTCAATTTTGAGTCCCGTGAACACAAAGACACGATTCGTTTTTCGACTTTTTGTAAACAACATCATCTCCGTCTCTGTATAGAAAAATGCAGCGTGAGAAGTAAAATATCAATTAATCACCAATGCCCTCAACTTGTTTAGATTACCTAGATTAAGTTATGTTTAAGTTACTGTTATTGACATGTCTCAAATTGCAGACCCTTAAGAGTATTTTTATGTGACAGGTTTGGCTATATATTATATTAAGATTATGTTTTTTGAGTAACGAATGTAGGGGGTAAGCATTTCATAGATTATTATATTTTTGAGAGCCGAGGTAGACGGCCAGTTTGTAGATGTCAATTCAAATTCTTAATAAAAGTGTCTTTACCCAAATTAGTTTTTATTTCGGAATGACTTTGCCTGCCGACCTACGTTTTGGCAAGTCGTCGACATTTTTCGTCTCGTTAAAACGATTTACCCACTTCTTCACAAGCGACACCGAATTTTTAATATATTTAGCGGCCGCGGAATATATCATTTTAGTCCCTTTTGGATGGGAACAAAGAAAAATTACCTCGAACCGATGCCCAAACAAGTGTCGATTTCGACGAAAGTTCGAAATCGACTTATACTTTTACCAAAATGTGTCGTAGATAAAGGTTCCCTCTACCGATTTTTTTGTTGAATCGCGAGAATCGCATCTTCCAAAAATGAATTATCGTGGACACGTTCTTACTTGAGAGACTGTATTTTTTTTAATATTATTTATTTATTTCAGATCTTTATTGAAGGTGTTCTAGTGATGCAGGGTAGTTCAGCTCTGGAGACTCGAACCTCACAGCATCCAAATTCCTGTTTAATAATGGTTACACCATCGAAATTCCCTGTTACATTCGACCGCAGGCTCCTGGACAAAATCGTACGTTCGCTTCTGCGAGAGAACTTACGACCATATTATGGTCCGTTTTTTGGTTTGATCTCCTTAAAGTTACGCAGGTACGTTATAGAAATAAAATAAGTCGTACAAAAATGTCTTTATTTTTACAAGTCGAAATTTACACAAAAATATTTTACATTTACTTACATACATTATTTCTAATTTAAATGAGAGATTTTTTCAATACTGATTTGTAGAAGAATATCATTAATATAAAAATAAAAAAATTTTTTACACATCAAGGAAAAATTATGAATTTCAAATAAAGAAACTCATTAGCAAAGATAAAAACTAAAAATAAAATAAGATTAATGCCGAGAAGAAATTTGTCCTATCTTCTTGACAAGAATTGTTTTTTTTTAAGTCCTAAGAACAGATATAATTACCATAATATTTAATCACAACTGTTATATTTGTCTCAATCTACTATTAATTTCTAACAAAGTACCTCAAAATAACTTATAAATTAAAAAAAATCATTTCTCTATGAAAAACTAATTATAAATGTTGATGAAAAAGCAATTATCTTAATCTTTTAAATCTTATTTGGCAGTGTAAGGATTATTTAACAGGAGCATTCGGTGACTATTATAAAATGTTTTCTTTCCAGTTATTTATTAAATGAAAAATTTGTTCAAAGCTAGAATCTATGCAGATACCGATTAACCAATATCAGCCAAATTCGTACAAACAGAAAGAACTTCGATAGTATGTGTATTTGAGAATAAACACACAAGCCCTTAGGTACCTTCATTAATACAGACATGCAACTTTTATTCTATTATCTTACTTAACTACACTTTTTTTTTACAGTTCATATCAAAATTCAACTCGAAAATATTTCATCCTGTGCCTTCTCTTTAATTTGTTTTTAATATTTGTATCCTCCTGTAGGTGTATATTGTTGGCCTGTACTCGGTCTTGACGGTCCTGTTGGTCCTATGGGTCTACTTGGAAAACTGGGACCTGAGGGAACTGGACCTATAGGTCGTGCGCTAGGATAGCCTCCACTAGGTCTGTAAGATGGTTGCCCTTCGTAGCTTATCTAAAAAACAAGTATGAACACACTTACATGGGGTGATAAGTCCCGGGACATGGTATGTGAAATATGCGAAATTTTATCCTCTTCAAGATGGTTAGGCAAAATTTAAAAATAAGATAGTTTTTTGTATATCCTTTATGTTTTTCTTCTAATCATCTTGAAGAGCATAAAATTTTGCAACTTCCCACGATTTTTGCCCAAAACAAAAATTCATAATAAGTACGATGGTAGGCTACAACGAATTGTATTAAGTAAGCATACCTATTACTCCATCGAAAGCTGACACAGCAGATATTCCAGCGATACAAGGCCTCCTGTCAGTTCCGAGTCTCCAATCAGACGAACAGCTTTTCTCTGAACAGAATCCAACAAATGCAGTGTGTGTTTGGGAGCGGAGCCCCAAACATGAGAACAGTATTTCATAGTTGGTCGAAGTTGAGCTTTGTAAAGAATTAACAGTTGTTGTGGAGTGTAAAGCTTTCTGGTTCGAAATAATATTCCCAACTTTTGAGAAGCTCTCTTTGCTACGCCTACAACATGTTCATACCAGGACATATTTGCTCCCAAATTAACGCCCAACAAATTGAGTGACGATGTTAGAGAAACAGAGTGCCCCAACATAACTATGTCGGGTTCAGCAACGTTAACTTTTTTAGAAAAAACTGCCGCCTGGGTTTTTGTAGTGTTAAATTCCACTTGGTTACTGTCACCCCAAGATAGACTTTCTTTCAGGTCTTTGTTAAGTTGAATGACTGCTGTCTGCGATTCGTCTGTAGCCGATGTCCGAGCGTTCAAAGTGAATGAAGAGATAAGTGTACTGTCATCTGCAAAGTAAATTGGATTCTCGGTTTTTTCCAGCAGATCGTTAATATAAATGAGAAAGAGAGTAGGAGACAGTATGGAGCCTTAGGGTACACCGGCGTTGATAGTGAAGGTGTTGAAAGAAGTGTTAAAAAGCGTCTCAGATGGATTTGACGGACAAGAGAACAGCTAGTAAACTGCTGAAATATGGACTTTTGTCTATTTTCAGTTGCTTTACAATAACTATTCATAATAAGATTTGGACTTGGACTAAAATGTAAATTTTGACAATCCTCTTAATACTTTTTAATAAAATTTGGCACACTTTTTTGTTAATATAAGAGCGATATTGTCCTAAAATTTAAAGGCGTAATATCGAATTGAACGGAAGTTATCCATAAAAAACCATTTTTCAATTTGCCGTAGTAAATACTTTTTTTTTTAGTTATGTACTTAATATTTCGCGCAGTTTTTTAGGCAACTTTATGACGAGTAAAATATTTTTTTTTCTGTCGCATAACAGCGAACAGAGGCTGAGATATTTAAGAAATAGTTAGCCGAAAGCGTTAAAAGGTGAAAATATAAAAATAGGAAAGTGGCCTTGCGGTCAAAATTAGACTAAGAAAACTCGTTTACATTATATTGGCACTGTTTCAAAGTAGTTAAATCGATTTCCAAGCTGTACCCAAAAATTCCCAAAAATTATGAAAATTTTACGGCATTTCCCTCCTCTAAGTGCGAAAGAGACAAATTCTATATATATTTTCAAATTGCGGGTTTGCGAAGGAAATAGTGTGTAAATAATTTATTTATTTTTTTAGATACGATCTTCAGATTTTTACCTTAGCATGGAACCCGCTAGCCCAATTGGCCACATATTTAACCACTTGTGTCCTTCCATCTGGCAACTGGACTCGATATTCTCCATTTGTCGTATCACCATCGTTGATAGCATTGTGAGAATAATCATTGCCGAAATTGTCCTTCACTGCATATTTAAAATCGAACGGTTCAGCTGGTTTGTGAGGCACGAGGAGATGGTCGTTCTAGAAAAAGAGGTACTATTATAACAATGTGTTAATATTCAAAGTAACGTCGAAAAATTTATTGTTGTCGATGTCCATTTATTTTTAATTTCGCAGATCGTAATTGATTAAAAGCCATCCATTTAACGAAGTTATAAAAAATTATAAATATTCAACAGAATGGACCAGGGGTGACGCTGCTGATACTGAGATGTTCGCCACCTAGGCTAGCTGATGAGCTTTGATATGCAGCGATACATGCATATCTTAGTTTGGCGATTCATAGATGGCACGCCCATACTTTGATGCAAAAGCGTTGTATATATACTTTCGCTGTAAGATTAATATCTTTAAATACATCATTTTTAGTTCACGGCCATTTCTGACTAGAAAGTGGCTAAAATCTGACCATAATTTGAAAACGATATCCTAATATCAACACATACAAATTCGAAGTCAGCAGGTCAACGAACATAAGAAAGGTGCACCTGGACGTTAATTTGACTAAAAGATATAAAATGGGCAAAAAATGGGCAAAAAGTAGCCATTATATAAAAGAGGAAAACGTTATCAGGATTCACGATAAATAATTTCAATAAATTGCGTGGATAAACTTATAATACTGTGGCGAGTTTTTCCATTTTTTTTGCAAAAATTTGCATATTGAGCCGTAAAAAAAAGGTTCTTAAAAAAGTCGTGTTCAGCTGCGAACAATTGTTTCTGGAGGTCCAAGGAATGATTTAAATCGACTCTAATAAGTGTTACTTTAAAAAAAATTCTCTCCTTTTGAACCACTAACATACCAACAATTGACGGAAACGCTTATATACATATATATATATATATATATATATATATATATATATATATATATATATATATATATATATATATATATACGAGGCTGGTTTGAAAAGTCCGTGCAAAAATAAAAACTACTTATGTGTTTGGGGTAAACCTTTTTTATTTTTCGACATAGTCTCCTTTTAGGCTTATACACCAACGATGTTCTAGTTTGTTGATCCCTTCCGAATAATAGGATTTGTTCAAGTCTGCAAAATATCCATTAGTGTCTGCAATTACCTCCTCGTTTGAATAAAATCTTTGTCCCGCCAGCCATTTCTTCAAATTGGGGAACAAATAGTAGTCCGAGGGAGCCAAGTCTGGAGAATAGGGGGGATGTGAAACGAGTTGGAATCCTATTTCCATTAATTTTGCGACCACAACTGCTGAGGTGTGTGCTGGTGCGTTGTCGTGATGGAAAAGGACTTTCTTGTGGGCCAATCGCGGGCGTTTTTCTTGCAGCTCGGTTTTCAAACGGTCCAATAACGATGAATAATATTCACCTGTAATAGTTTTACCCTTTTCCAGATAGTCGATGAGGATTATCCCTTGCGAATCCTAAAAGACAGTCGCCATAACCTTTCCGGCCGAAGGAACGGTCTTCGCCTTTTTTGCTGCAGATTCCCCCTTGGTAACCCATTGTTTAGATTGTTGTTTGGTCTCAGGAGTATAGTAATGTATCCATGTTTCATCCACAGTGACGAAACGACGCTTAAAGTCCTCCGGATTCTTCTGGAACAGCTGCAAACCATCCTTGCAACACTTCACACGATTCCGTTTTTGGTCAAGCGTGAGCAATCCGGCACCCATCTTGCGGATAGCTTTCTCATGCCCAATTTTTTTGCAAAATATTATGTACCCGTTCAGTCGAGATGCCCACAGCATTAGCAATCTCACGCACCTTAACTCTTCTGTCATCCATCACCATATCATGGATTTGATCAATGATTTCTGGAGTCGTAACCTCCACAGGCCGTCCAGAACGTTCAGCGTCACTTGTGCCCATATGGCCAGTCCGAAAATTTTGAAACCACTTATAAACTATTCTAATCGAAGGTGCAGAGTCACCATAATGTTTATCAAGCTTCTCTTTAGTCTCCTGAGGCGTTTTGCCTTTCATAAAGTAATGTTTAATCACCACACGAAATTCTTTTTCGTCCATTTCTTGAAAATCACTCAACTTCCTTGATTCATACGAATGCCAAACACAAAGAAATAGACCAATATGGCTGAAACTTGGGTGTGCGTTCATTCAAGAGATGCTACTAACTAAACATGACCTCGATACGCGCCGGTGGTGCCATCTCTCGGACTTTGCACGGACTTTTCAAACCAGCCTCGTATATATATATATATATATATATATATATATATATATATATATATATATATATATACATATATATATACATATATATATATATACATATATATATATATATATATATTTATATATATATATATATACATATATATATATATATATATATATTTATATTTATATATATATATATATATATATATATATATATATATATATATATATATATATATATTTATATATATATATATATATATATATATATATATATATATATATATATATATATATACAGGGTGCCTCATATATATGGAATAATGATTACACAGCATTTATCAGTGTATCAAAAAATATTTATGTAATTTTTTTTAAATGGAAAGTTCTGTATATTATTTTATTTCTGGTCCTACTAAAAGTTCTAAATATCTAACAGACCATATGTCTAAATTGAACTGTTTTAAAATTATTCTCATTTGAAATTTAAAAAAAAAGACAAAAAACTATTAATAAATACTCTAAGATTATTTTTAAGTTAACAATTGCTCAAAATGTCTACCGTTAACAGCGAGAGAATAATCTAATCTGTCATAAACAGCCTGAACAGAGTTTTGCAAAGAATCCAGGGTGATCTGTGCTACTTTATATTGAATTCTTTGTTGTAAATCTTTTAAAACTTTTAATTGTTGTGGCTGTTACTTGATGGAAATTCATAACGAATGTAATGAAAGACTGATTTTGTCAAATTTCCACTTTATTTAGTTTCACTGAAACTGTATGACGCGTTTCGCTATACTATAGCTTCGTCTGATACAAAATGATATTTGAATATTAGTGTTGTTACATTTATACAAATACCCTAAGGTAGATAGGTAATAAAATTAATACTATATGCTAATGAATATTGCTGGGAAATCCATTCTGAATATTAATTGTATAAATTGAGTAAAGGTGAGTTACCATGGGCCAGACAGGTATTTTTCGTTCGTTTTTAAAAAGGAATTAAATCTAATAAAACAAATTGCTGTTAACAACGGATATTCTCCTGACTCCATAGACTCAATTCTAAACAAAAAATTAAAAAATAAAGCTATTTCTTTAGTATACCCCAAGAAAGAAAACACAGGGAAAAAATATAATGTTTTAACCTATTTTGGTAACACGTCATAGAAAATTAAAAACCACTTAAACAAATATCAACATAGCTTTTAAAAAAAAAAAAACAACTCATTAGGAAAATTCATTAAAAACGCAAAGGGAAAATAAAATAGATCAAAAAAAATCTGGAGTATATCAGTTGAATTGTGGTTCTTGTCATAAAAGTTACATAGGTCAGACAGGTCGCTTATTCTAAAGTCGGATTTCAGAACATAAAAGAAGCTATTTAAAAAACAAAACTCAGCGTACGGTAATCATTTAACAGAATCAAATCATCTTTTTGACGATAAATTTAAAATTCTACACGTACAAAACAAAGGCGTAAAATTAAACCTATTAGAAAATTTAGAAATAAATGGAATTAAAAATTTAGACATCATCTTAAACGAACAAAAAGATACCTGTCTAGCCCATGGTAACTCATCTTTACTCAATTTATACAATTAATATTCAGAATGGATTTCCCAGCAATATTCATTAGCATATAGTATTAATTTTATTACCTATATACCTTAGGGTATTTGTATAAATGTAACAACACTAATATTCCAATATCATTTTGTATGAGACGAAGCTATAGTATAGCGAAACGCGTCATACAGTTTCAGTGAAACTAAATAAAGTGGAAATTTTACAAAATCAGTCTTCCATTACATTTGTAAATCTTTTACAGTTTCAGGTCGACTTCGGTAAACTTTGATTTTCAAATGACCCTATAAAAAAAAGTCGATTGGCGTTAGGTCGGGACTCCTTCCAAGAGCAAGTTATTCCAACTTGTGCAGCTCTTTTTCCCGATGAAAATAATTTAGAAACCCTAACAGGAATGTATAGTATCAACAGGATGGAGCACCGCCTCACTATGAAATCAATGTACGTAGATACGTATATAGTGAGTGGATGTGATTTTTCCTAATTGATGGATAGCCAGAAGAGGTGCTGTAGAATGACCTGCAAAGAGTCCCAACCTTACGCCACTAGTTTGCTGTCCCTCGAAGCTATCATCAACAGACTGGAACTATAATTTTAAACGCATTAAAACGATCGATATCTAATTTGTCGACTGATCAGAAACAGCAGCTCATTTAAAAAATTGGCCACACGTACTTATTAAAGGTAATTCTTTGTTCTTTATATACAGTCTGTCAAGTAAGTATGTGACCGCTCGCATTCTTGAAAAAATATGTTTCGAGAACATTAGTTGCCATCAGTATATTTTTTGGTGTGCTAATAACGGTTCAAGTATCTTAGTAAGTTGTCCAATCAGCTGCTGCATTAATAATCGCCCCTGGCATCTTCGAGATATGTTAGAGATTTTCTGCATTTTTCAAATTTCGCGAGACAACTGAAGCAAAATCCTTTCCTCTCAGCTTTCCCTTTACAAGAGACCTAACGTTTTCAATAGGGTCGGCATCCGGCAATTGTGAGGGCCACTCTAGTATCTTATTGTGGGCCCAAGTGAGCCTCTTCGCAACGTGATTTTCGCCCAGCAAAGATTTCTTCAACGTGCTTCGAAATTTGACATCATGAGCACGAAGATGTTGTCGAATGGTCTCATGAGACACATTCAAACCCGATTTTCTTAATATTGCCGGTCCTTGTTGCAGAGCCAATTTTAGTTCCCGTGAAAATAAAGACACGATTCGTTTTTTTCGACTTTTGGAGTAATTTTGGCTACCGTGCCACGTTTTGACAAGTCATCGACTTGTTAAAATGATTTATCCACTTCTTCACAAACGATACCGACTCTTTAATACATTTAACGGAATGAGTCATTTTAGGATGGGAATAAAGAAAGGCGGCCTCGAACTGACGCGAAAACAAGCGAGTTATTTTGGATTTTACGTGATTTTCACTAAAGTTAGAAATCGACTGATACTTTTATTAAAATGCATCGTAGGCAAAAGTTCTCTTTACCAATTTTTTATTGAATCGCTAGAATTGCATCTACCAAAAATGAATTATCGCGGACACGTTTTTACTTGACAGACTGTACAGTATGATAATTATTTTAAAAGCTATAAAATATCTTACAAGTTTTGACATATTTCGTACAAAAAATATACTCATAATAGATGTAAGGTTAATTGTAAAACGACAAAATGCTATTATGTAATTTAAGTACTGTTATTATTAATTACTGTTTTAATATACTCCTACTATAAACTGAATCTTAAAATCTGCGTTTTATGTTCAATTATTGCAGGTAACATTTTAAATTCATAATTGGACAATCGACCATAAGTCATTAAAAAGACGGTCTTTAAATTTCAAAATTTTATAACCTTATGATAATCTTCCTTAATTGTGGTTAAAGATTAAATTAAGCACGGTCAGAAATAACTCATAAAAAAAGTATTGGGGATATGAATTAATTTTGAGGGATTTTTCGGTAAAATTATCGCTTTATTGTAAAAAAAATGATCACTGGTCACGCTGGCCACTACTTTCTCCCATCTTTGTGGCAGCATATGAATACCACGTTAAAAGAACGACTCTCTTTTGAGGCTATCCACCAATCGACCCATTTTTTGGTATCCTTATAAAAATGAAAGTGGTGTACAGACAGTCCGGCGTTACCAAACGGAACAAGTGATAATCAGAAGGAGCAGTATCTGGTGAGTACGGCGGATGTGGAGCACATCCCATCCAACCGCTTCTAGCGTTGAAAAATCCCTTTGTCGTATCTTTCGGCCAATTGTCAGTAATATTCCTCAGTAATATTTTCGTTGGGTTGGAGCAGCTACACTACACCCAGCTCATCTTACGCAGCATAAGCATGAATATTCAGCTTTGGCAAGGATGTTGATGGTACACCGGGCTTCACCCATGATTTTTTGCACTTTGGATTATCGTAGTGTATCCATTTTTTCGGAATATGATAAGTACGTCACCAACTTCCTTCCAATATCGGATCGCCTTGTGTTAGTACGGCTTCATTGCCAGCCTTTTAATATAAACATTATTCAAACATACGCCCCAACCTCCGACAAGCGATATGACCTGGAAGTGGAATCTCTTTATGATACTGTTAACCACGTTCTGAGTAAGTTGAAGTCCAACGATATAAACTTAATTATCGGAGATTTTAATGCCAAGATTGGGAAGGGTAGGCGATCTGACCTCGTGGGAGAGTATGGCCTGGGAGTCAGCAACCATCGAGGAGATACACTCTATGAATTCTGTCAGAACAATGATATGATTGTCTCAAATACTTGGTTTAAGCTCCCCAAGCGACGCCTTTACACTTGGATATCTCCTGCTGAGGATAACAGCGGTGAACCTGTTAGGAATCAAATTGACTATATATTGATCAATAGACGATTTAGAAATATTATCAAGCGAATAACCACATACCCCGGAGCAGATGTTGGCTCTGATCATGTCCCATTGATAGCCGATTTGAGGGTACGTCTTAAATCAATGAAACAGAAAATACAAAAGCGAAAATGGGATATATCTAAATTGGGAAACGCCTCCAGCAAAGATCAGATGCGACAAGAAATCACCAGAGAACTCAATCGAGCAGGAAATACCAGCGGCGATGTCCCATCCTTGTGGAATGGTCTCATGGGCAAACTAACAAACGTTTGTAATAGACACTTGAAATCCGATACCAGAACACGGAAAAAGAGATGGATGACCACAGACATTTAAAGCTTAATGGAGAAGAGGAGACTGGTTAAAGCAAATAGGGAAGAATATAAAAGATTCAGTAAAGTGATTCGAAAGGAAGTAAAAATGGCAAAAGAACGATGGATGAGAGAGATGTGTGAAGAGATGGAAGAAATGGAAAAGAAACATGATATTTTCCAAATGCACCGAAAGGTGAGAGATATAACTGGTATGTAACGAAAACAACCAGCCCATGTATTATTCGATTCATCCAATCAACCTATTATACGGGATGAAGAAATCAAAGAAGCTTGGGAAACATATATCAACGAACTTTTTGATGACAACAGAGCTTCCAAAGGAAACAATGACAACTGTTTAAATGGGCCCGAAATCTTAAAGGAAGAAATCCTTCACGCAATCTATATTACACAGAAAAAGAAAACCACAGGACCTGACGAAATTCCCATTGAAGTAATCAAACTTATAGCAGAGGAAAATATAGGACAAATTGCAAAACTGTTTAATCTAATATACAGCACAGGCACTATACCAGAAGAATGGTTAAAATCAACATTCATCACAATCCCCAAAAAATCACATCCCAAAAAGTGTAGTGATTACCGCTTAATCAGCTTAATGAGTCACCTCTTAAAGGTTTTTCTACGGATCATCCATTCCAGAATTCGTACAAAGTGTGAGTTCGATCTAGATAATAGTCAGATGGGGTCCAGAAATGCATTCGGGACGCGCGAAGCCTTGTTCGGTGTCAATGTGCTCTTGCAGAAATGTCGGGATCAGCGTAAGGATGTGTTCGTCTGCTTTGTCGACTATGAGAAGGCTTTCGATAAGGTTAGACACGACAAACTAATATCAATACTACAACAACTACAGCTGGATGACAGGGACATTCGAATAATTGAAAACCTATACTGGGGACGAACAGCCCAAGTCCGCATAGGAGAGTTGAAAACAAATAATATGACATTAAGCGCGGGGTCCGACAGGGCTGTGTCCTGTCTCCACTCTTGTTCAACCTATACTCGGACAGGATTTTCAGGGAAGCATTAGAGGATGTGGAGCTGGGTGTTAAGGTTAATGGGGTTGTGCTGAGCACAATAAGATATGCTGATGACGCCCTCATTATGTGCGATAGACTGGACGGTCTGCAAACTATGGTAAACAGAATTGATGAGGCTGGACGGGGTCTGGGCCTGAATGTCAACGTTGGCAAAACCAAGTTTATGGTGTTTAGTCGAAGCCAATATGGTGATGCGAAGCTGACACTCAACAACTCACCGATAGAGCGGGTTCATAAATTTAAATATCTTGGAAGTATAATAACAGATGACTTGGATCCCGACATAGAGATAAGATGCAGAATTGAAACAGCTCGTACAACTTTCAGAAAAATGAGCACTCTTCTATGCAATGACAATTTGAACCTCAAACTGAGGCAACGGATGGCCAAATGCTATATCTGGTCAGGGTTGTTGTATGGAGTGGAGTGCTGGACCATAAAAATAAGCACATTGAACCGACTGGAAGCTTTTGAAATGTGGATCCACCGTAGAATGCTTCGAATACCGTGGACTGACTTGCTGACAAATGAGAAAGTCTTGCGTAGAGTAAACTCTGAAAGACTATTGATCAATACTATAAAGTGTCGCAAAATTGCTTATCTCGGACATATACTACGTGGAGAAAAGTGCGGTCTTCTCCAGCTCATCATGAAAGGAAAAATTGAGGGAAGGCGCGGAGTTGGTAGAAAACAAATGTCCTGGCTAAAGAACATCAGAGAGTGGACAGGAATCCAAAGCGCTGGAGATCTTTTTAGATTGGCCGAAGACAGACAAGCACTCTCCATAGTGATCGCCAACGTCCGGGCGACCGGATATGGCACATGAAGAAGAAGATCCATTTTTCATCACTAATTACGATACGACGAAAAAAAACTTTTCGATTGTGCCGTTGAAGCAATTGTTCACAGGTAAAAAATCGCCTTTCAGCGTTTCTCGGCTTCAATTCGTACAGCACATAGTAGTCCGAAAACCGAAAAGCTGGCCATAATGTGAAACACAAAAGATTCTATTTAGGGGTTTTTACCTGTTTGAATACTTCTACTAATTCGTCTACTATGATGTACGACCACTCAGGTGCATCTTTCTTACCCCTGTTTGATAACTTTAATTTCATTTCGAAGCTTCGAATACTTCTCAGCAGCTCTAGTGAAGCACGTCAAACGTCATCAAGTTTAAACTATTATAGAAAGTGCAAGAGTGAACGAATTTTAATTATGTATGTCTATCCCTGAAGGTGATTACAATTTCACTATGTTTCTGGAATTTCATATTTACTTAATGTTAAGTGAGTAATTAACTGTTCAATTATCGAATTTTTTTAAGAAAATATTCCCAAAAATCTTTAAAAAAACAAGCAATGAGTTAAAAACTCCATTGAACTCTAACGTGAAATGAGTTGGGAGATTGTTTATTAGACATTTTTTGTGAAAATATCGAAAAATTGAGTGCTAGATGTCGCAAGTTTAGTATCAGTGTTAGTTTTTGTGCGAAGGTGTGCGGGGCTCCATGGACCGTCATTCATACTTTCATCTTAAAATTCTGGAAAAGTGTGGCAAACTTAAAAATATGGTTAAAAAATTCGGGATTATGTTACAAAATTCAACGAATCGTTTAAAAATTGGGAAAATTGTTGCAACAAATAATTAACAAATTCGGGTAAATGCTACAAAATGAAACAAAAAAATATTATAAAAATTCTGTAAATTGTTGCAAAATAATAAAGTTAGTTAAACGATTCGGGAAAATGTTACAACATGTAACAAATTGTTTACAACTTCAGGAAATTGTTGCTAAAATTGAAAAATAAAATGTTATTAAACTGGAAAAGTAATTTTAAAGTTCTGGAAATTGTTGCACAATGTAGTAAATTTTTTTTAAATTCTGGAAGTTGTTGCAAAATGGTAAAATTATTTTAAAATGTGGGAGAAAGTTGCAAAATGGAAAAAAAATACTTTAAAAATTTAGTACATTGTTGCAAATTTTTCCAATTTTATTTAACTATTTACAACATTTACTCAAAATTAATGGAAAGTATTCAACTAAAATGTATGCATTGCTTATTTTTACAGAAAATGCGTGTGACAAAATGGACATTTTTTTCAAGAAAAGACCTTTTTCTACTTGTCAAATGATAAGATAAATGTAATTATTGTCACTATTGAAGCTGAAGTGATACATATATTTACATATAAAAGTCCACAGAATCCAAGTGCAATTCTTTGCAAAGTTTGTGTGCCGTTAACAAATAAGTATGAAACGAAAAATACGAAACCAACAGGATTGAACACGTAAGGGCGACCTTTATTGGGTTGAGACAATTCGCCATTTTGAAGCCCTCATTTTGTTTTTGAAATATTAATTTATTTGAAAGTATTCGTAATCAGCCGTCAAAAAAATCCATATATACAGAGTTTTATAAAACTAACTCACATTTTTCCTTTAGTTAGTCCTCCATTTTAAAGCAGCCATCTTATTTTTTTGAAATGTGAACTTCATATTCGTAATGAGCGACTCCAAAAACCCATATATACAAGGTTTCATAAAAATAACTCATTTTTTCCAAAAATAGTCCGTTACTTTGGATCTGCATTTTGTTTTTGAAATTTTAACTTCATATTTGTGATCAGCAGTCCCCAAGACCCCGATATACCGAATTTCGTCGAAATCGAATAATACCTTCATATTTTTGCTAGCTTTTCGGGACATTTTTCTTCTGTGCGTCACCCAATTTTCTTTAAGCGCTTGAAAATGGTTGTGCGATTGACTCCTAATGATTCTGCAGGTTTTTTTTCATTTGGCGCGGGTCTTCATCGAGTAATGCCTCCAATTCATCTTTTTTAAACTTTTTCAGCGGGCCTGGACGTTCTTCGTCTTCCACGTCGAAATCACCACTTTTAAAGTGTCGAAACTAGTACTTACATGTTTTTATCGATAGAATATAATGACCATATATTCCGACAGCAAACGACGACTTTCAGCATCGCTTTTTACGAGTTAAACAAAAAAAGTAAGGCGACATATTCAACGCTCAAAAAAAAAAAAAATGTTGTGTGGCAAAATAATATACACTAAACACTAAAGTCTGGTGATGGTGCTTCACCATGAATATAGCAATAGTATACCCCGATGCGATATATTACAAGTTACACCCTCTCTTAGAAATTCATCAAAATTACTCTTTACATATTACATTATAACAATAAACCCACTATTTACTGTACACTTTGAATTAAGCTGCTCAAGAACTAATATTCATGTCTATTGTAAACATGATAAATGGGAACTTGTGATTAAATGGTGTAAATTTTGACTAACTTTCCGAGGTTTTCCCTCTGGTTGCATGATGCATCTTCAGCACTCTCTACTCTTCTAGAACTCTCTACTTTTCTAGAATAGAACACTGGATTAGCTCGTAGAAGCACAAGTAAATTACTTACACTGGGCCGGGGTTCACCGAATAGTGCTAATGATCGTTTTCCTCGTATGATGTAGACCGTAACCTGAGCTTCTAGTAATGGTAATGGGGTGCTTGTAAATTTCGATTGATTCCCTGTAGAGTGCTGATATTCAGCTTCAGCTGATTATAAGATTTATTTCTTCTTGATACATCATTCATATTCCTTAATTCTAGTTGCTATTGCTCTTCCAGTTATTCCTACATATAGCGTACCATACGAACAGGAAATTTTATAGAACCTTCTGTTTTCATGCTGCAGGGAAATCCCTAAAGCGCTACAGGAACCGCGCGTAAGCCAAAAAAGCGATTCACGTTGGTTTTGAATTGCTGTAAATTGTACTCGGTAGGAAACACAGTCCTGGTATCAAAGAATTCTTGAAAAGTAACAAGCTGCACGTCATACGGATTTGATGTATTATGACGTGTACTCCTAGCATGTACCGCTCTGGGAGGAATTAAACAGGCTATATCCATCGAACACTTTCCATGTTCTTGTAGAAAGAGAACTCTCTTTTCAGTCTCAATTCCCTCCAGGGTATGTAGTGGCCATTTTATAGCGTTGTGGGATATTCTTCTCCACATTTCTCTATCCTGCGCTTCGTGGACCAGCGTATGAAGTAGTTTATTCGCAAGATGGATAACTTGGTCCACCCAACAAGACGAAGAATATCCTCGAAGGAACTTTTCCTCGAATGATAAGTTTTTCTTGACATTTCTGATCTTTTCTCATGATATGGCCGAAAAATTTAAAGATTCTTATTTGGATAAAACTTGAAATAAGTTGCTGGATATTGAGCTCCGATATAAGTGATTCGTTGGTCCGTCGTGCGGTCCACGAGATCCTAAACATTCTTCGCCAGCAGTATATTTTTGTAGCATCCAGTTATTTTCTCATTGTCCAGGACTCACAGCCTTATATGAGAATAAGAAAGACAAGACAATTGACCAGTCTGATTTTCACTTGTTTGGATATGTGAATGTCTAGCCACATTTTCTTGAGCTTTTGTACAGGGTGAGTCAACGATAGCGTAAAATTCACTATATCATTTGTTTCGGGAATGACGAAAAAATATTAATTACAATAGTATTAGGGAATGTTAAGGTGCACAGTTTAAAATTATTTTTGAGTGTACAGGGTACTTCAAAAAGGTGTGGCCGATATAACATATGTTTTTTTTTTGAAATAAAACATCCTATTTTCTAATTTACTTTTAAATTCTGCGTAAAATTTTATAACTTTTTTATAAATAATGTTATATACCAAAACCTAGTAGTTTTTTTCTAATATTTCAATTTAAAAAAAAAAATACTAGTTTTCAATTTTGTAAAAAATTGCCAGTAGCGCCATTGTTTCTGAAGGTGGAATACTCATAATTGATACGAGTGTTCTATAGAGACCAAAAAAAGATATATGTAAAAAAAATTGAGTTAGATGCTACAGGGTGTTCAAAATAAATTTATGCATTTCGACTATTTTAAATTGAAAAATCTCAAATTTTTTAAACGGCACACTCTGTATATTATTATTTTTTCTGGTAGATTTTACAAAACCCTCCAACTTTTATTAAGTATGTCATATGCCTATTTCTAATTATTTTCGATTTATTTTGAATATTTCAATTTTTACCCTTGTTTTTAAACACTTACGCTATTGTGAAAACAACAACAAATAGTTAATAATAATTTTTATATAATTTAACTTATCTAATGATTAATTATTATGACGTAATAAATGTTCTACTTGAATACACATGTTTAGTCATTTTACTATATCTTCCTCCATTTTCTTTAGCATAAAGGGCGTTATTGTCCTGCACCCATCCTGTATCCTATTTTCCATATCTACTGGTGTTGTAGGGGGATTCACATAAACATGTCTTTAATGTAGCCCCACAAAAAGAAGTCTAAACGTGTTAAGTCACATGATCGAGGAGGCCACTGTATGAATCCATCCCTATCGATCCATTTTTGTAGGTAATGATCGTTTGAAAATTCCTGAAATGCGCGGTGGTAATGAGCAGGAGCTCAATCTTGTTGAATCCACATTTGTTCCCTTTCAAAGTTATCAACTTCAAGAAGCTTGGGTAATTTGTTTTGCAAATAATTTAGATATCTAGGCCCGTTAAGCGGTTCGCGGAAAAAATATGGTCCAATAATTCGAAAATTTAATATTCCACACCATACATTAAGCGACCAATGGTTTTGGTTTTGAACTTCCCGGGCCCAAAATGGGTTAACTGTTGAATAATAATTCATGTTATGGCTGTTAACTGCTCCATTACTGCGAAAAGTAACTTCATCAGAACACATTATTTTGAATTTTTATTCATAGAACATGGTCCAGGAGCACTATGGACCTTTTGGAAGTCTGTGTGTGCACCAAAAATTTTACATCTCAATGTAAATACCATTACTAATACATATCGATAATTTAACTGTACAATACTAGTTTAATTATATAACCATAATAATATAATTCAATTTACAAATTTTTATATAAACGGAAACATTAATTATACTTAATTAGCCTAAAATTACAGAAAAGTGTATTGTATCCATACATGTTTTTTTTTATCAGAAATCCAAGAATGGCAAGCAATTTCTAACTTTAGAGTGTCGTAAAGAGGGACAAAGTAGTCCAAGCTGAAATTATATATTTATGTTAGAAAACAAATTTTGTTGCAAATCTCCTGAAAGTTTGCTGCTATTGCTCCATTCAAGGTGGTACAAAAGTTTACTCGTCGTTCAAAATCTCGGTCTTGAAGTCCTTGGTATAGTTCCATACGAAAGGGATGATACTTGTATTTTCTCGTGGTGCGATTAGTCGTAGATTGGGATGTGTCAGATAAATCAGCTAGTTGACGGTTGCTGACCTGGGGATTATCTTCAACATGAAGTAAAATCTCCATTTCTTTTTCCTCATTGGTAGTATTCTGGCTTACTACTTTCCGCTCCGTATACTCAACGCTACCACTACTATTAAACTGTTCAATTAAGCACTGAAAAAATTTTCTAGATGGTATACGCCTCTTAGGGTACTTCGCTTCGTAAACCCTTACTGCCAAAAGACATTTTTTTTCCGCCTCGCCCATTTTTAGGAAAATCTATAACTATTACCTTTATACGCGTCTTACTACAACAAATTAAACTATTTTTACTTGCTTCATAGACAATGAATACATTTTTGTTTTGTCTTGGCAACTATGATGTTATAGCGTCAGTGTTTTAAAAACAAGGGCAAAAATTGAAAAATTCAAAATAAATCGAAAACTATTAGAAAAAGGTATATGACATACTTAATAAAAGTTGAAAGGTTTTGTAAAATCTATCAGAAAAGATAATAATATACAGGGTGTACCATTTAAACAATTTGAGATTTTTCAATTTAAAATAGCCGAAATGCATAAATTTATTTTGAACACCCTATAGCATTTGACTCAAATTTCTTTACATATATCTTTTTTTCATTTCTATAGAACGCTCGTACCAATTATGAGTATTCCACCTTCAGAAATAATAGCGCTACTGGCAATTTTTTACAAAACTGAAAACTAGTAATTTAAAAAAAAAAATGAAATATTATAAAAACTACTAGGTTTAGGTATATAAGATTATTAATAAAAAATTATAAAATTTTACGAATTACAGAATTTAGAAATAAATTAGAAAATAGGATGTTCCATTTCAAAAAACATGTTATATCGGCCACACTTTTTTGAAGTACCCTGTATACTCAAAAATAATTTTAAAGTGTGCACCTTAACATTCTCTAAAACTATTGTATTTAACATATTTTCGTCATTTCCGAAACAAATGAGATAATGAACTTTACTCTATCGTTGACTCACCCTGTACAACATTATACAAATTGTTCGGCAGTCATGTGTTTTCAGTATTTTTGTCGTTCCACAGAGATTAAGGTTTTTGAATATACCCCGCAATAGAAATTTCATTTTGTTTTACATATATTTTTAGGGCTTCCTTTCCTTTATTAACGGAACCTACATAATATTTAAAATTTAAGTACCTCTCCAAAAGTTGGGAACGATTGACCTGGTCGGAATGGTTGTGGTGTACCAGGTCTGGGCGTTACTCTAGGTGGTGGTTGGGTGGGTATTATACCTGGAAAATTATAAAAAATATAAGACAGCAAATTGTTATTTTAACTTAAAATTATAAAAAAAAAAAACACACAAAATTCAACCCAATAGTTAACCTAGTCAAAAACAAATGCGGCTGCTACGGATAGTAGTTACAGTCAGTCAAGTAAGAGCGTGACCGCTTGAATTCTTGAAACATGTCTTTCGAGAACATTTTTATCCATTGATGTGCTAACAATGGCGCAATTACCTTAAAAAGTTGTTCCATCGCCTTCTGCATCAATAATCGCCTAACATCTTCGAAGTATGCTGTCGACGAGAATTTGTGCATACTTGGGAAACGGTCTCCAAATTTTTCGAATCGAAATCGAAAAAATGTGTTTCGAGAACCTTGTTTACCATCAATTTATTCTTTGGTGTGCTAACAACGCAACGGCGCAATTACCTTAGTAAGTTGCTCAATCGTATCCTGAATCAATTATCGCCTGGCATCTTTGAAGCATGCTGCTGACGAGATTTTCTGCATACTTTTTCGAATCTCGCGAGACAACTAAGTCAAAGTCCTCAGAGTCTTTCCTCTGAGCTTTCTCTTTACAAGGGATCAAACGTTTTCAATAGAGCTGACGTCTGGCGATTGTGAGGGCCACTCTAGTGTCTTATCATGGGCCCAAGGGAGCCTCGACGCGACGTGATTTTCGCCCAGCAAAGGTTTCTTCAACGTGCTTTGGAATTTTACATCATGAGCACGAAGATGGTGTCGAATAGTCTCATGGGACACATCCAAACCCGAATTTTTTAATTTTGCCGCGCTCCTTGGCGCAGCGTCAATTTCGAGTCCCGTGAAAACAAAGACATGATTCGTTTATTCGACTTTCTTTCTTTCTGTTAAAATGATTTATCCACTTCTTCATAAAATACACAGACTTTCCAATATATTTAGGGGCCACGGAACATGTCATTTTAGGCCCCTTTGGATGTGAACAAAGAAAGACTGCCTCGAACCAGCGCGCAAACAAGTGACCCATTTTGGATTCTAAATGATTTCGACGAAAGTTTAGAATCGACTGATAGTTCTACTAAAACGAGTCGTAGACAAAGGCTCCCTCTACCGATTTTTTGTTGAACTGCTAGAATCGCATCTACCAAAAATGAATTATCACGGACACGTTTTTACTTGACAGACTGTAGATACACAAAGTAAACAATATTCGGAAGTCAAGATTTTTATCAAAATGTGAATTTAGTGTAATCGAATATTGAAAGAAGTGTCCACTAAACAAATTTACGACGACATTCTTAATACATTGGGTTGCGGATTTCAAGAGAGGAAGAAACGTCATCAGTGATGAACACCGTGCTCGAAGATCCGTTTCTATATCCGAGAGAATGTCGAGGCTGTTGATGAAATGATTTTGGAAAATCTACTAGAGAGAAACTCCCAATATTTCATACGAACGTGTTTTTCACATTGTCCATTCTGATTTGGATATGAGAAAATTATTAGCTAACTGCATCTCTAAATATCTGAACGCCGACCAAAAACGACTGAGAATTACAAGCTCTAAGTTGCCATTTGAAGAGGATAACCATTTGTCCTGAGCTCAGACAACGACAATAGTTTTTCGAATTCTAAACGCTGCAAGTTTTGACTCCTAATCATAACATTTTAAAATTCGTCTATATTCATACCATAGACAGATATGTAACATACAGAACATTTAAATGCTCAACTCGTTTATATTTTATTGTTTCCAAGCGTGTTCTTTTTTAGTTTCTTCTCTGTCGCACGGTGGAATGATGTCCCACTGTGCAACTCAAAATTCCGGTTGCCTTTCAATTTTTAAGATACTGCATTAAATTTTTTTAAAATACTCGTCAGACATAGCGCTTGTACCCGCAACTTTTCTGTGAATTTTTTTTTTTGTAATTATGGTTGAAAGATGATTTTTTAAATAATACTCCTTTGGGCTAGGAACTTTTTACCTCGTACAATGAAATCTCGATAATTTATTCATGGTAATATATGTTTCAGAGATCGCTGATTACTGTAAAAATAGTCATTTTAGTGAAAATTTTAAGGATTTTAAACTATTGGCCAATTTCAGTTATTTTTAGCTTTTTTTATAGTTTTTTTTTTTCAGCTGAGACGAAGAATGAGGAATTTCTGGTTCAACAATATTATTTTAAAGTACTTAATAATGTATACTATAATGATTTATTAAGTTTATAATCAATAAATTAGATAGAGCAACCTATCTGTAGGACTTTGGATAAGACTAGGTTGAGCCGAAAAAAAAATATATTTATAAATAAATAAACGAATTATAATAGCAACTATGATTATCCAAATTTCTTTCCTATAAAATGATGAACAACCAACATAAAGTGATGATGAGATTCCCCACTTTTTCTTTATCGGCTGAAAAACATATAAAAAACAGCGGAAAGTAACCAAAATTGGCCAGTGACCTAAAATTCTCAAAATTTTTGCTAAAATGACTATTTTTACAGGACTCAGCAATCTCAGAAATATATATTACTGTAAACAAATTATTGAGATTTCAATGTATACAGCAAAAAGTTTATCGCCCAAAAGAGTATTATTTAAAATAACCGGTCAAGTGCAAGTTGAAATTGCCTAATTAGTGTTCCGTACGTTAATTGCTTTTAAAATAAAAAAATTTGTTACGGAGGTATAAAATGATCAGTGACTTCACAAAACACACCCCAAATGAGTTTCCAACAAAGTTTGTTTCCAATCTTTACTGAAAACTGATGACCTTGAAACTTTGTTTTTTTTTTTAATATACCAGATAAATTATTAAAGGTAATGCACTCGTGATAATTTTCGTTTAATCTACACCCCGTAAAGGATATTCCAGAATTTTTTCAAAATTGTTTGATTAGTACTTTTCGAGGTAAGGGGGGGGACAGCGATTTTTCACGATATTTTAAAAATAATACCAAGAAAAGTGTGCGCAAGTATTACATTATATACATATATATATATATATATATATATATATATATATATATATATATATATATATATATATATATATATATATATATATATATATATATATATATATATATATATATATATATATATATATATGTATATATATATATATATATATATATATATATATATATATATATAGATATATATATATATATATATATATATATATATATATATATATATATGTATATATATATATATATATATTTTACTCGTGTATTTACAAGTTTTCATTTGACACCACATTCGATGACCTAGTAAAAAAATTTTTTTTTTACTTTCGATTTCACCCCCTAAAACTAACCCCTTAAGACAAAAATTTGACTTTCAAAACTACACGGTTCTGATGAGACCATCAATTCCTACATTAGTACCAAATTTCAACTTTCTATGAAAAATAGTTTCAGAGAAAATCGGGTGTGACAGACTGACAGATAGACGGACAGACAGACGGACAGACACCGAAGTGATCTTGTAAGTGATCTTCATCTTTCATTCAAATTTACAAAAAAAAAAAATAACAGAAGGTTGCAGGTACAAATTGAAGGGCTATGTCTAGTGAATATTTAAAAAAAAGAAATAATGGAATAACTTAAAAATTGAAAGGCAACTGGAATTTTGAGTTGCAGATTGGCACTTAGTCTCACGATGTGTCATTCCTAGTTCACTCGCTATACTCATGGGGTGAAAAATTCCAAAACTTTTGAAAAAAAAACAGTGTTTTTGCCAAAAATCGATTTTATTCTTCAATACAGTTTCCTTCAAGAGTGATACACTTACTCCAGCGATATTCGAACCTTGGAATACGTTTCATATAGAATGATTTTACAAGCTCTCTAAAATCAGCCTCATTTTCCCATTCAACTTCTATATTTGTGCCAAATCTCTTTCCCTGGAACCACCTCTTCAAATCTGAAAAGAGGTAATAATCGCTGGGGGCCAGATCTTGTGAATACGGCGGATAAGTATGCAATTTATAGCTCTATTGGTCCAATTTCACCATCGATTTTATAGACTTATGAGCTAGTGCATTATCTTGGTGAAACAATACATTCTTCTTTGCCAAATGAGGCCTTTTTTCTTCATTTCATCCCAAAAAATACTTGCCAAAACGTTTCTAACTGATGTTTGTGTTTTTGGAGGTTTCGGTCGGCTTTCATACATTTTCAGCCACTCTGCGAACTATCTATTGGTGTAGTGGTGAATCTACGTTTCATCCATTGTTACGAATCGACGCAAAAACTCATTTAAATTCGCCGAAACAGTGCCCAATAGCGGACGTTCTGAATCTTCGACACGTTGATAATTTTGATCATTTGTAAGAGTGCGCGGCGCCCATCGGGCACATAGCTTTTTCATATTCAAATATTCATGCAAAATATGCCTCACGCGTTCTGCTGATATCTTCACGATATCAGCTATCTCTGTCAGTTTCACTTTGCAATCATTTAGAAGAATATGCTGTATTATTTTCCTGATTTTTGGAGTGACTGCTTCATTTGTACTTCCGAAACCTAATGCATCTTCGGTGCTTGTACGACCACATTTAAGTTGACTTTACCATCGACGAAGCAGATGTCCCGTAATACTTCACCAAGAAGCAATGTTTCTTCAACGTCACTCAAACAGCTGTAACTTGCAAACTAATAGACAAAATGTCATGAAAATTTTACACGAATCTTCTAAGAGTTAACACTAATTGAAAATCATGTTTTTTTTTTGTTTGTGCTGCCATCTCTCGGAAAGTCTCGGGACATTTCACCCCCTTAATAGCCCAAAAAAATACTTATTTGTAGAAAATTAATTGTTAAAATTAAAAAATATTACAACTTACCGGTAGGCGGAGGCCCATAAGTTGGAGCAGGACCAGTGGGTCTGAAGGGTGGTGGTGTAGGCCTAGTTTGTATTGGAGGCACATATGTTGGTCTTATTGTCGGTTGAGGACCTGGAGGGCGATAGGATGGTCGAGCCGGTGGGGGAAGATAACCTGGTGCTTGAGTTGCTACAAGCGACAAATAATGAATCAGTATATTTAAAATATTTAAGTCATTTAAAAAATGCACCGCTATGCTAGTGGTTATTGTTGTTTAATGTTATGAGCGATGGTGAATGTGCCGGAATAATAGAAACTATTACTGTATGCGATAGCTAGTAATCAATTAAATGTTTTAATGAAAAGTAAATGTTATTTGAATGAATGTGTTTTTTTTTGCATATTATCTATAGATAATCAGGTTCATCTAAAGGCTAGATTTGTCAGGAAAAATCAGATGTGATGTGGTAACTGCTGAGTAATCGTATAAATCGATAAATCATTATTTATTAAATAATCAAAACACAACAGTATTGTCCAGAGTATCGCATTAAAGGTTAAGGACATCGAAATCATGAAGATCTACCGTAATAATCATTTAATTACATTGATAATAACTGTTGTTATTAAGCTCCAATAAAACTAAGAAATTAAAATTCAAATATTTAGCAAGAATTCAATATTGTCTGTACCTAAAGAGAAGAGAAAAGCAGCCACGCAAGACAAGATCTAAGCTAAAAAGCTCGATAAATAGAATTAGTGGGACTTCCAGAATTACCTACCATCCGGTAGTATTACCATACTATGGATTTACCAGGTGTACAAGTATGAAATGGGGATTTTTTTTCTAAAAACAACATGTTAAATTCTGAAGAAAGATAAAAAGTGCTTTATTCAAAGTATGCTCCATCGCTTGTTATACATTTTTCCCATCTTTCGGGCAATTTGTAAATACCACGCCAGTAAAAATCTTCCCCTTTTGCTGAGAACCAATCATCGAGCCATTTTTTCACATCTTCTTAGGAACCAAAGCGCTGCTCAGCAAGTGCGTGACCCATAGCAAGTGCGTGACCCATCGATGGAAACAAGTGGTAATCGGAAGGAGCCAAGTCTGGTGAGTAAGCCGCATGGGGTAGAACTTCCCAGCTGAGTGCTTCCAACGTGTCGCGAACTGGTTTTGCGGTATGTGATAGAGCATTGTCATGAAGAAAAATGACTTTGTGTTGCCTCTTTCGGTATTCTGGCCTTTTTTCAAGCAGCGAATGGTTCAAATCGGTCAATTGTTATTGGTAACGTTTAGTATTAACCGTTTTTCCCCAGGTTTTAACAGCTTATAATAGACCACGCCCCCCTGGTCCCACCAAACACAGAGCATCGTCTTTCTGCCAAAGCAATTCGGTCTTGCGGTCGATGTGGATGGTGTGCCTGGGTCTACCCATGATTTTTTGCGCTTGGGATTCTCAAAATAAATCTACTTTTCATCCCCTGTAACTATACGATGCAAAAACGAGTTCCTTTTGTACCGAGCGAGCAAAATGTCACACGTGTTTTTGCGTTTTTTCCATTTGTCTGTCTTTCAACTCATGTGGTACCCATCTACCGGCTTCTGAATCTTTCCCATCTCGCGTAGCCGATTGGAAACAGCTTGTTGACTAACGCCCAATTGCACGGCGAGTTGTTTTTGTGTTTGCGAATCATCTTCGTCCAACAATGCTTGCAATTCCTCATTTTCGTATTTTTTTGGGGGGTTTTCCCCGTTCCTTGTCTCTGCAACATCGAAGTCAACACTTTTGAAACGCCGCGCCGAAACCATCGTTGACACATATTTTACGTTGGAGCATGTTCACCATAAGCTTCTCGAAGTAATCGGTATGATTTAACAGCAGTTTTTTCAAATGAAAACAAAAAATTAATGCTATCCACGAATGTTATTTGTTCGGTATAAATTTCGACATATTGAACACAACAACACAACACTATGCACACATTTTTCCAATTTATCACTCGTGCGCGTCTGTCACTTGTTAATGATAAAACAAAATGGTGCAGTGTCAAATCTTTATAGCACAAACTGCATTGGTGCACCATTTGTTGTCTGAAATCCGCATTTCATACTTGTACACCTGGTAAATATACATCGAAAGTAAACACGACAGACCTAAAGATGGAGATGGAATTCTTCATCACCTCATCTGGAATCCTCAATAATTTAGGATCAGGAGTGTATCAAGGGGATTTAACCTAGAAGGCTGCAGCCTTTCTTAAAAGGCTATTAACCTTTAACAATCCTAAAATGAGGTAGGTGCACAATTAACCTAAATACTGCAGGCATTTAAATCACCTATTACCCATGTCTATGTATAAATCTTACCTGGTGGTCTATAAGGCGGCGAAGTAACCGGAGGTCTAAATGGCGGACTAGTAGGCCTAGTAGGCTGAGGTCTAAATGGAGGTTGAGTGGGCGGTGGAATATAAGTCGGGCCTTGAGGCTGAGGTCTAGGAGTAGGTTTAAAAGGAGTCACAGGACTGGACGGAGGGCTATACGGACTAGGGGAAGGTCTATACGGAGGAGGTACAGTAGCTAAAGGAGGACGGGTTGGAATGGTAGCGGGTGGACCATAGGTCGGTCTAGGTGGTGTTGGGCGTGGTGGAGCTGGAGAGGGAGGACGAGGAGGTGGAAAACTTGGACCTGGACCGGGAAATGGAACACTAGGACGTGGGTAAGTATATCCTTCTTTTGGTGGAAGATAGGCGTTCTGGCCTGGGGCTATGGCAGCACATGCCGTTGCTACAAGGCAGCAAAATACTGCCGGTACCTGAAACAAAGTAAAAACTTTAAATTATAAATCAATGTAACACGTAGGCTGAAAAGTTTTTGGTCTGAAACATAGATATTGCTCTTTTCAAAAAATCCATTTGATTTTTAGGAAGTACCAAAAAATCGAATTTCGTGTGTTGATTAAACACTGTTTTTTGATGGGAAAAAATACTGTTCAAGCAAAGCAATGGCTTGATAAGTGTTACGAGGACTCTGCCCCTGGAAAATCACTCATCATTTACGGGTATGCTGAATTTAAACGCTGTCGTACAGACACAAATGATGCTGAACGCTATGGACGCCCAAAAAAGATCAAGAAAATCCACAAAATTGTTTTGGATGATCGTAAAGTGAAATTGCGTGAGATAGCTGACACCCTAAAGATATCAAATTAGAAATGGGTACCGCATTTGCTCACAGTGGACCCAAAAAAAATAACGTGCTGATAATTCTGAGCGCCCACTGTTTGGACTATTCTTTGGTCTCTGGTATGCTATGTTGAATTCATGTTTCGTCAACAGTTATGATTCGACGCCAAAAATCATTCCGATTGATTAACATCGCCAAACATTCTTTTGAAGTTGACACACGTGCGTGTTTATTGTCATTTGTGAGCAATCGCGGCACCCATCTTGCGAAAATCTTTCTCATATCCAAATAAGTTGTTAAAATGTTCTGCCCCCTCAATTGAGATGCCAATAGTGTCAGCAATCTCACGCATTTTCACTATCCAATCATTTATCACTATATCGTGGATTTTTTCAATCACTTCTGATGTGATGACCTCGGTTGGACAACCTGGACGTTCTTCATAAAAAATGCTAGGGCGACCGCGTTTGAATTCAGCTGTCCAATATTCTATGGTGAATATCGATGGTCCAGAGTCCCCATAAACTTCGCTGAGTTCCACTTTTATCTCATCATTCGTTTTCTTTTTTAAAAACAAATATTTTATCACTGCTCTATATTCAACTTTTTCAATTGTTGCAAAATCACGAAAGTGTTCTATTTCAATAGCTGCCACTCAAAAACTAGATCACGCAGCGACTTGAAAATTTAACAGGATTCTTCTGAAAGGTTGTGTTTAGGAAAAATATAATTTTTTTAAATGGTAGTAGCGCCATCTCTGGCCGAGGCCAGGTGCTTTTCTTACCACCGTCGTATTTTTTTGTAGTTTTGGCAATCTTTCTCTAATTTTTGGACTCATTTGTGTCGACTGATCGGTATGTAAAGAAATGCACCCGTTCCATACTTATCAGTTTGAGGTATATGTTTGTTTAAAGAATCATTAGACAGACTTTCGTCCATTAATCTTAACGATCCGTTAAGTTTATTCATTTTATTAACAAAATGCGTCATAATAATATTTTTATTATAAGCAATAGGGTTATTCAATTTTTAAGAGTAAGAATAGTTTAATGTTTTTCTAAAGTACTCATCCTATGGTGATAATTACTATACAGCAGTTTTATTGCAAATTAAGGATATCATTAAGAGATTTAACCGATATAGGAAAACAAGAATAATGTAAATTATTACCAATTTATTTTTTAATTTATAAAAACATAAACATACCTAGTTTATGATATGTTTAAGCTTTGTAAAGGTATTGTCGAAAGCAATTTGTCGGATTGATATTTTCTTTTCTTCTCGTTTGTTATGGCGTTAATATTTCTAATCGAAATCAAGTACAAGGAATTAATATTTGATGAAGTATTCAAAATTCTAACCGGAAAATTTGGTTTTTCTATTAGCGGTGGATCTTTTGTTTGTTATTTTTTTCTTTTGGAAATTTTTTGACGAATTTTACTAGGAACGATCAATTATACCCTATTTATTTGGAAGTCTCCTAGAATTACGCAAATTAGCATCAAACAGTAGTAAAGGCTCCCGAGTTTTACCTATATTTTACCTGTAATGCAGCAGTTCAAAAACGTTATTGGAATACCATCTGGTATTAGTCTAATATTCTCAATCTCCTATGTTTGAATACAACGACCCTTTTTTGTTGCTTGAGGCTAAATAGTCTGAAATAGTTCTGGCCAGTGATAGTGCGCCTGGGCGTATACGTATTATTTGCGAATAGTATGAATGAAACAATTTTATAATTTTAAAAAACTAATTTGAATGAAATAAACTCGCACTAAACAAAAATAACCTGTCAAGTGAAAGTTGGACTTTCGCAATTAGTGTTCCATACATTAATTGCTTTTAAAATAAAAATTTGTGTTACAGAAGTATAAAGCGGTCAGCGACTTCACAAAACACACCCCAAGTAAATTTTCAAAAAAGTTTTTTTTTTCCGATCTTTACTGAAAACTGATGACTAAAATTTTTTTTATATATACCAGGTAAATTATTAAAGGTAATGCACTCTTGATAATCTTCGTTTAACCTATACCCTGTGGAGGATATTCCAGAATTTTTTCAAAATTTTTTGATCAGTACTTTTCGAGATAAGATGGAGGGACAGCGATTTTTCGCGATTTTTTAAAAATAATACAAAGAAAAGTGTGCGCAAGTATTATATTATATATTTTTTTTAACTCGTGTTTGTACAAACTTCCATTTGACATCCTACTCGATGACCTGGTAACTTTTATTTTTTCACTTCCGATTTCACCCTCCAAAACTAACACCTTAAGTCAAAATTTAACTTTCAAAACTACACGACTCTGATGAGGCCATCAATTCCTATATCAGTACCAAATTTCAACTTTCTATGTCAAATAGTTTCGGAGAAAATCGGTTGTGACAGACGGACAGACATCAAACTGATCTTATAAGTGTTCATACGGAACACTAAAAACTTACAAATGAGGAAGTCAAACAACAATGAAAAAAGTATTACCAATCTTCTATCACATGTTTGTAAAACTCTCATTGTCCGACACATTCATAATTCTCTCTTAACGCTGTCTTTTGAAAATCTTACAATCTTATAGCATAAATTTAAAACCTTCTTATGTTTATTTTCATTGCAAGCAAAATAATATAAATATTTAAAATTATTATTTATATGATAAACGCGTAAATAAAATTCTTTGACATTGCAAAGAAAACTAAGGTTAGGACTTCCTGTGCAAACGTAGAATAAGTGTTTTTTTTTTTTTCTTATTTTTATCTTAATATCAACTGTATACTAAAATTATATATCTGAAAGTGCTTAATTTACGTATGGCCAGGGTGCTATTTGTCTAATTTCTTTTTAAATTTCGTATTAATGGGAATTTTTCCCTACTTTTTAAATTACTTCAATCTAAGCTATATTCTGCAAATAGCACCCTGCGCGACAAAATTTTATGTATCATGAAAGGAAAAACGGATCCGAAACTGTTATTTAGCTCGAAAGAATTGTAAAATTGGATTTTTTCCCTTTCCCTCTGATGCTCTTACCTGACAAACACGCCTTAGAGAAATATTCCTGTTATGTATAACGTTCCAATAATGAAGTCTGTGAGCCATACTCTTAATATCTGGAAACGTTTAATTAATTTATATATTCAAACTTTAATTATTTAAATTTAAATGGACGGTGTTCCCGCCACTGCCGTATTTAGTTCCTCAACCTTACGAAAGTGTCGCTCTTTTTGGGGAGCCAATACTCTACTGAGTTTCTTATCTATGTAATGTAAACAAATCGAATTATATGTCTAAGTGTCCAGCTAATCCAAGAATTTGTCATCTCGGAAGAAGTAGAATTAAAAACGATTAAAATTAAAACCTCGAATAAAAGATTTTCAAAAATAGTTTCTAATAATTATTTATGAATTAAAGGACGCAGGGGCATTAAAATAACCCAGGAAGCAAATTGGAATGTATGTAGCTAATAAAATAGTAAACCTCACGTACAAACAATAATAAATAAAATAATTGACGATTTACCGGTATTTAACCTGTAATACATTGGCTGACTATTAAAAACCTGTTTAAAATTTATTAATAATTTACAATGATAATTTCACTGCCGCTTCCCCATAATGCAAATGCAGAAATTAATTTAATGATATTCCACTTGTTTTTATTTACCGATTCGTATTTCGAGATAGAATTTCTTGCATTGCATCGCAAAAAAAAAACAGCGGCGTCGCTGGTAAGCAACACGTTTCTTATTTTGATTCCAATTTTTTTACCAAGATGACTAATGTAGAGCTCCTGTGTTATTATTCCATCTCAATTTCATATTTTACAGCTATATCTATAGCTCAGTTGCCAGGAGTTTTTTCTTCTTCTTCTTCCACGTACTGTAGGCCTCAGGCCTGTAGTTTCCAACTCATCAGTTTTCTTGAGATGTTGATGTCCATGATTCGAGCCATCTCTTTGGAGGTCTTCTCATTGGTCGTCGTGTCCATGGTTTACCATCTCGCGCGATTCTCGCTAGTCTCTCCTCAGTCATTCTCTCCACGGGATCTCGCCAAGCTCTTCTACGTTTACGTCCCCATCTGATTATGTCTTCCACTTCGTATTCATGTCTTATGTCTGTGTTTCTTTTCCTATGTCTTAGTGTGTATCCTAAAATGTTTCTGAGTATTTTCATCTCTGTTGTTCGAAGAATGCTTTTTGTTCTTTTATTGTCTGCTCTTGTTTCCATAGCGTATATTAGTGTGGGCCTGACACATGTTTTGTATATCCTTACTTTTGCCTTTTTATTCATAAAGGCATTGTTCCAGATGATATCCCGAAGTGCGCCTGATATTCGGCTGGCTTTGTTTGCTTGGTCCTTCACTTCATTTGTTCTGTTTTGGCATAAGGGGATTTGTATGCCCAAGTAGTTAAATGACATGACTTGTTCTATTGTTTTGTTTTCCAGAGCAAGTGTGCATCTTATTGGCTCTTTAGATATAACGAGGGTTTTGGTTTTTCGTGTTGGATACCTGCATGTTGAGGGCTTTAGCTTTTGTGTAGAATAAGTGCAGAAGCCGCTGTAAGTCGTCTTCGTTCTCTGCCATGATCACAGCGTCGTCTGCACAACAGACAATGTTGATTTTACCCGTTATAAGTGAATATCCTTCCTCCATGTCTCTGATATGGGTTATTATCTCGTCCATTATTAAGTTGAACAGTTGCGGGCTTAAAGAGTCCCCCTGTCGGATTTCGGTTGGCGTCTGTATTTTCTCTGTCACTTTTAGATTAACTAAGATGTGAGTGCCTGTATTGTGGTTTAGTTGTTTTATGATGTCTATTATGTTTTTTGGCACATGTTTTCTTTTTAGGATATCAACCACACGTTTTAGTCTTACTCTGTCAAATGCTTTAGTGAGGTCTATAAAGCACATAAATGCGGGTTTTCCGTATTCTATGGCCTTCTCTACTACTTGTCTGACTATGATAATGGCATCTACGATTGACCTAATTTTTCTGAAGCCTTGTTGTTCTTTCGATATGTTTACATGCTCACTTATTATTGCTTCTATGATCTTTGTAAAGAGCTTTATGGTTGAGCTTAACAGAGTTATACCTCTATAGTTTTCTGGTAATTTCTTGTCTTCTTTCTTGAATATAGGAATGGTTATGCTTTTTCTCCATTCATTAGGGACTTCTTTGGTTGATACTATTTTATTGAATAGCTTTGTAAGTTCTGCCATTAATTGTTGCCCTCCATATTTCAGTAGTCCATTTGGTATGTTATCTAGCCCGGATACTCTCCTGTTTTTAATCTTTTTTGCGTATTCTATCGTCATTTTACCCAGTATCTCTAAGGGTTCTTCGATTTTCTCATCTTCCTCCTCATCCTCGTCTTCTCTTTCGGGTGCATCTGCGTATAACTGCTCAAAGTAGATTTTCCAGCGGGTCTCATCGATTTGCTGTGTTTGTATGTACTCCACGACTTCGAGTTTCTTTCTTCTTATCATTCTCCACACTTTCTTTTGTGCTCCGTATAGGTCATGTTCCATCTCGGAGGTGAATCCTTCCCAAAAGTTTCGTTTTATTTCTCTAATTTCTGCGTTGACTCTGTTTCTTGTTTGGGTGTAATGGTTCTTTTCTTCTGGTGTTTTGTTGTTCCTGGATCTCAAGTATGCCTCCCGTTTTTCTTCTTAGCCAGTACTTTCACTTCCGGTGTATACCATTGTTTGTTTCGAGGGTTTTTGTTTACTCCTACTTTTCTTAGGCCTAACGCCTCAACAGCTGCATGAGTAATATTTGACGTTATTTTTTTTCATCTCTCATTAAATGTTAACAGGCTGCATTTTGGCATACAAGTAGTTTTTGGACGTAGAATACGATAAAAAAAAGTTTGCTAAAGTTTAATGTACGCTAAGTCCACAAAATCCAAAATAAAATAAAACATTCGGTTTTTCGATAATATCTTGAAAAATATAAAAAGATATCGAAAAGCTAATAGCCCAACATGAAAGAGCGGGAAATTTTATAAAAAAGTAGTGTATAGATTTTTATTAGCGTGAGAATTTATTAAAAATTCGGATAGATGATTCAGCGCAAACAGGTTAATTTGAAAGTCTACGTGCACCGTTTGAAGGTTAATTGATATTATTTGTTTTCAAAGTGTAAAAAAAAATAAAAAATAGTTTTTTTGAAGAGGACACTTTCAGCTTTCCGATGATATTAATAAGTTTTATTTTTGTTGCTTTATAATTTGTAAAACTTAAAACGAAATTTTTGTTTGTTTGATTTTAACGGGCATACAGTAAATTAAAAATATTTAATAAAATATAGTATTGAAAAAAAATCCTTCTGCATACATCATTATTATACCTTAAGTTTCAATATAAGAATAATTAAAAATATCTGCATTGTCTGTGTTATTTAAAACTTGAGTTCTAAAATATGAAAATTTGCCTGCTATAGTGCGCTGCCGGCAATGTTACGTTCAAAAGAATACGAGATGGTCAAAAAAAGTCGGACCATTTTTTTATTTACAGTTAAAAGTATTCTTGATATCAGAAAATTATTTGAAACTTAAAAAAACTTTCCCTTTTTTTATAATTTTGCTCTTAAAGAAGTGTTCATTATAAACGTTTTTTTTTGTTATTATTAATCATAAAACTTAAAGTAAAAAAAAAATATTTAAAAGTAGAAAATGAAAGATAAAAGCCTAAGCTTTAAGTATAAAGTATTTATATTTCATTTAAACATCCAGGCATAAAAAAACAGTTATTGAAACCACAAAAATTCTAAATTACTAGAAGGAATTTTGTTAATTTATATTGTTAAATAAACTTTTAAATGAAAAATAATTAACTTTAAGTGCAAATTAAATGTTGGTTGCTGTTTAGTGAAATGAACTGTTACCTACTCTTCCATCATTACAAGATAATAGTGATGATGAAAATTGTGAACAAATTAAAGAAGAAGAAAGTGACTAAAAAATAATGTTTATTATTTTGTAAATATTTCTGTTATACATTTTTTGTAATTTATTCTTTATTTTATTGTATTTTATTTATACAATTATTATTAAATATATTCATTTTTTATATAAATAAATATATTTTCATTTATTTTGGATCACCCATTTTAAATTTTTTAAATCTGTCCTCAGATTCTTAATCAGCACCCCAAAAAACCCCTCAGTAGACACTTTAAAAAAGAAATTAAAAAATTAAATAAATTACGTACTCTCTGGCCGACATATTGGATCCGCCATTTTGAATTTTCAAATCCGTCATCTGATTCTTAATCAGCACCCCGAGAAACCCCTTAGAAGCCAATTTCGAAATGATTAGAGGTATACAGAAACGTTAATTTAATCATAAATGAGGTTGGAAGCATGATTCCCACTACAACTGAAGGGGTTGAACCAGCCATTTTATTTTAAATATTTTTTTATTAAATTATGACAAAACTAAACAAAAATAATCTATATACTATTTTTTTACAAAATTTCCCATTCTTTCACCTGATGCTATCAATCGATATATTTTTTTTTATTTTTCGAGATATTTGCGAAAAACCGAATTTTTCATTTTATTTTCTATTTTGTAGGGTAAGCGTACACTTTAGAGCAGCAAGCTTTTTTTTATCGTATTCTACGTCCAAAAAACTACCTGCATGCCAAAATGCAGCCTGTTAACATGCTACTAATAGAATCACTAAGAATTCATGAATTTCGCTCACCTTCAATTTGACTATTCTCTTTTCATCTGTAATGTGCAACTTTTATTTTTTTTTTTAAATAAAACTAGTCCCTTCGTTTATTGACTTTTCTCAGTTTTTCTGGTTTGGGAAATGTTTTTTAAAACACACAAATCTTATTTCTTTTGGAATCCGTTTTCGATAATTCAATGTATTAACTGAAGGTAGATCATAATATGATATAATTGCGGTATATGCTCAAGCTTTGTCTATCTATGGCGTTGGTTCCCAACCGGTGGGTCGTGTCTCACAAGGAGTGGCCTTGGTTTTTTTTGGGGGGTCGCCGGTTATTAATTTTAAAAACCGAAATTAAATTTTAAAATTTAAAGGTAGTTGTTAAAAGGTTAATAATTTATTTATGCTTGGCAACACACGAGATATGCTACGTAATCAGTGGACGGCTGGCGCAGGCAGCTCTCCTTATGCCTGGCGAAATCCGACCGGGGCAAGCCAGCCGGGTAATCTGCAGTGATCGTTGCCTCTCGAAGAAACGTGTAAAAGAGAAAAATTTCGAGATGGACAGCTTGACGTTCCGCCGAGCTGAGAATAATCGGGAAAGTACTCCCAACTTCAGCAATGCTTGGATCGAGATCGGGCTTTCAGTCAATAGTTAAAGAGCTTGCACCCCATGCAAAGGGACTGCACTGCATGATTCAACGATTTATCCTTGCTACCAAGACTCTTCCAAACCCAATAACCACCTTCAAGCCCTTGAATCTAAAATACAACGTTATTTCCCGGAGTTATCTGAACAAGAAGCTGCATTAGTACGAAACCCATTTCAGGTATCTTTGGATGTTACTGACATTCTCGATGAAGGATGAATTTTTGGAGCTGCAAAATGAGTCCTCAGAGCGTGATTTATTTCAGAAAAAATCGTTATCTCAATTTTGGTATGCGATGCGTCATTCGTATCTTGAAGTTTCTATCCTTTCTTTTCGAATATTAGTGCCATTTGCTTCTACTTACCTCTGCGAAAGTGAATTTTCAACTTTTCTACAGACAAAAGCCAGGAATAGCTGGACATTAATAATTAATATATATATATATATATATATATATATATATATATATATATATATATATATATATTTGTATATATGTATATATATATATATATATAATATATATATATATATATATATATATATATATATATATATATATATATATATATTTGTATATATGTATATATATATATATATATATATATATATATATATATATATATATATATATATATATATATTTGTATATATGTATATATATATATATATATATATATATATATATATATATATATATATATATATATGTATATATATATATATATATATATATATATATATATATTTGTATATATGTATATATATATATATATATATATATATATATATATATATATATTTGTATATATGTATATATATATATATATATATATATATATATATATATATATATATATATATATATATATATAGGAAAATTCACAATATTGTGAGGGTAGCGGTCAAAAGATTTTGGCCAAATAAAACTCTTAGTTAATAGTCTAGCTTTCGGAATATATTTCTTCCTTCATCAGGACACTCTACAAGTAAAATGGACAGTAAATTTGTGCTAATTAATGAAGCAGATGGTAAAAAAACTAATTGGTATCACTGAACAGAGAAATTATAGTATTAAACTTACTTAACATGAGTTATCTTCCAGGATAAGCATTGTTCAATCAAAAACAACTTGTAAAAACAATTTTATACTAAAAACTAAAAGACTACATATTTAAAACTTGTTAAAAAATTTTTACATTTTCTTAATCATTACTAGTGAAACATGTGGTTTCAGGAACCGAAAAAGTGAGAGAGATTAGAAAAATCCCGGCATTTTTTGACATTTGGCAGACAGTTCGCGTCTGCGTATTGTACCACAAGGGGCTCAACTATGAACTTTACGAGGGAGTAATCATAATTATAAAAATCTTTTATTTTATTTGGTTTTTATTTTATTAAAAAACATTTTTTCAAAAGGAACCTGTTTAATAATTGTTTATTTGGAAGGACTAGTGGTCAACAGGGGGGGAATCTGGAGAGGTAGATAGCTGTAGTAAGTAAGAGTACACGACGCTAAGGTCGTCCACATCAGTTTTGATGTTCATATTATTAGGTGTGTTATGAATGGCCACCATCTCCAAAAACCTCCTCCTGTAGTAGTTGGTCTCTGAGTAAAGTATTTCAGCCTCTCCGAAATTAATCCTGTGGTCGTGCTGTGTAAAGTGATGTGCCAGGGCACAAGATTGAGTGCTCCTTCTACAGTCGCTCTTATGGGATGTTATTCTCCCTTGGAGTGATCTAGAAGTCTGGCCAATGTATGAAAGTTGGCAATCCAGACAAGGGATCTTGTATACAATTCCTGTCTTTTTTAGTTTGGGTACTGGTTGTTTCAAATTGGTGAATAGGCATTTGAGGGTATTATCAATCCTCGTGGCAAATTTAATATTTTCGTTCTTAAATACTTTTATTAGTTTAGGGGTTAAGCCCTTAATATAAGGTAAGCTTCTGTATATTGTTGTGTTAGGGTCTGGGGTGACATGTGGAAGAACATTAGGGGTGAGAAATTGATTCTGATTGTTAAGAAGAGATCTATTCAGGTCGTTATTGTGAAAAAGCAAACGTTGAACTATACAGTTGGGGTAAGAATTCTCAAGCAGAAGTGACTTAAGCTCATTTAGGGACTCCCGTCTGAGGGAAAAGTGTGTGAGTCTGGATACTCTGGTGGCCAAGGCCCCCACCAGCCCCAATTTCATTTTGGTGGGATGATCTGAGAGAAAATGTAGGTATCGACCACTACTTACTGGTTTCCTATACCATTTTGTGATAATTTGGTTGTTCGGCTGTCTTATTAACGTCATATCTAGGAAGGAAATGCAGTTATTAGATTCCTTCTCTATGGTAAATTGTATGTGTTGGTCAGCCAAGTTGAATACAAAAAGTGTTTCTTCAACTTTATCATCTGGTATGGCCAGTATGAGGTCGTCTACATATCTCTTAACAAAAGGTGGTCGAAAGGAGAGTAGTGGAAGGGTCTGTGCCACCAGGTCATCCATCACATAATTAGCTAGGATGGGGGCTAGCTTGTCACCCTATCCTCACAATATTGTGAATTCTCTTTTTTACGAGTCGGTCACGACTACTTCTCCTATATATATATATATATATATATATATATATATATATATATATATATATATATATATATATATATATATATATATATATATATATATATATATATATATATATATATATATATATATATATATATATATATATAATTCTAAGCCTTCCTATCTCTAAAAGTTTCTTCCTCCAAATCTCGTTTTTGCATAGCTTTTGCTATCTCTGTGTATCTTTTTCTTGGTTTTGTGGTAGTCTTTCATCATTCATTCGCCTCTTATATCCATACCATAGGAGCTGTTTTCTTTCCACTCGAGCTATTAGCGACTCTTGGGCTTTCATCTTCTCCCTTGTGGTTTCATTTGGAATCCTGTCCATAATAGTTTTCTTGCAAGATCTTCTTCAAAACGTCATTTCTGTGGCGCTCAACTTCCCCTTTTCTCTTTTGGTAAGGGTCAACACTTCTGCTCCATACGTTGAAGTGCTTTCAACAAACGTACTAAAAATATGCTTCTTTGAAGCTTTGTCATTCCGTATTACAGGGTGTAGCTGTTTAATAAAGTTTCTTCCTCGTGTGATTTTTTCTTCTACGTCTCTTATGTTTCACCCGTCAGATGTTAATATGATTCCCAAATATTTGTATTCATTTACATTCATTACTTTATAAAAAAATATCGCTGTTAAGTCCTAAAATATATTTTTTCAAACCCTTTATTTTTGCTTTATTGATCCAATATGGCGGATGGGAAAGGGGGGTCGCGATAATTTTTAAAAAACTTAAAAAGTGTCGCGATTAAAAAGGTTGGAAACTACTTATCTATGGCAATAACAAAGAGGCCAGAAAATAGAGGTGAGGGCGAGACAACATATTTTTTCCCTCCTGCTAGCTTTAATTTCGGATTAAAAGTCGTGGCGATTTCACATCAGATGGCGCTAAGCTTCGGTAGATAATAATATCTGTTCAGATATAGTGACTAGTTAACTAGGTCTCATACGGAACGGCACATAGCATATCGTAATTTAGAGGTTGATAGTTGTACTCTCTCGTACTTTTATGGCAAGGAAAAAACTTACCGATTATCTTCGTCTAATCTACTATATCAGGGGTGTTTTAATAAGAGATTTTATTTTAAATTATTGGAAAAATGAGGTATTTTTTAATTTTCGTGGTATTTTTATTTAAATCCAAAGTACAAACTAAGCGATTAATGATGGAATACAATATCTGCCAAATGGCCGCCTCGGCTCTTCATACAGGTAATCATTTTTTTAAGGAAATTTTCCATCAAATTTTCGCACAATTTCGGCTCTATTTCGGTCTGATATTATCTTTGAGCACTTCGATCGTTACCGAAACATTGGAGTAGACTTTATCTTTAGCATAGCCCCAAAGAAAAAAGGTCTGAGTATGTTAAATCGCACGATTTGGGTGGCCAGTTGAAGTCACCATTTCGAAAAATTACACGACCAGGAAACTTTTCGCATAATAATCCGATTCTTTCCCCACTTGTCTGGTATGTAGCGCCATCCTGTTGAAAATTAAGGTCATACGCCTCCAAAGCACCCGTTTCCGGACAAAAAAAGTCACTCAGCATCTCACGGTAACGCACACTATTCACAGAAACGGTCGCACCAGCTTCATTTACGAAAAAATACGGTCCCATGATACCGCCAACCCAAAAACCACACCAAACTCTCACTCGTTGTGAATGGAGATGTTACTCAACCATTTCTCTTTGATTCTTGAAGCCCCAGATGCAACAGTTTTGCTTATTTACGTAAGCCGACAGATGAGAATGAGCCTCGTCACTCAGAATGATTTTCTTGAAAAAATTGAGTGTGAATTTTTACAATTTCAATGCATTGTTCAACTGTATATCGTTCCATTTTCATTAATCGTATAGTTTTTCCTATCAGAACAAGAGGGTGACCCGAAATTTGGACCTGTCGACTAACCGTCTGCCTAGTTGTTCTTTCTATCGGGCGAGATATGGCAATTTATAATTTTTTCGTAAAATGTTCCAGCCAAAAATGACCGACCGAAGCGGGTCCAACTTCATCCTCCGGTATTCGCAGATTCCTTCTTATTTTATCAAGAACAAACTAAATTTATTGATTTTACATGATTAAATGACAATCCTTTTTGGATCGGCGTTTTTTGTGCCAAAAAGGTGTGTCCGGTTTCGACAGCGTCTGCCCTTGGGGGCATTCGATTTTTAAAGTGTCAACAAATGTTATGGTACTTGATTCAAATCGTTAAACGCCAGTCCATTTTTGGATGGAGCATTTTGGGCCTTCCAGGGCAGGGGAGGCGCAAAATTAACGTTAGAGGCTTTTCTTCGACTCGATAGAATGTACAACTAGGCAGACAGTTAGTCGACAGGTCAAAATTTCGGGTCGCCCTCTTGATCTATACTCAAATGTCAAAGAATGACAGTTTGAAATCTGAAACATGAAAAATAGCGCGCAATTTAAAATGAAACATCTTGTTGAAACACCGTTTATTTTTCCGCCTATTTTTCACGAACACTAAATAAATATTCCGTTAATAATATTAATTTTTGTTGCGCCTTTGACCAGCATTCAAGTTACAATAACTGATTTACAATTGCGTTCTTCTTCTAAAAGTAACAATTCAAAGAGAGACCTCATAAAAACGAACATTTATTAAAATTTAAATGTAGTATCTAAGAAACTCGTAAACATAATGAATAAATATATATATATATATATATAACATATAGTAAAATTCAAAGCCTAATCGTTTATCCATTTGATAAGTCATCTTAAATTTCTCTCTCTGAACTTAATTTACAACTTGCATGTTTCGATAGATAAAGTATTTGAATTTTACTCACGATTCAATTACCATACGCAATTATAAGCACATTTTATATATATTTTAAGCACATTTATATATATATTTTTTTGTTGGTTCTGTCTATTATTTAAAATAAGACTACTTAAAAGTAAAAACATCTCATAAAAATAACGGAGTTTTAGATTTAATGATCTAGAGCAATCTCGTCGTTCTATCCTGTATGTTTAGTGTGAAAGGTAGATGAGGGAAATACGGGGGTGGATTAAGAGTTTTGCAAAAAAAATATGGTATACTCTATTTATTTGAAACTGATAGTAATAAAAATGTCAGTGGATTGGCCGGCAGTTCTATAACAGAGGCGTGCTATCTATTCCCAGGTTTTTTCAGGTAACAATGCTCTTTTGTAACGAAGTTTTATTGCCGATCAAATCACTTTTTTACATACCTTCCCGTTACCCCCAACTATAAATATATATTTAGAGCAGTATGCCCAAATGTCAGTCCAGTTAGTGACAAATCAGTTAGTGTGTTAACACAACGTCTTCTCCAGCGAAACGCCAAAAGTTCAGGCAGCTAACCCATAATGAAAAGCGTATAGTTAAAAATGTATTTGACTACATTAAAAACGATTTAAATGTGGACGATTGTAAAAGGTGTCCCAAAATTCGCGCATGATTTGAATTTGGCGCAATTTGTATGGTAAAGTGTTGCCAACAGAACAAAAAACACAACGTGACAGCTGACAGTTCAGGGTTATTAAAAATGGAGCGCTACACGAAAGAACAACGTATTTTCATTGTTGAGCAATATTTTAAAAATAATGAAAGTTTGGCAGCTACAGTTCGGAATTTTCATACAAAATATGGTAGGAATAGTGATTTAACCTCATCAACTGTGAAGAGAATAATTGAAACATTCAGGGAGACTGGATCAATTAGTGCTCTTAAATGCTCTGGCCGGCCTTCAACAAGTCGTTCGACTCAAAACATTGAAGCAGTTCGTGAGAGTATTTGCTGAGACTCCAGAAACATCAATTCGGCACCGTGGTCAAGAATTGGACATTTCGAGAAGCTCTCGACAGCGTATTCTCACGAAAGATTTGCATCTTCATGCTTACAAAGTTCAGTTGACTCAAGAACTGAAGCCTACTGACCACGCACAACGAAGAGAGTTCGTTGAATGGATTATGGAACAACAAGTGGATACTGATTTTTCGAAGAAAATCATCTTCAGCGGTGAGGCTCATTTCCATCTTGATGGCTTTATTAATCGACAAAATTGTCGTATTTGGGGTTCAGACAATCCACACGTGACTGCTGCGAAACAAATGCATCCACAACGTGTCACTGTTTGGTGCGGATTTTGTGCTGAAGGCATCATCGGACCGGACCATTCTCCTTCGAAAATGCGGTTGGCCAGGCAATAACAGTTAATGCTGATCGTTATCGCGATATGATAATTCAGTTTTTTGTGCCTAAATTGTAAGATATGAATGTGGACGACATATGGTTTTAACAAGACGGTACCACATGCCATACAGCCCGAGAAACAATTCAATTACTGCATGAGTCATTTCCTGGTCGTGTAATATCCCGTTTTGGTGATCAGAATTGGCCGCCCAGATCAAGCGATTTAACGCCGTTGGACTTTTTTCTTTGGGGTTTTTTAAAATCTAAAGTTTCTGCCAACAAGCCCACGACCATCCACGACTTGAAGGAGGACATTAAGCGCTATATCAACGAAATTCAGCCACATTTATGCAAAACGGTCATGGAAAATTTCGACAAAAGAGTGCGTATGTGCCAGCAATGCCATTTACCCGATATGTTATTCCATACATAACTCTATACTGTATACTTTATGAATCAATAAAAAAATTATAATTTTTAATTAAAAACCTGTGTATTCTATCAAAATTACTTCTTGCGTGAATTTTGGGACACCCTTATGACAAAATGTGCCTTAATGACCGAAGTTGCGCCACAGTTTACAGAATTTTGGGAGAAGAAAAGGCGGGGAGTATAGACTCTCCAAAAAAGAGACCAGGCCGAAAAGAACTTCAGCTGGTAGACAACACAAAACAAGCAGTAAGGCTTATTATTCATGACTTTTTTATGGAAAAAAGAATTCCAACTTTAGATATGATCCCGTAGACTGCAACAACCACCCAGAAATACCGAAAATGAGTAGAGTCAAACGATCGAGTGTTTTAAAAGGTGTGAATTTTTATTAGAAAAAGTGTGAAAGAAAATCTTTATTGATAGAAAGTGGAAAAAGTGTACACTGGAGAAGAGACTCTTTAAGAAAAGTTAAAAAACTCGCTCTGAAAGAAAAAGGATATATTACTTAGATGAGATGTGGATAAATGAAGGGTATACAGTCAAGAAATTTTTGCAAGATGGGAATATCAAAAATGCTCGCCAAGCATTCAGTGAAGGTCTCTCTACTGATCTTAAACCGCCATCTGGTAAGGGATTATAGGTTAATTATTACGTATATTGGAAGCGAAAGTAGTTTTGTAGACGGAGATCTTTTAACATTCGTATCCAAGAAAGCAAGAGATTATCACGAAGATTTGAATTTCGATGTATTTGAAGATTGATTTTCGCAGATAATAGACTTAATACCAGACGGTTCTGTTATTGTAATGCAAGCTATCATTTTAAGTTCCAACCTAGGGTTGGCTGAAAAAGGACTTCCAATCTTGGATGACCGAGAAAAACATTTCGTTTAAAAAAGACAGCATTAAGAGAGATTATTAGAACTTTTAAAGCTTGTAGTTCTCAGAACTAAAGACAAGTACACAAGTTTCGTAATCGACGAAATGACAAAAAACTGTAATATTACCGTTTATCGCCTGCCACCATAACATTCCGAGCTCAATCCGATATAACTTATATGAGCAACAGGTTAAAGGTGACGTCATCGACTTATAAATTAGCAAACGTACAAAACCTTTCTATGCCATATCTAATGTTTTGACAAAAATTGGCGAAAATTCGTCGAGTATGTATTAAGGGTGGAAAATAAAATTTGGACTGTGGACATGGCAGGGGATGTCATTGTTGAACCTTTAATTATACATGTAAATTCAAATGAGTCGGACAATGATAGTTTTTCAAGCATGTCGGAGAGAGAAGATTAGTTCCCCATTTGCATGTTTTTTAATTAATAATGTTTCATTATAAAAATGTATTTTTTTTTCTAATAAATGTTTAAACATTATAAAACTGTTTCATTCATACTATTCGCAAATAATACGTATACACCCAGGCGCAACACCACTGGCCAGAACTATTTCAGACTATTTAGCCCCAAATAAAAAAAATAGTTATCCTATTGTATTTAAACATAAGAGATTGCGAATATTAGACCGATGCCAGATGGTATTACAATAAAGTTCTTGAACTGCTGCATTACAGGTAAAATGTAAGTATAACCACAGTAAACATACTACAGTAGCGAAACTGAGCTCCAATTTGGTGATGAGATTTTGACGGCGCGTGCGTCGACGGGTTCTTTTTCAAAATGGCCGCTCAGTGTTTACATCCGATCTCGGAATGTGTCTTTGGAAATGTATTGGCCATCGTTTCTTGATGTGACTGCAGTTTATATGAATATAAAGACAGAAGGAAGAGAGAGTTTGTAGAAAAAGAGAATTAAAAACGTTTGTAAGTGAAGAGAATCCAGAAACAATTTGTATAATAATGGGGAAAGGAGGTTATTGTTGTGCCGTTGAGAATTGCAATATTCCATATAATTATTTTCGCAAATTATTTGCTCGAGTCACACTTTTTTATGCTCTAAATTTGCAAATAAGAAATTTCTAACTCAATCAGGGCGCGCTAAGACTATTATTCTAAATCATAACTAAATTTAATTATGCTTTATTTGCATCACATGTTATCATCATCAGTATTATCTGTCAAAGTTTAAGTTGCTGCATTAATGATTTTTTTTTTTTGCAGTTCCTGTGTTTTTTAGTTGAAACAATGATTTCACAGAAATCATGGTATGCGAAAAGTTGTTGGAGTTGTTGATTATTTTAATAAACCTTTATTGCTTGCTTTCACAAGACAACTTTTCACTGTCTTAAATGCATTTTCGAAAAAGTACATACGCATGAAACAATATTATCATTGCCAATGTACATTTTGTTTAGGCGTATTTGCTCAAGAGACGGCCTTCCAGAGAACCTTGATTGATTTAATAAAACGTTCGTATTGGTAGAGTGATTTGCTCATTAAAGCTTGAAATTTATTTCTAAACTTAGTTCGGCTGGTTATTTAAAAATTCTAACGTGATTGCTCAATTCTGACCTCGGATTCGGTTTCAGCGCTCAAAAATACATATAGGTGTAGCGATCTATTCGGTAGTGAAAAACTTTTTTTGTGTGCCTTAGTAATTTTTTTATGATTAATAAATAATCCTCCAAATTCTGTTTTTTAGAAAGATTTATTTTTGTGTAAACTAGTATTCAGTTATTTAAAACTATTTATATTTGTGTAAATTATAAATAAAACATTTTTTTTTTCTTAAAGGTGTATTCTCAAGAGGCTTCTAGTTTTCAATAACTTCATCTGTATTAATTGTTTGACACACCTTTTCTAATAATAAACCTGATAAATTTAACACTGCTTAATCACAAGTACAATTAATACTCTGAAAGTGATTTTTTTTTTTTCTATTTTTCTCTATAAATTACATTGCTCCTTTTTCATGCCAATCTTTCAAAAGTTTCTGTGAATATATTGTAAGGAATACAAAACATATAACAACATATTTATTATTTTCAAATTTTAGACAGTATATTTTATTTTCTTATAAGCTGGGTTTGAAAGTTTAAATATTAAGTGTCGTGTTGAGATCACAAAACCTCTGGGGAATGGGATTATTGAAATAACTGATATAAATCGATTATTGAATCAAATATGCTATTAATATAAGAAAAATTTTAATGTGATTCATAGAAATTTTTGTAATATGATTTTGTCAGACGATGTGTGCCAGAGGGTAAAATATTCTGAAAATAAGTTCGTTAAATGGACAGTACACTTAATCGAAGTCCATTTTGATGGTAATTATGGTTACTATTAAAATTTTGAAGATTTAGTTATGTTATTAATATTCCTCCTATAAAGAACTTATTTCTATTGTTCTATACCTGTACTATAAATTAAATATAGTTACCTTTTAAACTAAAGCTAATATGGTTAAACGCGCGTCGAGTGCAAAAATAAAGTGTTTGGTGTAGTGGTGATATGTACTGAGTAGTGTCATTGTGCCAAAGATTCCACATTCCCAACATAGTTGTAATTGACAAGTCAGCTTGGTCAAAACTAAGTATTGTATGTAAATATAATTAGGAAATTACTGTATTGACTCTTTGATCTAAATATTAATTCATTGTAAATAAAAGCAAGCGTTAATTACGTTATCAAAAAGCAATACAGATAACAGAACACAAAAAGGTATAGAACCTCTAAGAATCATTCACAAAGAAAATAGAGGTCTATACATATACGTTCATAATTCATTAATAATATTATATTAACCTTTCTCGAAGTTACACAATATAGTTTTGTAGTTTAAGAAAAAATAAGTACCAAAAAAGTAGATACAGTGTTTTTTAATTAACAAGAGACCTATCACACCAAACAACACAACACTGCTTAGAAAAAAATGCTCTTATTTTAGATGTTGACATCTTAGTAATGACAATATGTTTTTATTTCACGGTACAAGAAAAATAGCATTAGGTATTACGTATGTTAAAATTAAATTTAATCCTTAAAAAACATCTTTATTCACAAATTTACTTGAAAAATGATGTAAATAAAACTTTAACCTCAAACAGTGACGTTTAACTTTGATAGACTTTTGAATTTTTGGATAAGGTTATTAAAAACTGAAGTTGAATATGAAGAATTCCATCAAATACCTTCCTATCAAGTTTTTCACCTGTATTCATTTCTTTTCTAACAAAGTGCTCCATTCTTTTTGTTTTTTTTTTTATATTACTCATGCTATATTAACTTTTATATTACTCATGCCGTATTAAATAACAAATCAAAAATTTTCAAACATTTCTATATGTATGATTTTGAATGATAAAACTTTGCACAACTTTATTCTTATTTCAAATCTCGCGCTGGTCCACTTTTAACATGGCGGATTGCCACGTGACCTTCTGAAAACGAGCCTGATTTTCCTATGCGGTTATCCTTGAGTTTCGCTACTGTATAGTGTGTTTACTGTGGTATAACTCTGGGTTACTACCGCTTGATGCTAATTTGCATAATTTTAGATGATTTATTGCTATCACTTTCAAATAAATAGAGTATAAATAATTTTTTTTACAAAAACAGAATTTATTTCTCAACAAAATCTCCATTAAACTCATGTCCTTTAGTCCAGTGAGATTTTAACTTTGAATTCAACAAAAAAGTAACTTGAGGCCACCTCTGAGGTAGAGCGTGAGTGGGGAACTATCTCGAAGCCCAGTTTGTCCACTTCTGCTATTGCAACGGCCAATATGTGAGTAAATGCATTGTCCTGGTAAAAGAGGTCGCTTCTGCTTCAACTCACTATGCAAACGAACTAAGAACCCGGGCCGGGCACTCTTTTACCCTTTTCCAAATCATAACAGAACAGTAAAATAGTATAGACAGCAGGTGGTGTATGGAGACTTTTTGGACTGACTGTATATTAATGAAAATTTTTTGTTCTAAGTTGAAATCTACGGGAGCAATCGTTACACCCGTTTTAGGCCTCACATAAAAGATGCCTTGTCGTCTTGGATTCTGAAACGGCCATTTTGAATCAAAAAGATAAAAAAAATATTTGTCTTCACTTAAATATTGGTTTAATAAAGTATTTCCAATAAATTATCGGCTGCTTTTATTAGACTCTTGAAAAACATTCCCGAAATTAGCCTTTTTTCCGGAGACCTGGAGTGACCTTACCAATTAATAAAGTAAATGTATTACCCGATAGCCCACAATAGTCTAGAGTCGGCCCTGGATTTACGTAATTATAGGTGACAACCGCCTACTAATGATAAATATTTTGACAAATCGTATTATTGTTATTTTAATAATATGCAAGTGTGGATCGTTTATTATAAATGTAGGAAATAAATTAATAACTAAACAAATTTAACCATTAATAAACAACAAAAATTACAATAAAAATTGACAGGTTTTCTGACTATTGCTTTTTTCATAAAGGTCTTAATTACGTTTGTATAATGATATTGTTATTCTAACAATATTATCTCTGCGGGATATTTCAATAATAAACTTACTATTTTTAATTGATATTAATGTTTACGTTTATTGGAAAAAATATTGATAAAAATCACCTGTCAAGGAACAAATCATCAATCGCATTAACTTACCCATTTTACTAATCAGCACTTTTTTTAGTATTTCATTAGTAATGGATAAATAGTTTTTTTTTTAGTTAAAAATAATAGGAAGCTTTTCTTTTATTTTTTTTTGTTATCGGTATTATACTGTTTGTCAAGTAAGATCGTGTCCGCGATAATTCATTTTTGGTGGATGCGATTCTAGCGATTCAACAAAAAATCGGTAGAGGAAACCCTTGTCTACGACGCATTTCAGTAAAAGTATTAATCGATTCTCAACTTTCGTCGAAATCGAGTAAAATTCAAAATGAATCACTAATTTGCGCGTCGGTTTGAGGCAGTCTTTTTTTTCATCCAAAGGGGCTTAAATGACACATTCCGCTAAATATATTAAAAAGTCTGTGTCGTTTGTGAAGAAGTCATCATTTCAACGAGGCGAAAAATGTCGACGACTGGCCAAAACGTGGCTCGCTAGACAAAGTCAAAACGAATTGTGTCTTTGTTTTTACGCACGGTGTTCCCCAAAAGGTGGGAGGTTTAATGAAAATGGTTGAAAAAACTAAATATACTACCAGAAAGGAAATTTTCCCAAAAATTCAATGCCGTAGAGCGCGAAGTCGAAACTGCTCATTTTTTTGAGATATTTCAATTTTCAGTACACTCTATTAGAGCATTTTCAGATTTGTTTTAAAAATTAAAAGAGAAACTCCGCCATGATTTTTTATGTTATTCGGGTCAAGCTTCAACATGTAAACATATCGGTTCTGCAAGTCTACTTGTATTACAACCCATTTTAGACCAGTATGACACGAATTTTCTACAATTTTACATTTTTGTTAAATATATTTTTTTTTTTCGAAAATTCATGAAATTTAAATTTTTTAGAAATTATATATAATTCTTATTACTGTTATTATAAATTTATTATAATATATAAACGTCTATAAAACATAAAATTCTTATTAAGCCATCTTGATTTTTTTTAAAATGGAAAGCCCTGTATATTATTTTATTTTTGAGTCCTAGTGAAGATTCTAGATATTATTTGTCATTTTGAAATGGAACTGTTTTGGATTTATTGTCATTTGAAATCTAAAATAAAAAAAAGACAAAAAAACTATTAATAAATACTCTAGGTTTATTTTTAAGATGACAATTGCTCAAAACGTCTACCGTTAACAGCAAGGTAATGACCCAATCTATCATAATCAGCCTGAATAGAATTTTGCAGAGAAGCCGGGGTGATCTGTGCTACTTGAATTGAATTTTTTGTTGTAAATCTTCTACAGTTTCAGGTCGACTTCGGTAAACTTTAGTTTTCAAATGACCCCATAAAAAAAATCGAGTGGCGTAAGGTCGGGACTCCTTGCAGGCCATTCTACAACACCTCTTCTGCCTATCCATCGATTAGGAAAAATCGCATCCAAATATCTACGAACATTGATTTCATAGTGAGGAGGAGCATCTCCTCACTATGATAAAACATTCAATATTAGGCCTACGCAATCGATTAATTACCACGCTTTCAAAGTTACGGGTTTAAAACATATTAATGGCTACGTGTATTTATATGGTAAACCTATCAAAGCAATCACTCTAAAGGACGCGTTAATCTCATTCCAACAGTTTTTAAATTTTTCTCCAAAAGCTTACGTACTTGTTACCCATAGTGCACGTTTTGGTTCGTCCCATTTAATTCAAGGTTAATAAGATTCTGAGCTGATATTTGGTAATCATAGCGATTAGAGGTTTGCCAAAATGGATCGGTTTTTTTTTTTGTTATATTGAAATTTAAACACACATTTCAAGAATTGGGATTACTCTGGGATTACTGGCTTATAGCTTTATACCGAATATAATTTCTTGGAGACTAACTAGACTGTGTTTTGTGGAACAGAAAAGAATAATAAGGTAGTGAAGGGGTGAAAGCGGAAAAGTGTTGGCAAATGAATACGGAGTAGGAACATCCACAATTTCGGATATAAAAAAGAAGCAAGAGAAAATCAAAAGGTATGTATATATGATTTATTTTAAAGATAATTTTGGACACTCATTATGGACGTGTAACTTCTTTTAGATTTATTTCCAAATGTGATTCCGGTCCTGGCGTCAGAAAAACCTTACGAAAGGAATATCGAATGGTTTGTACGCAATGATCAAGGCACGTCCCAATTTCCTACGAAATTTTGCCAGGCAAAGCAAAACAGTTTTACGCTGAAACCTACGGGAATGATAATTTTAGAGCTAGCAGAGGCTGGATTTCTAACTTCAGAAAAAGACATGGTCTCCGTGCTTTAAAAGTTTGTGGCGAAAAACTATCTAATGATGAAAGTTCCGTCGATCCTTTCCTAACTTTATTCGCAGATAAGATAAAAAGATTAAACCTTGGAGCTACTCAAATATACAATGCAGATGAATCAGCTCTGTATTGGAAATTGTTGCCTGAAAAAACGCTGGTTCGTTCTCAGGAAAAGACCGCACCAGGTCGAAAAAAAAACAAAGAACCCGTTACCTTTCTAGCATGTTGCAATGCTGATGGATCACAAAAATTAAAGTTGTTAGTGATAGGAAAGGCAAAAAATCCGAGGGCTTTTAAAAATGTGAAGTTTGTATTGAGTACAAATCATCTGCCAATGCATTGATGACTACAGCAATTTTCTTAGACTGGTTTCATCATTCTTTTATTCGTCAAGTCAAAAGTCATTTAAGAAGTCTCAACTTGCCTGAAAGAGCCCTGCTAATAGTTGATAATGCTTTGAGCCTGAACTACAGAAGAGCTGACTAGTGAGGATGGACAGTTTACAACATTATTTCTTCCACCAAATTGTACTGCACTTTTGCAGCCATTGGACCAGAATACAATCAGACTGACAAAATTATTTTATCGGAAAAGTCTTTTAGCCCATATTTTATCAAATAATGAAGAGAACCTTATTAGGTAATTAAAAAGCATTAACCTAAAAGATGCTGTATGTCTACTATGCAATTCATGGGAAAAGTCTCCCCTGAAGTCTTGAAAAAGTGCTGGCACAAAATTATGGCTTATGTGGCAGACACCAACCCATACACTGAATATGATGCTGAAGATCTGATTCCTCTGAGTGAATTGCAGCACAATTTGCTTTTCACGAATGAAGAAATAAAAGGTAAAGCCCGAAATTTTTCTTTTAGTATTTTTTTGGTTAATTCGTAAATATTTAACAGATGTTTCAGATATGCTGAATGTTCTCACTGAGCAGAATCTCACGAACGTGGAAATATGTAAATGGCTTGAAAATGATGAAGATTTGTTACCACTGGAAGACATAGAGGATACAGATGAACAACACGAGAGTGATAATGAAGGTTCAGAGTTAAATACTAATACAAACCAGACTGTTAAGAACTCTGTGAAGAATGATGAGGCAGTTAAAAGTTTCAATGTGTGCATGAGATGGGCAGAAGAAAATGATATCCCTCTAAGTGATGTTCTTTTACTTCAAAGATTAAAAGAAATTGCTTTTATGATGAACCAGAGAAGGGTCGAGCAAACAAAAATTACAAATTTTTTTACAAAATGAGATAAAACTTGATAAGATATGCTTCTATTTTAAATATTATTCTATATATGTACTATTTTTCAGTTGTTTTGTATTAAATGATTCGTTTTTTAATATAAATAATGGCCTGGTTCAGTAATTCGAATTATTTACTAATTCGGATCACCGCGGTTTTAATTAGTCCGGATGATCGAGGTCGCACTGTATTAGTTTTTAAAAAAAATCGTAAGACTGGTTCTTAAGATAAACACGAAACTATGCTTTCTTATACTTCATTGACCTATTGCATGTTATGTGCATTTCATCAAATTCTTAAGAAAAGTGGATTTACGAGTGAACTACCTAAACAAAAATGTGAAATTGTAGAAAATTCGTGTCATACTAGTCTAAAAGGTGCAAAGATAGACATGTAGAATCGATATGTTTAGATGTTGAAGCTTGACCCGAATAACATAAAAAAAAAACCATCGTCCAGTGTTGGACCACGTCATGAAACACTTTTTTAGTTTCTCTTTTAATTTTTAAAACAAATCTGAAAATGCTCAAATAGGGTGTACTTAAAATTGAAATATTTCAAAAAAATGAGCAGTTTCGATTTCATGCTCTACGGCATTGAATTCATCGGAAAATTTCCTTTCTGGTAGTATAGTTAATTTTCTAAACCATTTTCATTAAACCTGCCACCTCTTGGGGAACACCGTGCATCGGACCCGAAATTAATGCTGCGTCAAGTAGCGGCAATATTAAGAAAATCGGGGGTTTGAATGAGTCCCATGACACCATTCGACAACTTCTTCGTGCTCATGTTATCAAATTCCGAAGCACGTTGAAGAAACCTTTGCTGGGCGAAAATCACAATGGGAAGCGGCTCGCTTGGGCCCATGATAAGATACTAGAGGGGCCCTAACAATCGCCGGACGCCAACCCTATTGAAAACGTTTGGTCCGTTGTAAAGAGAAAGCTCAGAGAAAAGACTCTGAGGACTTGGACTCAGTTGTCTCGCGAGATTCGAAAAATGCAGAAACTTTCGTCGACAGCATGCCTCGAAGATGCCAGCCGATTATTAATGCAGGAGGCGATTTGACAACTTATTAAGGTAATTGCGCCGTTATTAGTACACCAAAGAATACATTAATGGCAGAAAATGTTCTCGAAACGCATTTTTTGAAGAATACGAGCGTCACGTTCTTACTTGACAGACTGTAGCTCAGTAGCCAGAGCAGAATAAAAGGGTGAACAAAACGATAATTAGCGAAGTTAAAAATTATTTTTGTACTAGATAGTATTTTGTAGAGTAGAACAGGACATTTTTTTTACTTTCCTTTCTTGGCACGTCTACTTATTGCGACATTTGCCAGCTCAATATGGGTAGCAACACTTAGTCTGGCTTTACATCATAGTGCCACTACTAAACGTTACAAATATATCTGATTTGGTAGTTAGAACATAAGGAAATACTTAACAAGTACACAGGATAGATTGGTTAATAAGTGCTGAAAAAAAACAATTCATTATCACTAAATTATTGCATTAATTAGCTTGATGACTTTATGAATCAATATATTTCAATTTTCTAAATTCCCCATAGATGTCGATATCCAGGACCCTGTTGAGAGGTCCTGAAACTCTCCACATTCACAGTTTGGAGAATTAACAACCCCAATCTTATATAGAAGAGCCCGAGTTTGATTATGTCTCGTACGCATTCTGACAATCACAGTAATATGCCTACGATCAAAGTTTCAAAAGAATCTAACCACTTGATTTCACTAAACGGTTTCCCCAACAAACCATAAATCTTACCTTTAAAAGCCAGAGAATCTTTCCAACACCCCCCAAAGGAAAAAAATTATTCTACATGATAGCGAGTCTGGAAAATACCGAAAAAACGCCGGGTAAATAGAAAAAAGCGTTTTCTTGAAATATCTCTTAAACGGTTCCGAATTCCGAAAACATGCATAAAAACGAATTTGTAGAGCACAAGGTTTTCTATGAAAAAGGTAATGGCAATTTTTTGGTAACATCTATAATAAATCAGATAATTACAAAACAAGCATTAGGGTACCAAGAGAAAAAGGAAAAACAGGAAAAACCATATCGGTGGGATGAAGAAATTAAATACGAAATTGAAGAAAAACGGAAAAGCTATCACAAATACTTAAGTTCAAAGAGCACAAACGACAAAGTAAAATACAAAGAATCCCAAGCTAGAGTACGCAAAATGATTAGTGACAAAAAGAACAACCAATGGGAAAAGACATGCTCAAGACTCAACACTTACATAGGAGGAAGAAAAAGCACAGAAAGCTGGAGACTTCTTAAAAATATGAGAATAGAACGGAAAAGAAATCTTCTCACCAATAACACCAGAAAAATGGAACCAATATTCTACAAATATGCTAACAGAAGATAGACCAGAGTTCAAAATTACCCAACATGGAAACCCAAATATAGTTAGTATGTAAAACGCTAAAAAATGGTAGAGCTCTAGGACCAGGAAACATCCCAGGAGAGATAGTAAAATACAGAACTGAAAAGCTATTTAGCGCTTTGAGGAACTTATTCCCAAGATGCATTAACACATCAGAAGTACCTGAGGAATGGAAAATATCATACATATCAACAATTCATAAAAAAGGAGACAAAAATAATTGCGATAACTATAGGGGAATAACGGTTACAGGATCTATTAGCAGAATATACGAAAAAAATACTTAAAAATAGAATAGAAACGGAATACGCGGACGTAGAAGCTGAAGAACAGGCAGGCTTTAGAGCAGGAAGATCCACAATAGACCATCTCTTCTCACTGACACAAATCCTAGAAAAGAAAACCGCATTTGATCAGGAAGTCCATGTCTTGTTTGTTGATTTAAAAAAGGCGTACGACAGCGTGCCCCTAATGAGATTGTGGGAAACACTACAACAGAGTAATGTAAGCACCGAAATAATTAAAGCCGTAAAATCCTTATACCAATACGCAAGAAGTAGTGTGAAAACCAAATATGGTATAACAACAGGGTTCCAGGTCACAAAGAGTCTCAAACAGGGCTGCTGTATATCCCCAACGCTATTTAAAATCTATTTGGAGAGTGCACTGAAGAACTGGAAAAGGAAATGCAGCAGTATGGGATTACCACTGGATGACGATACTACATTGTACACGCTATCATTCGCAGACGACCAGGTAGTAGTCGCTCAGGACATCGATGATATGGAATACATGACACGAAAACTTATGGAGGAATATGAAAAATGGGGCCTAGAAGTCAATATTAAAAAGACCGAGTACATGTGCGTCGGAGGACAACAGCAGGACTTGAAACTGGCCACAGGACACACCATCAAACACTGTGCCAGTTATAAGTATTTGGGAACGAGAATATCTAGGGACGGAACACTGAAAGGAGCAATATTCGAGAGGAATATCCAAGGAAGAAAAGCGATTGCAATGCTTAATAGTATACTATGGGACAAAAACATAACCATTGAAAATAAGAAGAGAATTTACAACTCAATAGTGTGAAAAGTATAATAACTTACAGCTCCCAGGTGTGGCCATTGAAGGAAAGAACAGAAAAAATACTAAAAGCTACATAAATGGATTTCTGGAGACGAGCAGCCAGAAAATCCAGAAAAGACCGCATACCAAATGACACGATAAGACGAGCTTTAGAAATAAAGCACGATATAGTGGATGAAATCAGAACCCAACAGTTGGTATGGTACGGATATGTACAGAGAAAGTCACAAGACCGACTACCTAAAAAAATTTTAAATTGGAACCCTCATGGAAAAAGAAGCGCGGGAAGACCACGCCAAAGCTGGAGAGCAGGAATCAACAAGGAAGTACTAGAGAGAGATCTAGAGGAGGAGGGATGGCGAAACCGGGAGGAGTGGAAATTAGGCATCGAAAGACGGAAGACGTTATAAAACCGATTGATATATGTATAAGTTTGTTCCCAAAATTTCCAAAAAGTTAAAAGTCTAATTACAACTGATTTTCAATGATACAAACTCTAGCATTCATAAAATTATTAAGGAAGGTATAGTAAATAATTTTAATTATATATCGATAAAATTAATAAACAATTAAAATAATTATTATTTAAAAAATGAGTAATTTAATATTTTTGCAACGTGCAAGAAATTCTGTGCAGGATTTAAACTGTGTTCATTCTTTCCAGAAGTAAATATAGCATAAATTTCATGAAAGCCTGTGTGTTTACAGAAACAGTTTGCAGCGACAGTTCCGCCTAGTTACGACAGTGCTCTGAGATTAATAACAGTTTCCCGCCCTACAGGGAGCGTTAGAAACTCCTTTTAAATTCCCAAGCTTCTAAAAAAACTCCATGTGTTAGTAGTTGTCAACTCAGGCGACAGTTCTTGGACGTCGCTAAGCTTGTATATGCCTTTTTCCTTCCTTTGATTAATTGTCGACCGTTGGTTAAAACACACTATCACTCTTACCACTATAACTAAGCATCTAATAAAGCAAATGTCATAAAATTGCTGACACATTACTATTGAAGATTGCTGCTTTCGACGAAGAATAGATAAATCTTCCAGTCCGCTTTAAATTTCGATACGTTAACTTACCTTTACGCAAAAACTCCTTAGTTCTTACACGGTTCAATAAAATAACACACAACAATATACCACTAAAATGCGTTAATGACAGGTGTCGTGCCCGGCGCCTTAGCCTCAGGTTAGTGTAATTTATGGTTTTGGTTCTCACCAGCGACGGTAGAAATTTTTTGAAGGTAATTTTATTTTATTGTTTTTGTCTTGTTTTGTAATTACCGGAAATGCAGTTGTACTAGAAATCTTAAAAAATATTTAAAATTTTTTAGTAAAAATAACACGTAGGCTGAAAAGTTTATGTTCTGACACGTAGATGTCGCCCTTTTCAAAAAATCCATATGATTTTTAGGAAGTAACAACCTTCAAACGATACGTGTCAAAACTTCATGACATTTAGACGATTAGTTTACAACTTACAGTGGTTTTAGTGACGTTACTTTTGATATTTTCAAAACAATGGAAATAGCGAATTTCGTGTGTTGATTAAACACTGGTTTTCGATGAGAAAAAACACCGTTCAAGCAAAGCAATGGCTTGATAAGTGTTGCGGGTGCTCTGCCCCTGAAAAGTCACTCATCCTTTACTGGTATACTGAATTTAAACGCGGTCGTACAGATACAAATGATGCTAAACGCTCTGGACGCCCAAATGAGGTCGTTACATCGGAAAACATAAAAAAAATTCCACAAAATTATTTTGAATGACCGTAAAGTGAAATTGCGTGAGATAGCTGACACTCTAAAGATATCAACAGAACGTGTTGATCATATTTTGCATGAACATTTGGGCATGAGAATGGGTACCGCGTTTGCTCACAGTGGACCAAACACAACAACGTGTTGTTGATTCTGAGCGCTATTTGGACCTGTTTAAGTGCAATAAAAAGGATTTTTTTTCCTGCGATATGTGACAATGGATGAAACATGAATCCACCACTACACACCGGTATCAAATCGACAGTCAGCTGAGTGGACAGCAGCCGGTGAAAGCCGCCCGAAGCGATCAGAGACACAACAGTCGGCTGGGAAGGTTTTGGCCTCTGTATTTTGGGATGCGCATGGAATAATTTTCATCGACTATGCTAAGAAGGGAAAAATCATCCATAGCAAATATTATATAAAGTTATTGGTGTATTTGGAGGCACAAATCGCAAAAAATGGCCCCAAATGAACAACAAAAAAGTGCTTTTTCATCGTGTCACAAGTCAATGGTTACGATGGCAAAATTGCATGAATTGAAGTACGAATTGCTTCTTCATCTATCGTATTCTCCAGTTTTATCCCCCAGCGACTATTATCTATTCGCAAACCTCAGAAAAATACTCACGGGAAAGAGATTTGGTTCCAATGAAGAAGTTATCGCCGAAACTGAGGCCTTCCACAAGAAAGGTATAGAAATGTTAGAAAAGCGTTAGACTGATTGTATTGCTCTGGAAGGAGACTATATTGATGAATAAAGTCGAATTTTGCAAAAGAAATGTGTTTTAAGTAGCTAGATCAAAAACCTTCTAGCCTACGTGTTAGAAAATGATAACTCACTCATTTGATGTATAAATATCTTTTGCTGCATTCCCCAGAAAACTTACAACTTTGTGTACCGGATCAGTCTGTGAAGATCTACTTCCCTTGCGATTTCGGTAGACAACAACAGGCTATAAGCCTATACCAACATCGAAGTAAAGAGTAACGCAAAACAAAACGAACAGCTTAAACAAATGAACAAAAATTATTATTACTGGCCAGGATTTTTAAGTTTAAAGCTCTCATTGGTCAACACTTTTAACGTTAAGTTTGAACGAATGAGAATTAATTATTTTTCCATATGTTTTGATGCTTTTTTTTATTTATTTTGATAATGATATAAACAATCGACTAAAAATGAAATAAAATAGCAGTAGCGTGGCCAAGGCAACGAAGTATTTTGTCAATATTTCGTATCTCTCACGCAAGAAGTAAATAATTACTTATTTTTTTATTAATTTTTACATTAATTTATATTCATGCTCAACCTAATTTGTAAACGTCACATTTGGAAAGCAGTAGCTGTACCTGTAGCAGGACACATAAACTTTTAGAACTCCGTCTATAGTATCAGCACAGTAAACATAAAACACAGTAGCGATGCTCAACAACATGGCTGCCAGCGCAGACGCGTTTTATGTTTATATCTAGATTTCAAGGAGAATCTTTGTATAACGTGCTCCAAAATTTATTATTAATAATTTTAATTAAAAATAGCTATAAAAAAGATGTCAAGAGGAAATTTTTGTTGTGCGGTTAGTGCTTGTAAAAATATATGTGGTATCTCCAAAGGAGTTAGTTTTTTAGATTTCCCAAAGATCCTTAAGTGTAATTTATTCATAATTCTTTCTTTCTATTATACAATATATTATATAAAGATTATGATTATTGCGTTTTCGTATTAAAGATAAATTTCGAACAAAAATTATTATCACTGGCCAGAATTTTTAAGTTTAAAGCTCTCATTGGTCAACACTTTTAACGTTAAGTTTGAACGAATGAGAATTAATTATTTTTCCATAATGCTTTTTTTTATTTATTTTGATAATGATATAAACAATCGACTAAAAATGAAGTAAAATAGCAGTAGCATGGCCAAGGCAACGAAGTATTTTGTCAATATTTCGTATCTCTCACGCAAGAAGTAAATATTAACTTATTTTTTTATTAATTTTTACATTAATTTATATTCATGCTCAACCTAATTTGTAAACGTCACATTTGGAAAGCAGTAGCTATACCTGTAGCAGGACACATAAACTTTTAGAACTCCGTCTATAGTATCAGCACAGTAAACATAAAACACAGTAGCGACGCTCAACAACATGGCTGCCAGCGCTGACGCGGGTTATGTTTATATCTAGATTTCAAGGAGAATCTTTGTATAACGTGCTCCAAAATTCATTATTCATAATTTTAATTAAAAATAGCTATAAAAAAGATGTCAAGAGGAAATTTTTGTTGTGCGGTTAGTGCTTGTAAAAATATATGTGATATCTCCAAAGGAGTTAGTTTTTTAGATTTCCCAAAGATCCTTAAGTGTAATTTATTCATAATTCTTTCTTTCTATTATACAATATATTATATAAAGATTATGATTATTGCGTTTTCGTATTAAAGATAAATTTTACAATTGATGTTTTATTATTGTTAAGTAAGGGAGAGGATACCGATTGGGAGACAAAGAAATAAAAATAATATGCTACGCCGATGATGCAGTAATCATATCAGAAGACGAAGATAACTTACAGAGTCTCCTACATAAGTCCACCAAACAGCAAAAGTGTTTAATATGCAAATATCTGTAAAGAAAACAAAATCCCTTACAATATCTAAAGAACCGAAAAGATGCAAACTAGCGATTTATGATCAGAGTGTAGAACAAGTGATGTCCTTCAAATATCTAGGGGCAAACATAACAAGTACCAGGAATCTTAAGAAGGAAGTAAAAATTCAAACAACAAAGGCATCATTAATATCAGGATACTTAAGAGATACAATTTGGAGAAACAAATGTATGAGCACCAGGAGCAAAGAAAGAATATACAAAACATGCGTAAGACCGATCATGATGTACACGATAGAAACCAGATCGGAGAACACAATAACAAAACGACTCCTAAGAACAACAGAAATGCGAACACTTAGATCGATAACGGGAGATACCTTATTTGACCGGAAGAGATGTGAAGAAATAAGGGAGATGTGCGAAATACAGGGTGTGGTGAGATGGGCAAGGAATAGGAGAAGAGAATGGAGAGACCATGTGGACAGAATGCCAAATGACCGGTTGGCTAAGGTTGCAAAAGAGAAGCGACTAAACACATATCGACCGCTTGGAATACCACCAGATGGTATGAGAGCTGGAGTTCATCATCGCAATTGTTTCGGGGAAACCTTTGAAGTGAACACAGGACATGGTCCTAACGTAGGAAGAAGAAGAAGTATGGGTTTATGTTATTCCACTTGTATTTTTTTCTGACTTCAGGGCAGAATGTTTGCTAGAGTTAAGTTATACTATCTGCTAAAATTAGCTAACCAAACTTTCCAAAGTCAATTTTTTTTTCCAAATGTATATTTTGCAAAATATGGATGTTATAAATTATTGTAGTCCACTAATCGGCGGCACATTAAAAAGGCAAGATCTCCGGTTCTATTTATCGTATAAACTTCGTTCTTCGTTTTATTGCTTTTTTTGTGTTGGGTTTAGCAAAGTGTAATACTGGAAATTTTTAATTATTTATTTATAAAAAACAATAACAATGAAATTATTTAAATAATTTTTTCATGCTTGCCCCCACAACTTAAAAAACCCATATTTTTGAAACGTGGTGCATTAGCTCGAAAAATATTAAATAGTTTCGAACGCGTCATGCGGCTCGCACTACGCGCATAGAGTTCTAACGGAGTCTCGTTCACGATTGCGTCCATTTCTTGCTTCTATATCAGTATATGAAAATTATATATACAGTGTGTCCCAAAAAAGTTTTATACAAATGGAGAAAAAATGTATCTTAAATATTATATATATATATTAATAAAAATGTATTCCTGATAAAAAGTTCTGCATCACATGGAAATTCATAATCGAGCATCAAAAGTTTAAAATATTTGATGGTATACAGGGAAAATAAAAAATAATCATTTTTATGAAGAGTAAAGTGTGTTTAAATTTAAATACAGAGCAAAATATTATTTGAAAATGTTAATAGGGACTAAAAAATTATGCTCACGTTTAGATTTGTGGCATTCCTAGTTAAAGATTTAAAAAAACTCCAGTAAAAACGGCAGTAATTTTCGGATTATTTATTGAATAAAGGAAACGAAATTAAAAAAACTAGTGTACTGATTTTGATTGTATGATATTTTTGTTAAAAATTTGATAACCTTTTTATCTGCTTTGCAACAATTACGAGGCTGGTTTGAAAAGTCCGTGCAAAGTCCGAGAGATGGCACCACCGGCGCGTATGGAGGTCATGTTTAGTTAGTAGCATCTATTGAATGAACGCACACCAAGTTTCAGCCATATTGGTCTATTTCTTTGTGTTTGGCATTCGTGTGAATCAAGGAAGTCGAGTGATTTTCAAGAAATGGACGAAAAAGAATTTCGTGTGGTGATTAAACATTACTTTATGAAAGGCAAAACGCCTCAGGAGACTAAAGAGAAGCTTGATAAACATTATGGTGACTCTGCACCTTCGATTAGAACAGTTTATAAGTGGTTTCAAAATTTTCGGACTGGCCATATGGGCACAAGTGACGCTGAACGTTCTGGACGGCCTGTGGAGGTTACGACTCCAGAAATCATTGATCAAATCCATGATATGGTGATGGATGACAGAAGAGTTAAGGTGCGTGAGATTGCTAGTGCTGTGGGCATCTCGACTGAACGGGTACAAAATATTTTGCATAAACATTTGGACATGAGAAAGCTATCCGCAAGATGGGTGGATTAATGGAAATAGGATTCCAACTCGTTTCACATCCCCCCTATTCTCCAGACTTGGCTCCCTCGGACTACTATTTGTTCCCCAATTTGAAGAAATGGCTGGCGGGACAAAGATTTTATTCAAACGAGGAGGTGATTGCAGACACTAATGGATATTTTGCAGACTTGGACAAATCCTATTATTCGGAAGGGTTCAACAAACTAGAACATCGTTGGACGAAATGTATAAGCCTAAAAGGAGACTATGTCGAAAAATAAAAAAGGTTTACCCCAAACACATAAGCAGTTTTTATTTTTGCACGGACTTTTCAAACCAGCCTCGTACATCCATAATAAATTTGTGCTAATATCATTTTATTTTGAAATTGCAACATTACTTAATTACTACGTACAGACAAGACAACTAAACATGTGGATTAATTCTAACTTTATTGCACAAATTCTTCAATGTATCCACCGTCCCTATCTAAATAGGTGATTGTTCTTCAAGAAAAATCTTTTTTACCTCTCTAATTACGTCAGGAGTTATAGTCACATGTTTCCCTAATAACTCTCTCAAGATGATCAACATTTTGAAATGGCCTTTTCAGACAAACCTTTTCTTTTAAGTAGCCCCATAAATAAACTCTAGAGGGGTGATGTCCGGAGACCCTCTGGGGTCAAGTAAATTGCACATACCTCCCTATTACTCTACCGTTAAAAATGTGGAGGAGATAATGTCGAACATTTCTCGTACTGTGACATGGTGCACCATTATATTGGTACCATATGTCTTTCAATTATTGGTAGGAGATTAAGAAACTCAGGGAACATATTATTTAAAAATTCTAGGTAACGTTCAGCATTCATATTATTTCGAAAAAAGAATGGTCCAACTAATCTATCTTTAAAAATTCCACACCATACATTCGTTTTAGACATGTATTGATCTCGAGTTTGTATATTGAAGTTAGGTTTAACATCGCTCCACCAGCGACGGTTTTGAGAACTTACTGTCCCATCAGACATAAATGTCGCTTAGTCAGAGAAAAATATTTGTCTTGCCATAAACCTGTTATCTTCCAACTCTCCTTGAAACCAAACACAAAATTCAAATCTTCGTTTCAAAATCTCCTGCTTTTAAAGTATGGGTAAATTGAGATTTGTATGGTTTAAATTTATTTGATCTAAAACTCTCGCAACTGTAGTTTTACTTACATTCAATAAAGCTGATCTTTTCCGAAGTCAATCTTTTGGCTTTCTACTACCGACAGAATCAAGATTTTGATTATCATCATTTGAAACCCATGCCCCATGTTTCTTTTTTTAAATTTTACACTCCCATAAAGCTTGAATTTATTTATTAGATATCCTACAGTTGTGAAGTGTACAGTTTTATCAGGGTGTCTATTATTAAAGATTTCTGCTGCTTCTCTAAAAATTTTATAATTATCTCCAACTATGAGAATAATTTCAATTTTATCTTCAACACTCAATTTTACTGGCATTTCTAATTATTGCAAATACAGACTGACGTTAGGTTTGAAGTTTACTGACAGTTGTTAGGTATTTCCAAAGATATGTTTATTTATTTTCAGCCTAAAATTTGTAGTGATTTCCTTTTCTTTTATTCAATAAATATTCCAACAAGATTTAAAATGGCTTTAACTATAAATTGAACGTTGCCATATCATTGCATGATACCAAGCACAAAAAAAAAAAGCAAAAGCGAAGCATTTTTCTTTGCAGGAACATTCAACTGAAGTTGCAGTTATGAAATAAGTACTTACTTTGTAACATATCGTCGAAAATTATAGTTATTATTACATCATACCTTGCAAATAAATGTACTTATGACAATATTTTATAGTCTCTTAATTTATTTTAATACTCCGATCTTTTTTATCATAAAAAGAATCGTAATATTCAGTTTCAGCTGAGTTTGTCTCTGTTCCAGTATTCAATAATTACGTTTCTAAGTTTTCGGTGAGTGTGCATTTGAATATTTAGTCTAATAATAAGGATCAGTTTCTAATTGTTCGTTTTTTGGATAATGTATATATGTTAGTTGTCAGCATTTTCTATACGGAAAAACCCTCGTTTCAGGACTGATTGAAGAAAATTAGGATAGGCCGAACGATGCAATATGAGAAGGAGAATATTAATTATTGATAATTGGTTTTAGGCAGACTGACTTGTTTACATTACGTAGATTAAACTATACTTAAGTTACTGCTATTAATTGTCTCAAATTATCAAACCCTTAAGTTTGTTTTATGTGACTGGTAGGCCATATCTGTCACACACATTATAAAAAGTGTTTATGTAACCGTAATGAGATTTAGGTAACAGGGATATTTTGGTACGCACTATGAAATATAGTTTAGAGAGCCGAAGTAGTCGGCCAGCTTTGTTAGATGTCTGAATACAATTGTTAATAAAAGTTATTGTTGTCGAAATTGCCCAAAAGTGTTTAAATTAAATTTCTTTTAAAATAAAAGCTAACATATGTAATTTTCATATAGAATTACTGATTATAGAAGAGGATGACCTTTCAAAACCAAGAAATGGGTGAACGAGACTCCGTTAGAATTCTATGGGCGTGGCGCGCGTCGCGTGATGCGCGTTCCAAATTATTTAATATTTTCCGAGCTAATGGAGACTCCACTTATCAAAAATATTACATTATACTTTGCGAAAGCTAACATAAAGAGCAATAAAATGGCGGAAAAACAAAGTTTATACGATAAATAGAACCGAAGATATTGCTTTTTTAATGTGCCGCCGATTAGTGGACTACGATAATTTCTAGCATTCATATTTTGCACAATATACATTTGGAAAAAAAAATCTCGATATATGTGTCGACTAATTTCGTGTATACAAGCCATAAACATTTTTTCAGGCAAATTAAAAATGTGAAGTCAAAATAAGTGTACGGTTTGTAAAAGAATGACCCATGGCTGTCCAGTACTAAATATCATTAAAATAAGTGAAGCTCACCCTGTAATTTGAAAAAGTAGTCATGAACTATTACGTAATATCTAATACTTTATTGTCGGAATTCACATTGACCATGACGGTTGTGTAGGAGGGTGCCTTCATAAGAAAATAAATAAACATTTACTGCCTCCATTGTTAAAGAAATTCCATTTGTAACTTTTTTGCATTAATTTGTTTGGCGAATAAAATAACATTTATTTTAAAAATGTGGAGGTCATGTGATCAATTTTTTATAAGCTTCCTAGTTTAAAATAGTTAAATCAAAAAACATCCAAGCCATATTTCCTATATCTATTAGGATCCCTGACTAAATATCGAAAGACACAATTTCGAAAGACAAATTATCGAAGGACGCATAATCGAACGGACTAATGTTCGAATGGACAATTGTTCGAACGGACAATATTTCGAATGGACAATTTTTCGAAAACTACTTAATTTGTTCTTCTTTTAGAAAGATAATATTTAAAGTATAATAAATGCACGAACTAGGTAGGATTAAGTAAAACAGAGGTATAGATATTTATGATCTATAATAATTATTTGAAGTTATTCGATACGTTTTCGATGACACTTAAAAATAGGCACATGCTACGTATTTTGTCAATACCGTAGCACTACCTAGACATTTACAGAGAAATATTTACAGCTAAATTATTTAAAAACCTTGCAGGATCATCTACATAAAATTGTAAAACATTTTTTATTCTTAGGTCAAGAGCGACGTATTTCGTTTTCCGAGGAGTCGGGGGAATCCCGACCGAAGTGCTAATTTCTTTTCTCTCAGTGCCTATTCTTTTTGGATGGCTTCAATAAACTTCGAAATATTTGGATGTTTAAGCTGATAATTGGCTCTCAAAAGCCTTGTGCTATCGTTCTATGTGATTGTTGGTTTTTGGGATGTTATCATTAATTGATAAATAACAATGCCAGATTTCAATAGGAAATATGGGAGATCTCCGGCGATTTCTTCTGACTGAGCCAATCCATGTTTCCTTAAAGTAGTCGACAACCTCGTTTGCGTCTTCAGATACGGTTTCGGCGGATGCATTAAAAAATAATTGAACATGTTTCGGTGGTATAAAGGCCAAAGTTGCCAGAAGTTTCATTTGCTGAGAGAAATCTCTGTCGGTGTCATATTTTTGTTTTAAACCAGAACTTTGTATTCTTCCTATGGTAATTTTAGAGAGCAAAAGTATAAAATAATAGGCGGTCAGCTAGAGAGGACATTAACATTGCATTATTAACATTATCATTATTAGTGACATTATTAGAGATCACAAAAAAGTTCTTCTTTCTCACATTTGGTTAATGTGGTTTCATGTACGGCTAACGGGCCCAAGCCAAGTCAGCACAAACGCTATTACCATTGTGTATTAAGGAATGACCTGACAATGTTACATATTTTCAAAATCACTGATTTCTGAATGTTTCTGTGTATGTTTGTGTTGAGTCTTAATTGTACTGTGTGTGGTGCGAATGTTATTGGTGTAAGGCCTGTGGCTGATATAATGAGGAGGACAATGATGACTTTTTCTTATTTCCATAGCCTTTTTATTTCTGTTGCAAGGTCCGTGTATTCGGAGATTTTTTCTGTGTATTTCGTTCGGATGTTTGTGTCGTTGGGGACACCTACGTCAATTATATAGGTGACTTTTTTTGCATTGAAAAGTAATATCGGGTCTATTGGCGGAGATTGTTTTATCTGTATGGATAGTCATGTCCCAGTAGAGCTTGTGTGCTATCGTTCTACGTGATTGTTGGTTTTTGTTATGTTATCATTAATTGATAAATAACAATGCCAGATTTCAATAGGAAATATGGGAGATCTCCGGCGATTTCTTCTGACTGAGCCAATCCATGTTTCCTTAAAGTAGTCGACGACCTCGTTTACTTCTTCAGATACGGTTTCGGCGGATGCATTAAAAAATAATTGAACATGTTTCGGTGGTATAAAGGCCAAAGTTGCCAGAAGTTTCATTTGCTGAGAGAAATCTCTGTCGGTGTCATATTTTTTGTTTTAAACCAGAACTTTGTATTCTTCCTATGGTAAATTTTAGAGAGCAAAAGTATAAAATAATAGGCGGTCAGCTAGAGAGGACATTAACATTGCATTATTAATATTATCATTATTAGTGACATTATTAGAGATCACAAAAAAGTTCTTCTTTTCTCACATTTGGTTAATGTGGTTTCATGTACGGCTAACGGGCCTAAGCCAAGTCAGCACAAACGCTATTACCATTGTGTATTAAGGAATGACCTGACAATGTTACATATTTTCAAAATCACTGATTTCTGAATGTTTCTGTGTATGTTTCTGTTGAGTCCTAATTGTACTGTGTGTGGTGCGAATGTCATTGGTGTAAGGCCTGTGGCTGATATAATGAGGAGGACAATGATGACTTTTTCTTATTTCCATAGCCTTTTTATTTCTGTTGCAAGGTCCGTGTATTCGGAGATTTTTTCTGTGTATTTCGTTTGGATGTTTGTGTCGTTGGGGACACCTACGTCAATTATATAGGTGACTTTTTTTTGCATTGAAAAGTAATATCGAGTCTATTGGCGGAGATTGTTTTATCTGTATGGATGGTGATGTCCCAGTAGAGCTTGTGTGCTATCGTTCTACGTGATTGTTGGTTTTTGGGATGTTATCATTAATTGATAAATAACAATGCCAGATTTCAATAGGAAATATGGGAGATCTCCGGCGATTTCTTCTGACTGAGCCAATCCATGTTTCCTTAAAGTAGTCGACAACCTCGTTTGCGTCTTCAGATACGGTTTCGGCGGATGCATTAAAAAATAATTGAACATGTTTCGGTGGTATAAAGGCCAAAGTTGCCAGAAGTTTCATTTGCTGAGAGAAATCTCTGTCGGTGTCATATTTTTGTTTTAAACCAGAACTTTGTATTCTTCTTATGGTAAATTTTAGAGAGCAAAAGTATAAAATAATAGGCGGTTAGCTAGAGAGGACATTAACATTACATTATTAACATTATCATTATTAGTGACATTATTAGAGATCACAAAAAAATTCTTCTTTCCCACATTTGGTTAATGTGGTTTCATGTATGGCTGACGGGCCCAAGCCAAGTCAGCACAAACGCTATTACCATTGTGTATTAAGGAATGACCTGACAATGTTACATATTTTCAAAATCACTGATTTCTGAATGTTTCTGTGTATGTTTGTGTTGAGTCCTAATTGTACTGTGTGTGGTGCGAATGTTATTGGTGTAAGGCCTGTGGCTGAGATAATGAGGAGGACAATGATGACTTTTTTCTTATTTCCATAGCCTTTTTATTTCTGTTGCAAGGTCCGTGTATTCGGAGATTTTTTCTGTGTATTTCGTTTGGATGTTTGTGTCGTTGGGGACATCTACGTCAATTATATAGGTGACTTTTTTCTGCATTGAAAAGTAATATCGGGTCTATTGGCGGAGATTGTGATGGATGTGATGTCTCAGTAGAGCTTGTGTGCTATCGTTCTATGTGATTGTTGGTTTTTGGGATGTTATCATTAATTGATAAATAACAATGCCACATTTCAATAGGAAATATGGGAGATCTCCGGCGATTTCTTCTGACTGAGCCAATCCATGTTTTCTCAAAGTAGTCGACAACCTCGTTTGCGTCTTCAGATACGGTTTCGGCGGATGCATTAAAAAAAAATTGAACATGTTTCGGTGGTATAAAGGCCAAAGTTGCCAGAAGTTTCATTTGCTGAGAGAAATCTCTGTCGGTGTCATATTTTTGTTTTAAACCAGAACTTTGTATTCTTCTGTATAGGGCTTGGTGAAAATGAAAAAAAAAAACATCCTGGAATAAAAAAACTGTTTTTATAGAGGCAACCATTGCTGTTTCGAAGTCTATCAGAATGATTTTGAAAGAAGTACTGGCAGTAAACTCTACACCTTCCAGTAATCTGATGTAGATCTCCTTGGTCTTGTTTCCCATTAAATGATGAAAGTAAATATATCCAGAAATAATAATGACTGTTTTACATGATCCAATCTAAAGATAATGAATGTATGTATCTAGATCTCAACGATGAAGCAATCGCTGAGGTTTCGAACACACAAAATCACCTTCGAGATACATATGAAGCTGATGAAAATGAAATTAGGATCTCAAGAAGTGAAAGCATGGAAAATATTTCACGATATGTAATTGCTAACGTACTGACTCATTTAGTCGAAGTAGAATTCACTTCACATTCAATTAACAGAAGAACAATAAATGTCTAGAAGAAGAGAAGATACCAGAAAATTGGAACACAGCTTCAACAATTTACTTTTTAAAAAAGGTGATAAGACTAAGTTAAATAATTACCGTCCAATGTCATTACTTTCACAAATATATAAAATTGTTTACCAAAATAATCATTAATAGGTTGGGGAACAAGCTGGAATTAAGCCAATCGGTAGAACAGGCCGGCTTCAGGAAGAGTTTTAGTACCTCTGATCATCTCTTAACTATCAGAACTTTAATAGAGAAAGCAACAGAATATAACTTAAAGTTGTATCTGGTATTTATAGATTATCAAAAGGCTTTTGATAGTATCGAGAGCTGGGCCGTCGAAAAAGCCTTGTATAACAGCAGAATAGACTAAGGTATACTCAGCTCATAAGAACAATTTGCAACAGGGCTCAAATAATAGTGGAAACGGATAGTAAAACAAATCCACTACCTATCAAACGCGGAGTAAGACAGGGAGATTCCATGAACCTAAAACTATTCATAGCAGCATTAGAAGGAGTTTTCAAGGAACTTGAATGGGAAAAAAGGGGATCAGTATAAACGAAAAAAAAAAGTTATATCATCTGCGTTATGCTGATGAAGTAGTGCTAATATCAGATAATTTTGATGACATACAGGAAATGATTACTGAACTACAAAACAAATCAGAGAGGGTAGGACTACTGCTGAATAAAGATAAGACAAAGGCTATGACAAACGAAGACAGTCCACGAGGCTTGAGAATAGAGGGCAGAACACTTGAATATGTAGATGAATACATCTACCTAGTGCAAGTAATAAAGTGTGGAAAAGCAAATCAGACAGCAGAAGTACAGAGAAGAATCAGACTGTCATGGGCCGTATTTGGCAAAGAAAGGAAAATACTAACGAACAAAAGAATTCCTCTGAAACTAAGAAAGATGATACTCGATCAATACATTCTACCGGTTCTCACTCACGCGGCCCAGACATGGACATTGACTAGGAAGATGATGGACCAACTGAATAAAATACAGAAAGCAATGGAACGCCAGATGCTAAATATAAGGTTACAAGATAGAATCAGAAACGAAAGTATAAGAGAAAAGACCAAAGTGATAGACGTAAGAGAACAGGTAGCAGATTTGAAATTGAGGTGGGCAGGTTACACAATAAGACAACAAGATGAGAGATGGAATAAAAGAATTCAGGAATGGAGGCGATGGTTGGGACAAAGATCCAGAGGAAGGTCCCAAACAAGATTGAAAGATGACCTGAAAAGAACAGCTGGTTTAGGATGGGTCAGAAAGACGCAGAATCGAGAATTATGGAAAAAAGAAGGGGAGGCCTATGTCCGACAAGGGATGGAAGAAGGTTTATTAGGCAGATAGATAGAGAATTCACGCATCCCTGCCCCAACTTTCCGAAATCTGCCATATTAAAATTGTTTGCTAGAGTTAAGTTATATTATCTGCTAAAATTCGCTAACCAAACTTTCAAAACTCAATCTGGGCATACAAAAGTAGTAATTCTCCAGCAGGAAAGTGTGTTTGAATAAAGCATCGATTTAATTTTTTTATATAAGCAGTATATAGGCACGAAAAGTCATTAGTTGTATGAAAAATGAAGCAAAAAGTGTGTTCGCTTCATTTTTAAGTTCAGAAGAAGGACGATCTCATCTTACAATGATAATTATAATTATTTTCAATCTCTCCAGATTATTGGGATTCGCGATATAAGGAGCATGATTGTTGACATTATACGCGTAAAGCTGAAGGTGTGCAGAGATATATTCTCAAAATGAACATTCCCCCCCCCCCATGTCTCTAATAGTTGAGAAATATAAATTCAACAATAAGATATTTAAATGAATAACGTGCAAAAAGCTTCGAAGCCAAATGTATTTTTCCTTGTATTTTTTGCCTTTTTCCCTGTTTTTTGTATTAATAAGAATTTGATAAATAAAAATAAAAATGTTTCTAAAACTCGTTTCAAAAACTCGCAGGCATCGTACCAACAATATAGCGACAGGTCATGTGATTATCACAAACTCGAATCCCTTGAGATCAAAGGTGTCGAGTCGGACTGTCGTTACTGTATTTTATGTTTACTGTGGGGTTGATTTGCAAGGAAACTATACAGAAAATTTGAAAAAGCTTTCGTTTTCTTTGTTAGGCCGACAACTTTTACAACGACCCTCGTATGTGTATTGATAATGTACCACATTAAAAAAAATAGAAGAATTAGGTTTCTTTATATTATATTTTGTTTCTGATATACGATTGGCTGTTATAAACTGGATTTCAGTCTGCATTTTTTAATTTAAAATGTTATTCTCAGGTGTGCATTCCCCTAGCTTCCCCCGTCTATATACATACCAAGGCGGAATGAAAATGTCGCTGTATTAAATGCAGGAACCTGTTGAGATATGACATAAGATTCAAGCGAAATTATTTCTTTTGATACGGAAATATTTGCAGAGGTACAGTGTTTATTTGCATACGATATACAATTTTCTGTAAAAAGATGATATCACTTACAATGCTTCCTGAACTATTACCAGCACCAGTGGTATTATTCTTGATTGTTACTTAAATTAAATCTTTTAATTTCGTTATTATTTATATATAGTTATCGGTACTTATCAATATATCGATAACTGTCACTATATCGATGTATTCATAGTTGATATTTAAAAATCAATGACTAAGCTGAGGCAGACATTCAGAAAAAGAATCTCTTTGCCAAAATTTGAATAGTTGAACGGTGGTCGAAATAAGTGATGACTATCGATATGTCAATAACTATCGACATATATGAACGGAGAACGAAATCAAATTGACGTTTAATAGATCATTAAGGAAACGTTGTTATCGATAAGAAGGAGAAACTGAGGATATGGCAAGACTATACTACAGAGTTATTTTCTGATGCACGATCAGATCAACCAACAATGTTCAACAGACTTGTTTGAGCCCTGGATTTTCACCGATGAAGTGCACATTGCAATAAATCAACTAAAAAATGGAAAAGTCACCGGTCCAGATGAATTCCATGGGGAGTTTCATAAGCTCTTAAATGAAAATAGGATTAAGTGGCTTATCAGAAAACTGGTTGTCGTAAACCAACTATTTTTATTATTATATTGTTTTGCACTTTAGCTACGCCTATGAGTTTAATACAAGTCATAGTTTAGTAATAATCAATTCTCAATAAAAGATCTACTATGTACACTTACTAATGGCTCAATTGATAATTTTCCTTGTAAACTACAACAAACAGCTAGAGAGGCCATTAATATTACATTATTAACATTATCATTATTAGTGACATTACTAGAGATCACAAGAAAGTTCTACTTTCTCACATTTGGTCAAAGTGGTTCCATGTTTGACTGACGGGCCCAAGCCAAGTCAGCACAAACGCTATTACCATTGTGTATTAAGGAATGACCTGACAATGTTACATATTTTCAAAATCACTGATTTCTGAATGTTTCTGTGTATGTTTGTCTTGAGTCCTAATTGTACTGTGTGTGGTGCGAATGTTGTGTAAGACCTGTGGCTGATATAATGAGGAGGACAATGATGACTTTTTCTTGTTTCCATAGCCTTTTTATTTCTGTTACAAGGTTTGTGTATTTCGTTTGGATGTTTGTGCCGTTGGGGACACCTATGTCAATTATATAAGTGACTTTTTTTGCATTGAAAAATAATATCGGGTCTATTGGCGGAGATTGTTTTATCTGTATGGATACTGACGTCCCAGTAGAGCTTATACTCTTTATTTTCAAGTATGGATGTTAGTGTGTATTTGTAGTAGGGATCTGTGTTTTCTATGAGTTTGTATGTTGTGGCTAGTGCTTGCTGAACTACTTTTGCAGCTGAGTCATGTCTAACTGTGTATTCCGTTCCGGCTAATATTTTACATCCGCTTGTTATTTGTTCGATCATTTTTTTCTGCTGGTGGCATTTCCTGCATCTGTCTTCTATAATAGTTGGGTCTTTGATGACATGCTTTTGGTAGTTTCTGGTTAATACGACGTTATCCTGGTTGGCAAGTAAGAAGCTTTCTGTTCCAGCCAATAATTTCCCATCCTGTAACCAGGTGTATGATTGATTTTTATTTACGTGGTCTTGTTCTATGTGGTGTCTGTGTTTTCCGTGGAGTGTTTTTTCTGACCATGTTTTCATCTTTTCCTGTTGTAATTGGGTGTGACCGTGAGTGTCTGTCCAGTTCTGAGCTCTGTTTTGATGTGAGTGTGATTGAGTTTGCTGCTTTGTTGGAAGCCTAGATATTAGTATGTTTTTTTGTCGAGCATGCTATCGAGTGTTTCGTTGTTGATGGTTTTTTATCGTCTCATATTCACATTTAATTTGCATTGTTAGTATCGTTATTAGTATTATTATTATTATTATTGCATTATTACAGTAACGTTCTTATTTATTAATTAATTAACAAAGTACCAAGTATTAAATATTATTTTTTGCAAGCAACGATAGCATTACACTCATATTGAGTTGATAAATTTTCTTAATAGAGATTTAGAAGTTTTTTTATTAAGTGTTATTTTTGATCGACGTACTAAACCAGTAAAACAACGGTCGGCTACAATATTGATGGCTGCGAAAAATAGTGGAAGGTTGCAACATTGGTGGCAGCCATCTCTTAAAAATATTTCTGAATATCATTCACGGAAGAATATACAAATTGTGTGAAGAAAACATGTCAACTACACAATTCGGCTTACGTGATACCGTGGAAACCAGAGAGACCTTATTTTCTATGCAGATTTTAATGCAGCGATGTAGAGACGTCAATTGTGACGTATATCTGTGCCTGATCGACTACCAAAAGGTCCTTGCTAGAGTCAAACATCACAAAATGGTCGAAATTCTGAAAGACCTTGGGCTAGTTGGAAAAGATCTGTGGATTATTAGCAACCTCTACTAGAACCAGATGGCATATATTAAGGCAGAAGGGGAGCGTTCAAAAACAATATCGATTGAGCGTAAGGCAGGGTTGAGTCTTATCTCCACTATTGTTTAATATATATTCTGAGCAAATCTTCAATGAGGCACTGGAAGAGGCTGATGAAGGAATACCGGTTAATGGGGAACAAATAAATAATATTCGTTATGCTGACAATATTGTGGTTATGGCTGATAACTAAAAGGGTCTACAACATTTTATGACAAAAATAAATGAAGTCAGTAATCGATACGGCCTCGAACTTAATATCAGCAAAACAAAGAACATGGTAATCAGCAAGTCTCCGATGCCTGCTATGGTGTTGATGGTTGTCATGATAAACCTCAGCAATAAAATTAAGCACAGAAATAAGACTCCTAAGTTGTTATGTCTTCAGTGTCCTTCTTTACAGTGTGGAATCTTGGACGCTGACTTCTAAGAAATCTGAAGCATTTACATTATGGCTTTATCGCATAATTTTAAAAATTTGTTATAATAATAATAATAATAATACTTTATTTGTATAATATATATATATATATATATATATATATATATATATATATATATATATATATATATATATATATAACAAGGATTTTCTACAGCTGACGCTGTCTTCCTTCTCTCAGCCTTTGATTCCATCCGTTTCTATCTTCCCAGTCTCCATCTGTTAGACCCCTGTCCTCCATAGCCTCGTCCACATCGTCTCTCCACGATCGTCTGGGTCTTCCTCTTTTTCTTCTCCCTATAGGGCTCCACCCCGTTATTTTCTTTATCCACCTATTATCTTCGCTTCGTCTTATGTGTCCATACCATTTTAATCGTTTTTCTTCAGTGGTGTTTATTGCGTTCTCTTTGATGTTCATTCTGCTTCTTATTTCTTCATTTGTTATTCTCTCCATACGTGCCACTCTACAACATCTTCTCCAATACTCCATCTCTACCGCGTTAATTTTAGGTTTATTTCTTTTGTTGATCGTCCATGTTTCTGACCCGTATGTCATTATGCTTTGTATTATTGATTTGTATATGCGTGTTTTGTTTCTCTTTGTAATGTGCTTGTCCCACAGGATCGAATTTAATTGTCTTATGCATGCTCGCGTTTGTTCTAATCTAGCTTTAATCTCTTCTTCTGATGTTGCGTTTTTTGAAATGTTGGTTCCTAGATATTTAAATCTGTCGGTTCCTTTGATTATTGTTTCGTTATCTACTTCTAGATTCTCCACGTTTCCCTCCTTTGTTGTTAGATATTCCGTTTTATCAAAGTTTATTGCTAATCCTGCTTTAGTGTATTCTTCTTTCAGTTTTCTTACCATATAACTGAGGTCTTCCTCATCTTGCGCTATGATTACTTGGTAGTCTGCGAAACTTAGAGTATATAAGTAATCTTCTCGTATTGGGACTCCCATTCCACTACATTTTTGCTTCCATTTTTTTTAATGTTTGTTCGAGGTATATTTTGAATAGTGTTGGGGATGTAGAGCATCCTTCTAATAGGCCTTTTGATGTTTGGAGTCTCTTCCCTATTTTATGTCCTATTTTTATGTTCACTGTGTTGTCTTCGTAGAGAGCTTTTACTGCGTATATTAGTTCTTTGTCAATGCCTATTTCTTCCATTGCGTTCCATAATCTTTGTCTTGGTACTGAGTCATAGGCCTTTCTTATGTCTATGAAGGCTAGATGAACTTCTCTATTCTTTGCCAGTTTTTTTTCCATTGTTTGTTTTATAGTGTATATGTGGTCTATACATGATTTTGCATTTTATTATTTGCATAATAACTTGTACAAATCATGTTAAGCAAACGTAACCTGCACATCGTCTTTGCATCGTCAAATACAGTTGAAAATAAAATAATTATATATGTAAGTGAATTAAAAAATAATAAAATCGATAACCAAACAGACAATAATGAAAGACAATATACATACTCAAATTGCCCCAAAGTACACACTGTAATTGTATGGGCGTATTGATATTAATAGTTTTCTTATTTCATGTTTAAATTTACGTGTGGATAGACTTTTGATACTATCTGGAAGGTGGTTGTAAAATTTTACAGCAGAGACAATAAAACTCTTACGAGTTGCAGTCAGCCTGGGCCGAGGAATGATGATCTTATTTTTATTTCTCGTTTCATAATCGTGGATATTATCATGTGTTGTTAAGGAATCCAGGTTATTTTTAACAAAAGACAGGCATTAGTAAATATACAATGCTGGCACTGTCATAATCTTTAATTGCCCAAAGTATTCTCGGCAAGATTGCCTTTGTGACACATTTACAATGACTCTTATAGCCCTCTTTTGCTGCTTAAAGATAACTGGCCAATCAACCGTATTTCCCCATAATAAAATTGCATAATTTAGTCAACTATGGAAAAGGTCCATGTAGGCAAGTTTCATAGTTTCCATTGTTGAGTAATGTTTTATTTTTCGGATGAAACAAATTACCTTTGATAGGCTTGAGCTGAATTTTGCAATATGGCATCTAAAGGAGAGCCCTGAATCAATATAAAGCTCCAAAAACTTAACAGGATTATTTTCTGAATTTTTACCTAGTGACATGTTTAGTATGGTAGTTTTTTCCTAGGTTGAGAGCTAGTGAGTTTATTTAAATTAACATTTATTGTATTTTCAGATGTCTGCTTATTTTTATGAGCAGAGTATAGAGTAGTGTCATCTGCATATTGTATAATGTTAATGTCCTCTAAGTAGTGAGGCAAATCATTGACATATATCACAAACAGGATTGGTCCCAATATTGAGCCTTGTGGCACCCCCCGCTAACATTGGTAGGCTTGATGAGCATGCACCATCAGAGTCCACTAGCTGTCTCCTGTTTTCTAAGTATGATCTTAGAAAATCATAAGTATTTCCTCTCACTCCATAATACCCACGTTTGGCCAATAGAGGATTGTGACATACACAGTCAAAGGCCTTTGAAAGATCGCAGAAAGTGGCGGTTACCATGTCGCCTGCCTCAAAGGCCCCAACTATATCCGTCAAAACTCTATCAAAGCATTAGTTGAGAAAGATTTTTCCTGTATCCAAACTGCATTCCATTCAGAAGATGCTTACTATCAAGAAAGCTTATCAATCTGCATGCAAAAGCCATTTCTATTAGTTAGTTAGTATAAAATTGGAACCAGCGATATGGGCCTATAACTATTCTTTTCATGGGGGTCATCTTTTTTATATACTGTACATACCCTAGAAATTTTTAGTTTTTCTGGAAATTTTCCCAAAAGAAAACATTTGTTAATAAGTATTGTCATTGGTATTACTAACTCTTTTCCTATTTCTTTAATTAATGTGTTGCTTAAACCAAAAACATCTTTGGCTCTGCTATTTCTTAGTTTTTTTATAAATTAATAAATAAAAAAAATAACTGACTATATTAACAACGAGGATATCTTACGTCTCATGAACAAGAGACTGGAAGTTATGGAAACTCTTAAAATAGGAAAATTGGAGTATTTAGGACACATAATGAGAAATTCCCACAGATATGGATTACTACAGGAAATATTCCAAGGAAAGGTTTTTGGAAAAAGGGGACCAGGACGCAGGCGTATCTCCTGGCTAAACAATCTGCAAAATTGGTTCTTAACAAATATTACCGGTCTTTTCAAAGCTTCAGTGGATAAAGTAATAAGAGCCAGAATGATTGCCAACATTCGAATCGATGATTTTTTGACTCACCTATTGCTATTCGATATACACATAACTATCAATAACTATCATTATATCGAAAAAAATTCCCAGATAAGATAACAAAATACTCCAAAAATGTCGACATCAACCGAAGTGCTATCAACAGTGGTATAGAGTGACTTTTGTATTTGTTATTGCCCTTAAAATTAGGTCTCTGTAGTCGAACACGACCTGTAAAATACTAATTGACACGGAGTTCTGCTGTTTTGCACATTTTTTGGCACTTGATCGCTTGCACATTGTGCAGTCGAGTTTTTTTCCAGACCTGACAGTCAAACGTACTCCGTTTATATCGTTGAACCCATTCAATTAATCAAATTTCTGCCACTGTCTTGAAATCAGTTGAATTCTCTAGAATAGTCGCAGAATTGTTGATGTTATAAAAGTCTTGCTCTTCGGTGAAACAGTCCATAGAAACTACATTTTCAAGAACTGAGGTTACACTATGTGTCCCTTTAGCTCGCTTCGTTCTCGTAGTAAGCCATACAAGATTAAAATTATTTTTGAGACACTCTGTATTAAAACTTTACAGGCAGTTCTTTCCAATATACTTTTAAAAAAAGTTCGTTCTGACACACCCTGTATGCATTCCACTTTTGTAATGCAGCTCAATAAAATCAATATGATTTCACTTTCTTACTAAGCCTTAGCGCAGATATTCCTTAAAAAGAATAAGCAAATTATTACCGTACCATCCCATTTATACGAACATTCCAAATCTATATCGAGATATTTACAACTTAAGCTATATTCATAATACGTAAACGATGCATTAATTACCTAACAAGTGAACAACAAAACCGACATTTGTGTGCAATCAATTGCAACAATGCGGTTGGTTTTCTTCGTTAGAATGAAGAAGAATTGAGGATGCAGTCGGCCGTACTGTTACGCAATAACGCCTATTTTAATTTAATGCACTTTGTGTATGATCCATGATGTATAGTTCTGAATAGTGCTATATTTTTCACTGATCTAGTTATTGCAACTGTATTGTCAACGTTAAAAGACTGGAATGTCTCGAATTAGAAACCTAATCAATTAAATCAATTATTAAAAATAATAATAGGTTAGAATTTGATATCTATAGAAAAGACACAGTAACAGATAGATATATTCCTAATGATTCATTTCATTGCACGCAACACAAATTAGCCGCATTACATTTTTTAGTTCATCGTTTGGTTACTTTTCCTCTAAATAGAGTAAACTTTAATAATGAAAGGAATCGTATTAGAAATATAACTAGAGTTAATGGTTATGACGATGACTTAGTAACCAAGTTAAAAAATAAAAAATAAATAAGTTCAGGTTAAATATTCAGAATTCCACCTTTTTTACATGCGAAGAAAATATGGCCATACCATATAATCCGAAATATAGCAGGGGACTCAATAAGGTATTTAATAAAGTAGGCCTCACCTTAGTCTAAAGTCATCAGACAATCTGAGGCGTATCTTAGGAAATCCTAAAGATGAGATTCCTAATTGTGAGAAAAGTGGTATTTATGAAATTAGTTGTAATGATTGTGACAAAAACTATGTTGGGTAAACTAAAAGATCAATTAAAACACGATTTAAAGAACATTTAGCTCATTTAAAATACAGTAGAACAGAAAAGTCTAGCGAACATGCCCTTGAAGCTGATCATACTGTAACATTAGACAATCTAAGATTAATTTAAAATGTATCTTATAGGAGACTGTTGAACGCATACGAAAGTATGGAAATTAAAAAATGTAAAAGTAGTTTAAATAGAGACAGAGGGCCTATTCCTTATAGTCCCCTCTACTGCTTACTGGACTGGAACTGATGGTCTCGCCTATGCCATTAGTTCCGCCTGAGTAATTCAGATGTTGGGTTTAAATATGGTAGTTTTGTAATTTAGCTTTATTCAATCATCTCTTCTGATGAAGCTGACATGATTAGCGAAACGCGCGTCGAGTGTAAAAATAAAATATTTAGTGTAGTGGTGATATGTACTGAGTAGTAACCAATTTTATGTTCGGTACAGCAGCTCTGTTTAGTGATACCTTCCTCAAAATACAAAAAAGCAGCTTTGATGTACCTGTTTTATCATATTTTAACTACCGTAGTAGTGGGTATATACCTTATTTAGACGCTGTAGATTAACGTGCTTAAAAAATTCGATATTCATGCCTCAGATTAATCTACGTAGATAAAAGACGGCATCATGTATCTCCGTTCGATCTCAGAACGAATTGTCTAAATAGGTTTAATCGGTATTTAAAGTTAATCCAATTAGAAGTTCAAAGGAGGATGTACAAAGAGGGTTCCCTCAAATATATTATGTAATTTGAAAATTCTATTATTTTTTCATTATTTCCAATAATATCGTAATGCGTTTTGTTAAAATGAATTATTTTCTTTTTCTGTTTTATTGACACAAGCTTGTAACATGTAGGCTGAAAAGTTTTTGGTCTAACACATAGATGTCGCCCTTTTCAAAAAATCCATATGATTTTTAGGAGGTACCTACCTTCAAACGATACGTGTCAAAATTTCATGACATTTCGACGATTAGTTCAGTTACAGTGGTTTTATTGACTCTACTTTTGATATTTTCAAAACAATCAATTTTGGGATAGGAAAAAATACCGTTCAAGCAAAGCAATGGCTTGATAAGTATTACAGGGACTCTGCCCCTGGAAAATCACTCATCATTTACTGGTATGCTTAATTTAAGCGCGGTCGTACAGATATAAATGATGCTAAACGCTCTAAAGGCCCAAATGAGGTGGTTAAACCGGAAAATATAAAAAAATCCACAAAATTGTTTTGGATCACCGTAAAGTGAAATTGGGTGAGATAGCTGACACCCTAAAGATATCAAAAAAACGTATTGGTCACATTTCGCATGAACATTTGGGCATGAGAAAGCTCTGTTCAAAATGGGTACCGAGTTTGCTCACACTGGATCAAAAACAACGTGTTGATGGTTCTGAGCGCTGTTCGGACTTGTTTAAGCGCAATAAAAAGGATTTTTTAATGCGATATGTGACAGTGGATGAAACATGGATCCACCACTACAGACCGGAATCAAATCAGCAGTCAGCTGAGTGGACAGCAGCCGATGAAAACAGCCCGAATCGACCAAAGACACAACAGTCGGCTGGTAAAGTTTTAGCCTCTGAATTTTGGGATGCGCATGTAATAATTTTCATCGACTATGCTGAGAAGGGAAAAACCATCAATAGCGAATATTATGTAAAGTTATTGGTGCATTTGAAGGCAGAAATCGCAAAGAAACGGCTCGAAATGAACCAAGAAAAAAATGTTTTTCGCGTGTCATAAGCCAATGGTTACGATGGCAAAATTGCATGAATTGAAGTTCGAATTCCTCCCTCATCCACCGTATTCTCCAGATTTGGCCTCCAGCAACTATTATCTATTCGCAGACCTCAAAAAAATGCTCGCGCAAAAGAGATTTGGCTCTAATGAAGAAGTTATCGCCGAAACTAAGGCCTATTTTGACGGCAACGACAAATCCTTCTACAAGAAAGGTATAGAAACATTAGAAAAGCATTGGACTGATTGCATCGTTCTTGAAGGAGAATATATTGATGAATAAAGTGAAATTTTGCAAAAAAAGATGTGTTTTAAGTAGCTAGACCAAAAACTTTTCAGCCTACATGTTGTATTTTTAAAATTTGGGACCTTACACCCAGCAGCTAGCGTCTCATGATTAATATCTGACCATAAAGTACCTATATTTTAAAATATCGAGTTGACATGTTTGAATTAAGTTATTTTTTACTGCAAAATAGCCAATTTCATTTAAAAACTGAGTGCTTATAGGGAAAGTACTCGGTACCCATTTTTACTGGGATTTTTTCACTTTATACGCATTATAAAAGTCCTAAAAGTAAAAAAGCAATAAATTAATGAAGAGTTACGTCAGGAAACGGCTGTCTGCGATCGAAAGTAGAATCGTGGGCTATCAAGTACTCGTCTTCCGTTCATTGTGACTCAGCCTTCACCTGAAATAGTATTGAAACACCTACAAAATGAAGATGCAAGAACGTTTAACAATGTAACCGTGCAGTTTTGTCATTTGAAACTATGAATAAAATTATCTGTGATGAAATTTTGAAAATACGGTAAAGCTCTAATATAACGAACACTAAAGGAATCCCAAGATTTGTTCGTTAACAACAAAATAAACATTAAGCGTTAAAAATATGTAATTTTAATTCTTTATTGCATAATAATAAAACAAATTCTGTCTTTTTCTTTGCGTTTTTCTCGAATCCGAATAATTTTATTCAAGTAGTTATTGGGAACTTCCCAAGTTTGAATTGTTCTGGTATTGTCGGGTATGCAAGAAATGTAATTTTGAACGATCTCCAATTCATTTAACTCTTCAGATGGAGTTGGAACTTCCGTAGTCACAGGGTCAGTAGAATTGCCAGGATTGTCATTAACCATTTCAACAATGTCAGAATCACTAGAGGTAACATTAGTGATAATTTGAAGGTGTTTATCTAAATCCATACCTTCAAAGTCATTGATACCATGTTTAGTGACACATTCAGATAAAGTCAAATTGTTTTCAACATTTCTATCATAATTTAAAGATTGCAATAGTATCCATTCGGCAAGTGGCAAGTCGCCTTCTGCATCGAATCCGTCATTCTCAAAAACTGCATCACGGAAATAATTTTTTATTGTTTTATCAGACACATTATTTCAAGCAGCACTCAAACTTGTAAATGTTTCTAGTAGTATAGAAAAACCAAAAACCTTCCTTTCGTTCTAACCAGGGATAAGTCTTAAAATCGGGGATTTTTTATTGTGACATTTTAAGCGACGAATTATGCTCTAAAAACCACTGTTACATTAGGCAGCTTCCTTCTGCGTCATTGAGCCACTGAGTGGTACAATTGAACTTCTCTACACCGTAAACCATTACAATAAATCCTTCCGCCCTTCAGTTCGTTTAAAACCAGGCCCTTCGAATCATCGCCAAAGCCCCATGGTTCGTCCATAACACCCAGATTCATCGAGACCTCTAAATGCCCACAATCCGGAAATTCATGAGCAACACTCAGCTCAAGTTCCTGCATAAAGCCACTAACCACCCCTGCCCCACAGACGGAAACTCGTATGGACCTCCAACATCAGATGTCACTGGCCAAAATCCTCCGATCCCCTGCCTTAGGATTAGCTTTAAGTTAATATTAAGTTTAATTTTAAGTTTATATTCATGAAATATCTTAAGTTCTCTCTCATCACATTTATATAAAACCCATTACCTAGGCTAAGTTATTTAAGTTAATAACATGTAAATAACTTAAGACACATTATATATATATATATATATATATATATATATATATATATATATATATATATATATATATATATATATATATATATATATATATATATATATATATATATATATATATATATATATATCTATATATATATATATATATATATATATATATATATATATCTATATATATATATATATATATATATATATATATATATATGTATATATATATATATATATATATATATATATATATATATATATATATATATATCTATATATATATATATATATATATATATATATATATATATATATATATATATATATATATATATATATATATATATAATCAGGATTAGTTCACCTCAATGTAAAATAATTATAGGTTTAACCTCTCTAGTTTGTCAGAAAGATTCTAGATTCTAAAGTAAAGCCTTATCCACGCCACGTCGAGTCTTACAGATTGAATTATTCGTTTTAAGTTAACATTTCTCTTACGCGATGCAGCTTCCGAAATTAAACCTTTTTGTGCCCATATTGTTCACACTGTTGAACTAGACATTCGCATATTTTTGCAGATATCGGCACCTACATTTTCCACTTTTGAAAAGTTGGACAATGTTTAGTTTTTCCGCAAAGAAAAGCGAGCGCCGAGAACTGATTTAAAAAAGGATTTTCAATACACCCGGCCGCTATGAACTAATAAGAAGCTGTCGGCATTCTTTGTCGATCAATGCTCGGCAATCGCAAAGAAAGAAGTGTTTTTGGCGAAAGCGGCATTCTCAATAATGTTGGGACCAGTTGCCTTCGTTTTGTGGCAACGTATTGTTCCACGTGTTTGTCTTTCTGTAGTGATAACTATGTTTTCTGTGGTCAAGCGGTATATGTTTGAACTAACTGTATAAGAAGTGGACACAATGGAAGAATGCAATGCACAACAACGTGTCACCATAAAAATTCGAATTATGCTTCGACTCGTTTATTTTTTGGTAACTTATCGGTAAAATTTCAATCCTACCGAATACGTAGGCTGAAAAGTTTTTGGTCTGACACATAGATGACGCCCTTTTCAAAAAATCCATATGATTTTTAGGAAGTACCAACCTTCAAACGATACGTGTCAAAATTTTATGACATTTTGACGATTGGTTTATAAGTTATAATGGTTTTAGTGACGCTACTTTTGATATGTTTGATATTTTTAAAAAAAATTGAATTTCGTGTGTTGATTAAACACTGTTAGGGGGCTCTGCTCCTGGAAAATCACTCATCATTTACTGGTATGCTGAATTTAAACGAGGTTGTACAGACACAAATAATGTTGAACGCTCTGGACGCCCAAATGAGGTGATTATACCGGAAAACATCAAAAAAATACACAAAATTGTATTGGATGACCGTAAAGTGAAATTGCGTGAGATAGCTGACACCCTAAAGACATCAAGCTGATACCCTAGAGATACCAATAGAACGTGTTGGTCATATTTTGCATGAACATTTGGGCATGAGAAAGCTCTGTTCGAAACGGGTACTGTGTTTGCTCACAGTGGTCCATAAACAACAACATGTTGATGATTCTGAGCGCTGTTTGGACCTGTTTAAGAGCAATAAAAAGGATTTTTTCATGCGATATGTGACAATGGATGGCACATGGAACCACCACTACACAGCGGAATCAAATTGGTAGTCAGCTGCGTGGATAGCAGCCGGTGAAAGCCGCCCAAGCAACCAAAGACATAAACAGGCGGCTAGGAAGGTTTTGGCCTACGTATTTTAGGATGTGCATGGAATAATTTTCATCGACTATGCTGAGAAGAAAGTTATTGGTGCATTTGAAGGCGTATTGTCCAAATTTGGCTCCCAGTCACTATTATCTATTCACGGAAAAAAGATTTGGCTCCAATAAAGAAGTTATTGCCGAAACTGAGGCCTATTTTTAAGGCAAATATAAATCCTTCTACAAGAAAGGTATAGAAATGTTAGAAAAGCGTTAGACTGATTGTATCGCTCTTGAATTTTGCAAAAAAATTTCAGCTTACGTGTTATAATTTTAAATATGTAATTTATTTAAATTGAAACATTAAAATTTCATCTAATTTTAAAAATCACTAGCCCGTAAGTTAAAAAACTTTACAATACCTAAGCTTTTTATTATTTATGTAATAATTACAAATGTGAACTAATAAAAAATAAAGCAACGTGATTTAAGACGATACCAAATAAAGAAAGAGTCGTCATGTCATCAACTTTATATGGCCCGAGGACATGGCGCCTGAAAGGTAAATATATTAAGTGAATGGTGACAGCATTTCTTTACTTTTTAAGCGTGTGTGTATTAATACACCGAAATTCTAAGATTAATTTGTTATATCTTTGCAAAGAACCAATAAATTATGAGTTAATATACATAATAGCTTTTATTTCTAAAACGACTAGGTATACACAAAAGAGGCTGTGGCTTCTTTTGTGTCTATCTTTTTCGCCATCTTAAATTAGACATCCTTAACAGATTATTAAATTCATTGATCTATAGGGAACTAGAAACAGAAATAGGACAAACGCAGTTGGGATTCCAAAATGGCTTTGGAACCTTCCCAGCATTGTTAGCCTCCAACATTCTGGCCCAGAGATGTCTCGATGTAAACTGGATGTTCATGTCTGTCTTGTAGATTACAATAAGGCTTTGGACAAAGTTAAACATGACCAACTCGTAGAGATACTAAAGGCAGAACAATTAGATAACGGTGATTTAAGAATAATAACCAACCTCTATAGCGACCAGAGAGTAGTGGTTTGTGTCGAAAATAGTATCAAGAGAGGCGTAAGATAGAGATGCGTGCTGTTGCTCCTGCTGTTCAGAAGAGATCATGACGAAAGCCCTATAGAGAAAGAGATTGGAATACGGATTAATATTGCAAGCCAGTTAATAATATTAGATAAGCAGATGACAGTGTCCTAATGGCGGAAACTCTGGAGGATGTGCAAAGTATTGTAGACAGGGTAGTTGAAGTCAGTGAATAAAGAGGATGTAAAGAAAACCAAATTTATAATACTATCAAAAAATAAATGGAAGACTTCTCATTCAAAACGATCCCGTTAAATGTGTACATAAATAAGATTATTTGGGAAGTGTCAATAACAATAACGACATTTCAGAAGAAACTCGAACAAGGATTGGAAAGAAAAGGGCTACGCTTGTGACTGTGAAAAACTTCTTCTCAAGCCACGATAAAAACGTAAACCTAAAAATGAGATTAGTTATATGCTAGCTTTTCTCAGTTGTGCTCTAAGAAATAGATGGATGGATGGATGGATATTTTGGGGTCAGGGCGCATCGACAGCCAGGTCATTTAGCGCCCCTGAGAGTGTTTGATTTGTTATACGATAAAATTTATCTCTTTTAGGTAATTTTTAATGTTGGTGTGGAGTGAATCGAGTGAGGCTATTAATAGTGGTAGGTTTGAAGGGATTTGATGTTTATCTCTGATAGACTTTAAGTGTGGGGTCTCAATTATATGGGAGACTGTCAGAGGGAAATTGCATAAGAGGCAAGTAGGGGCTTGTTCATTTTGTAGTAGGTGTCTGTGAGTACTGTAGGTATGTCCTATGGCCAGTCTTCGCATGAGGACGTTTTCTTCTCTGGTTATATGCAAGGAGTTTAAGGGGGGGTAGACTAGGGGTTTAATAAGCCAGAGCTTATTATCGGGAGGTATTAGGTCCCAGTTCAGTTGGAATAAGGAACGTAAATTATGGTTAAGGAAGGAATAAGAAATAGAGGCGTTAATGCTAAATAAAAATAACACCATAAACTAGAGGCATTCGAAATGTAGGTATATAACTTTATATTCAGAACACTTTGGGTCAATAAAAAGGCGAACGTTGAAGGGTTGCAATTAACAAAGATCGAGAATTACCATTAAACGGCGAAAAATTGAATATCTGAGTCATGTGATAAGAAGCAACAATACTACATGTTCCAGCTGATCATGTAGGGGAATGTTCAGGATAGAAGACGTATTGGACGACAGCGTATCACTTGGCTTCACAACCCGAGGGAGTGGTTTGGGTGTACATCTACTTAATTCTTTAGAGTAGCAGCTTCAAAAATACGAAAGGCAATGATGACTGTCACTGAAGAAGAAGAAAGTCATTGTGCTCTTTTAATTGCTTTCTATCTATGACCATGTCTATCACCTTCATTCCATTTCTGATTTTTTTTCGCATTTTTTTCCATTCTTGTATACCAGCACTTCTTCGAAGATGGTATCTCGACACGATTTTTTCAA